>OX411552.1:14442049-15042049 GCA_948146395.1 Fragum whitleyi | reverse complement strand
TTAGGCACATTATTTACCTTATTTAAAGTCAATATAATAACAGAGAAGTTGATATTTGAAAGTATATTATAGTTAAATGGGTGTTTAACAATAACAAATATTGTTATAATCTTCTGAGGATTGGCACATATTGGTATCATGTTCTCCATATGTCTGTCTGTCTGTTCGTCCATCCATCTGTCCTAGCTTCTGTACATCAAATTCTTGATAACATATCTCATCTTATAATTAAACTCATATTTGCATGAGACTTTTACAGAATGGTATCAACACTCATGTTTTTTAACTGTTTTGTATACAAAATGAACTGTAGTGATACCGTATTTCATCCATTAATTCGGACACAATAAAATAATTTTTTTTTCATGTCCGATTTCATAGATAATTAATTAAGCACGTGTTGGAATAAATAAATAAATCTTCAATGTTGGGTGAGGGGACTCGTTGCTGATTTTGGCAAGTAAAATCGCCGACCGTTTTGGTAGGTGTTTGACTTCCTTATTATGTAAGATTTTAAAAGACGATGGTATTTAAATGTCAATTATTTGTTGATATGTATTCTTTTTCTGACGGCCGATTGTGGATTTCGGGTGAAAAATGCTGAATTTATTAGATTAATATTTGCCCAATAAATGAATCCCGATTCTCGGGATGTTGTTTTATTCTCTGTTTTCAAAAATTCTTAAGTCCCGAATATCACGGCTGTTACCAAAAGATCGTAACCGCATCTGAAAAAGCTCTTGTTACGACTTTATGACAAGTAATGAAGAGAAAATCTGACAAGAAAAAAAAAAGCTTTCTTTAGAATTTATAATCGCGGTATCAATAATTCAAACTTGACCCCATTCGATTAAAAGACATAAATAAGCTTATTCATTATCAGCTGTGTAGTTTTGGATAAAGTCCTACCTGTTGCGAGTTTAATAAAATAATCCCGCTTTCCTCAAAAAAAATCTATCTACAGAGTCGAAAGAAGCGTGTCAATTTTTCCTCATTAAAGAAAGGGTTTGACATCTCATGAGGTTTAAAAGCGTGTTGGACGAATGCCAAGTCCGGAAGCTGAACATCTGGCATCTGCGCCTTTGATCACCCGTTCTCCCTCTTCGAAAAATAAACTGTTCCAGACGCTTTACTCTGCAACGAGAATAATATTTTTAATTTATCGGTGATTCGCCAGAAAGCATCTCGGACTTAATTTTTGGATTATTGGAATAAAACATGAAGTACCGGTATTTTCTTTCTTTGGTTAAATTTTACACAAATCTTTCGTATTTTTGAATGAAAGATTGCAATATTTCAGGCAAATCCTGTCACTGTCGGGTAACTGACCCTCTGCCGAAACGCGTGTCATTTCTCAGTTACACTCTTATTACAAAGCCATACCTGTTAACACCTACCCCCCGACGATTGCCGTTAATGGCTACGATTTTGATTCTGCTATACTGGTAGGCCAAAAATTGATGTCCAAAATCATAGATTAATTTCCGACGGCAATTGTCCGAAATAAGAGGCACAAAATAAATTATTTCATGAATTAATTAATGGTGTCCGAATTCTTGGAGTGTCCGAATTAATGGATGAATTACAGTAATTTAGCTTGTATAGACTTGGGTTTGACTTCGCTTGATAGATTGAATTCAATACATGTTCTTTGAATACAAAGTGCTTTCTACAGTAAAATTAGACCCGGTTATCATATTTTAGTATTGTATTTCAGTTTTGGCTATGGCATATGGTCCAGATATGTCTAACCTGGTATATGTAGGCATGGTGGGTATATTAGACCCACCCAGACCAGGTATAAAAGAGTCCATTCAGACACTATTAGAAGCTGGAGTCTCTGTTAAAATGGTGACCGGGGATGCTGAATCTACTGCCAGGTCTATTGGTAAGTTGTAAGTTTTGACTGGCAAGCATTTAGCTTGATTGTCATAGGAGAAAAACCAAGGTATTGGTCGCTTGGCATTGGATAACTGACGTTTTGTGATAGCTCTGGTACTACTTAAGGTAGCGGACCTGTAATTGATTTGCAACATTTTGGCCATCATGATCTTTCACAATGTTTACCAAGGTTTCCTAATGAAAGCATATGGAAACTTAGGTTAATATTTTTTAAGTCCATTACTTCAGAAATGTTGCGGAATTGATGCGGGTCCTCTACCTTCATTCACTGGACACATAGTATATTGTTCAATATAAAATAAGGCAACCTATACATTGGGTACTATAGATGGCGCTCACCCTTGTTCATAATATGTTCTACTTGTGACAAGATCTTTCTTTGCTAAAAAAAATCTAGCTTACAGTTAAGGTTGCTGTCATAGTTAGCAGGTCAAAATTCAATGTAACATTTTTTGTCCGTTTATCTACAAATCTAGGGTATATTGTTTTTGCAAGCATCTAACTATTAAGATTATAAGTTATAAGTGGAAAATTGGGGTCAAAGTGGTTGAAAGAACCCTTGTCCTGCTTAGTTTTCTAAGCATAATGTCTTTCAATGGAGGGTTTGGTGCAAGACTGTACTAATTGTATATACCGTGTATATTCACTTATTATAGTGTTGTGCTAAACCCTGGAAATGTGACTTAATATCCATGTAACATTCTGTCTATCAAAATTGACTGTATCTCATATAAGCAAGAAGTAAACTCAAATAAAATTGTAATTGAATCTCTATTGTACGTACAGTAAAACATGTATTAAGGGACCTCATATGGAACTATCAAAAAGCGGTCGTTTAAGAGAATGGTTGCTTAGTATACGAATTGTTAACAAATTTTGACTGAATGTTAATGTAATTTGGAATTTTTCAAAATAATATTTTATTTAAACTCACAAAAATCGTCTCATGGAGGCGATTCTAATGAGTTTTATCAACTTAGGACTGATTTACAATATATTTTAGATCAATAATACTTACTTTTTAAGATATTTTAATTTAAAACAGGGAATTTTGAAAGCGGTCGCTTAATAAAAATGGTCGCTTGATACACATGGTTGCTTGAGCAAGATTGACTGTAATTTTGTATAATTCCAGGTGCAAGGCTAGGTTTGTTTCCTCAAGGAAGTACCTGTATGTCTGGGGATGAAGTGGAGGCTTTAGAATTGTCTCAACTTAAATCTAGGATAAATAATGCTGCCATATTCTACAGGGTGTCACCTAGACATAAAGTCAAGATTGTGAAAGTAAGTCTTGTATATAAAATACTGTTTAACTATGTATGTATTTCTGTTTTTTTATTGATGCTACTGCAGCATTTGCCCATATGAGTCCCCAAGATGACAGTTAGTTGTTATGGGAAATAGTGCAAGGATAAATGACAAAACTACTGCTGTGATATACCATGGTTCTGTAACATGCTTGATGTTAATTACCATCACACATGGCAGTTGTATGACTGAATTTTTATACAAGATGAAAAAAAACACCTTATATAAACTTACTGCCATCTTCATGGTCTTCAGCCCAATTTCTTATACTAAATACACTTTTACTCTAGCAATTCACAAAAAATGTCTCTGAAACAAAAAAAAAAACAATATAATTGCAATCCAATACAATAAAGAATTTTGATTGGTTTAAATCACATCAAGTGGGAAAATCCATTGTAATTTATTTCTGTATAAATGCAATAGGTCTTTCAGGACCACCACCACCCACCACTCCTGCCTTTGATCTGCAATTCCTGTGTTGTAGGAACTCAAAAAACCCTTGTTCTCCTTACACAGCGTGACATTGCTGTTCAATACATTAGAAATTAAGATATTTTCAAAAGAATTTATGATTACAAGCATGCAGTTCTGATTCTACAAGGAGCGAGTCAACATGGAACATCACACAACCCTCTTAACTAGGCCTGATCACATCAGTTTTGTTTTAAAATGCAGAATAAATTGCCAAAATTAATTTTTATGCCCCCGTATCGAGAGATCGGGGGCATATTGTTTTACTCATGTCCGTCCGTCTGTCTGTCCGTCCGTCTGTCCGAAAACTTAACCAAACTTAACCTTTGCCTTATCGAGAGATCGTTGTTACGGGGGCATTCGTGTTTCACAACCACATCTTGTTTGATCTTTAGTACTTCTACTAATGTCAAAATTATCGTTTATTTGTGTACCATTTGTTAAACTTTATGTCATTCAACTTCTGAAGCAAGATAAAAAATACACAATCTAAAAATAGATTGTGTAATCTATATGCACAGAAAGTTGACTTGAAACTTTAATGTTTAGCAGAGTATTTTAATAATTTCTTTGATCTAGAGGATTGCAATTATAAGGGCCAATGGCCTTTTTCACTGTGTTTATTTGAGTATAAAGTGCAGTTGCCTTTGCACATGGCTTTAAAATAACACCCTATTGGTGGTTTTTGCCATGTGCTATGACAATTGCACTTTATACTCAAATAAATGAAAAGAAATGAAAAGACACCCATCCCTGTAGTGAAAGAAATTTACCTTACTATAATTCAGAAGTGATAACGTCTGTATTGAAGCAGAAGAATGTTGCTGTAACAAGAATAAATTCCGAGGGGATTTGTGAGGGAAATATATTGTATGTGTACATACTTTATATGTTTTCTACCCCAGGCTTTACAGATGAATGGTTTAGTTGTGGGGATGACAGGGGATGGTGTTAATGATGCTGTGGCCCTTAAAGCTGCAGATATAGGGATCTGTATGGGGAACTCAGGGACAGATGTATCCAAAGAGGCGGCAGATATGATTCTAGTAGATGATGATTTTTCTGTCACTTTGTGAGTGCTATATTATATAATTGAAGGGATTGCATAAAGTGTAAATTTCAGGCTGTAATAGTCATACACTAACAGACATATCCTGAGATTTATTTGAAGAAAATATGGATTAATATCTAAATTCATGTGTTATTAAACGCCCACCCGGCTTTTTTTTTCTTAGATATCCTTGATCTGTTTAACAGTGAAATAGAGAGCATAAATGAAGACTTTAATCTTATTCCTGCCATTGATATTGTGATGTAATAAATTTACTGAGCAACATATGTATAAATAAAAGTGACGGTACATAACACATTTTTTCTGACACGTTGGCGAGTTTCCAGCTAGTTTGAAAGTGTTCCTATGAATCATTTTGCAATCTCTGTTTGAATAAATCTATAGCTTTTTTTAATACAATTAGAGCGACATTTCAAGTTTTTTTCTGGCGTTAACACAAGCAGAGACCCTCAAAATGCTTTAATGCCCTCGTGATTTGCACTTTGGTATTAACCATTTTTCAAGTCTCTGCAAATGTTAACACCCTTAAAAGCATGAATTAACCCTATATAAGTTGTTTATTTTGTTTATAGAATTATCATTGTTTTGTTTTCTCATATACTTGAAAGTTTGCACAAAAGATTGTGGTAGAGCTTTAACCAATATGTTCAATGAGAATTTGAAATTGTCTTGAAATATTTAATTATCTTTTCATGTTACATTCCTATGTTAGTCTTCAAAGCATTTAAGGTTAGCATTTTCATTTTAAATTAGGGATGGGAACGAGTATTCGATTAATCGAGTACTCGATCGAACGGCCGATTATCGGTTACTAATTTCATAAATTGATTAATCGGCAAAAAAATGAAATAATAGTAAATTCGTTTCCAATTTCATTTTTTTTTTTTCATATTTTCTCAAAATATCGATCTTTCATATGAAATTATGTTTAGCTAAGAATAATGTATGCAACACCTGGGCGCCTGCCGATTGTCTTATCCATCGATATTTTTCCGAATTTGCAATCAAGTGCCAACTGTCATTGTTCTTGCTGTCAAACAATACATGTCATTTGCACCTTCGTATTTTGGTACTCTTATCAGAAACATTGTGATTTACTTGGATCTTCGGATCAACAGAATGTTGCAGCGTTGTTCCAAAACCTTTAAATGCAATCTTATCGATTTTGCAGTTACTTGGTCTTTCTCAACCGAAAGTTATATATAAAACTGATGACAATCGTCTGGAAATATTACTGAGAGATGACACTCATAAAGCATGTACTTTACAATTTTCCGTTTCTTAAAGTAAATTAGCAATCGTATATCATTTCAACTGCCCCTTCGACCGAAAATATGCAGCATATACCGTTTATCTTTACGTTTGAAGACACAGAATGAATGAATGTCCTCAATTCTATCCGAGTACTCGAGTACTCGATCGGAAAGGTGAACGACTAATCGATTAGTAAAGTTGGTACTTGTTACCATCCCTATTTTAAATGCCAACATTTATGCACTACACAACTAAGAAAGTTCAATCTTACAAACACATTACCTGTTAAATTGCCTGGTCAAATATCATTACTTTGGCGATGAAAGAAAGGAGGTTGTTAACATTAGCTTTTTTTGGAACTAACATATCTTTTCTTTTGTATTTAGGAGTGCAATAGAGGAGGGAAAAGCCATATTTTATAATATTAGAAACTTTGTGAGATTTCAATTAAGCACGTAAGTAGATATATCTTTTCTGTTTGCCAATATCATAGACTAACAAGTATCTCCTTCAACATTATTGAGGTTAAAGAGTTAATTTATTGTTTTGCATAGGCATGTTAAAAGCAGACATAAAAACACTGGTGAAGTCTGGCAGGTCAGAGGCATCTACTTCTTTGTTGGAAGCATATCTCTGTTTCCTTATGTTTCATTGACTCGAAACTTGGTAGTTATTTCCTCTCATGATTACAGTGTGCAGTGCACAAGAACCAAAACTCTCACTAGCTTCATTCTTTAGTTATTCTCCTTTGTTGTATAGGGCATCCAGCAGTGTGATGGGTGTATCTCGTGACAATTTGCCACCTTGTAATACCCCCCACCGACGAAGTGGAGGCGGTATATTGGTCTTACCATGTCTGTCAATCCATCCATCCTACCGTTCATCCGCTTGTCTGTCCATCCATCCGTCCATAGACCTTTTGGTTTCCGGACTCTATCTCAAGAACCAAGTGACCTACAATCATGAAACTTAATACAAATGATGCTTATGACCCAAGGAAGTGCCCTATTGTTTTGGGGTAACATAGGTTAAAGGTCAAGGTCACAGTCAGCCTTTGTTCAATTTTCGTTTCCAGACTCTAACTCAAGAACCAAGCTACCTGGAATCATGAAACTTAATGCACATGTTGCTTATGACCAAGCCGCCGTCATAGCGCAGTTGGTAGCGCGTCGGACTGTCAATCTAGAGTTCGCGGGTTCGATCCCCGACGGCGGCACTCATTCTTTCCGACTATTTGTCTCTCACCAATGGGTTGATAATCGTAGACCTATGTGAGATAGTAGCTGGAGGCTAGGAAAGAATGTGGTGGTTGTACTGGTGATAGAAATACCAGGAATCCATTGTTAGGAGCTCCAGCCGCCGCGACATAACTGAAATAATGTTGAAAGCGGCGTTAAACTCCATTCAATCAATCAATCAATGCTTATGACCAAAGGAAGTGCCCTATTGTTTTTGGATA
The DNA here is from genome assembly GCA_948146395.1 of Fragum whitleyi. Taxonomy (NCBI): domain Eukaryota; kingdom Metazoa; phylum Mollusca; class Bivalvia; order Cardiida; family Cardiidae; genus Fragum; species Fragum whitleyi. The sequence continues at coordinate 15,034,580 of OX411552.1, read as the reverse complement.
ACATAGGTCAAGGTCACAGTCAATTTTTGTTCAATTTTCATTTCAGGACTCTAATTAAAAACCCAAGCGACCTAGAATCAAGCGACCTTGAATCATGAAACTTTATGCAAATGTTGCTTATGACTCAAGGATGTGCCCTATTGTTTTTGGGTCATATAGGTCAAAAGTCACAGTCATTTTTTGTCAATTGTTTGTTTCCGGACCCTAACCAAGAACCAAGTGACCAAGAATCATGAAACTTCATGGAAATGCTGCATATGACCTCAATATTTGTTACAAATGCATCCTACACTAATAGCACTTGCATTGTAACAAAGTGCTTGTAGGAGGGGTATAAGTCCGCTCTGCAACAGTTCTAGTTTAAATTTGGAGTCTAGCAGCATTATTTTCTTCATTCCCAAATATTCTTTATTTCAAATACAAAACCCCTCCTCAAAGAATACATTCCAAATATCAAGGGGTCTGCTGGTAGCCTAAAATATAGTTACAATAGTTTTTAGTGCTGATCACACAATATTTTTTGCCTTCAAGAAGGAATACAGCAATATTGTCAATAATAATCACCTCTTATTAGAGTATCAAACCTATACAACTGGATTAAACCTCTACAAATTCTTTTATTATTCCAGCAGTTATTTCATAAGTACAGCTGCACTGTCTTAATTCACTCTTTCTTAGAACTTTGAACTACCAAACCCTTTAAAAATCAATAAGTATACTATTTTCTATTCTATTTCAGGAGTATAGCTGCGCTGTCTCTAATTACTCTTTCAACTTTATTTAAATTACCAAACCCTTTAAATGCCATGCAGATTTTGTGGATAAATATTATAATGGATGGCCCACCGGCTCAAAGGTATGGGATATAATTGGTTATCCTCAAACTGAAAATAAAGAATGTAACATAATTGTACCAAAATGTTTCTTCACTTGTTATCCCCCGCCGTTTTCGGCGAAGGGGATATAGTAATGCTCTCCGTCCATCATTCCGTCCTTCCGTCATTCCGTCCTTCCGTCATTCCGTCACTAATCTTGTCCGGAGCAGATCTCCTAAAGTATAATAGCTATCAACTTGAAACTTTATGGGTGGATAGATCTCATGGAGAAGAAGTGCAGTGCACAAGAACTACAACTCTTGCTTGCATAATTTTGGAGTTATTGCCCTTTGTTATTTTTAAGACTTAGATTTTGTCCGGAGCATATCTCCTAAAGTATAATAGCTATCAACTTGAAACTTTATGGGTGGATAGATCTCATGTAGGAGAAGTGCAGTGCACAAGAACTACAACTCTTGCTTGCATAATTTTGGAGTTATTGCCCTTTGTTATTTTTAAGACTTAGATTTTGTCCGGAGCATATATCCTAAAGTATAATAGCTATCAACTTGAAAACTTATGGGTGGATAGATCTCATGTAGGAGAAGTGCAGTGCACAAGAACTACAACTCTTGCTTGCATAATTTTGGAGTTATTGCCCTTTGTTATTTTTAAGACTTAGATTTTGTCCGGAGCATATATCCTAAAGTATAATAGCTATCAACTTGAAACTTTATGGGTGGATAGATCTCATGGAGGAGAAGTACAGTGCACAAGAACTACAACTCTTGCTTGCATAATTTTGGAGTTATTGCCCTTTGTTATTTTTAAGACTTAGATTTTGTCCGAGCATATCTCCTAAATTATTAAAGCTATCAACTTGAAACTTTATGGGTGGATAGATCTCATGCAGGAAGAGTGCAGTGCACAAGAACTACAACTCTTGCTTGCATAATTTTGGAGTTATTGCCCTTTGTTATTTTTAAGACTTAGATTTTGTCCGGAGCATATCTCCTAAAGTATAATAGCTATCAACTTGTAACTTTATGGGTGGATAGATCTCATGGAGGAGAAGTGCAGTGCACAAGAACTACAACTCTTGCTTGCATAATTTTGGAGTTACTGCCCTTTGTTATTTTAAAGACTTAGGTTTTGTAGGGGCTAAATTTCTTAAAGTAGAACCCTTAATCTATTAGGCTTCAGTTTACTATCAAGCTTTCTCGGCGGGGGATGGCCATGTCCGACATGGCTCTTGTTTACAACTAATAATTTATTGAAATGTTGTTTTGAAGTATGAGTGTTATAAGTAATATAGATACTAGACATCTAAGGTAGTGGACCTGTAATAGCTCCCCAACATTCCCGGAGTCATGAAATTTGACTGTGTTAATCTAGGTTTCCTAATGATTTTATTGGGAAACCTCAGGTAGCATTGTGAGAGATCACAAGTTCCAAAATGTGGCCTAACTGTTCTGGCTCCAATACCTTAAAATTAATATTAATTGTAGTGCTTTCGAAATATAAGACTGTGATACTATTGGAAGGATAGATATTTTGGCCTTTGTTATAATATCTTTGATAATACTTGTTTTCTTGGATGCATTATCTGCAATAATTTGGTCAATTTAAGAAGTCTGTGCCTAGGTTACTTGTAAGGGATGAAAATATTTCTGCAGTCTGGGTGTAGAACCAGCGAAGAAGAATATGTTATTGAAAAATCAGTTTAATTAGTATACTCCATGTTAAAGTATTCAATCTGAATTTGTTTAATTTTGCAGTCTTGGTGTAGAGCCAGTCCAGCCCGATGTGATACGACAACCACCTCGTAAAGTAAAGGACCCAATTATTACAAAACCTTTCATAGTTAACATACTTATATCGGCCCTCATCATTGTGTCTGGAACATTATGGGTCTTTTGGAGAGAGGTAGACAACTGTTCTATTGAATATTTAATCTTTATACCCCTGAGTCATAATTTAAAATACATGTATATATGACCTGTCATGCAAAAAGGGACCATCTGGGTAGTGCATACAGTGTCGACCCTAGTCAGACTGCGTGAACTGAGCAGAATGACTAGGGTCAAAACATTTTGCACCGTGCTTATTTTCTGAAACAAGACTGATCAATCTACCTACCAATGAAGTAATTTTTGAAATGTGACCTCTGGTTGACCTATGCAGGATCAAATCCCTTTTTCAGTTATTCATTTTACAGAATTTCCGATGGTCCCTGTTTGCGTGACGGGTCACATATATTTCATTTGATACAACAACCAACTTGTAAAGTAAAGGACCCAATTATTACAAAACCATTCATAGTTAACCTTCTTATCTCAACCCTCATTCATTGTTTCTTGAACATTATGGGTCTTTTGGAGAGAGGTAGGAAACTTTATACCAACAATACAGGGCTCGTGTTTGACCCTTAATCCAGGGATTTTACTCTCAAAAATCTGAAAATAGCCTATCTTGACCCTTAGAAATTTCTCCCAAGGGCTTCTTTTCATGCAATTTTAAAGGACTAGAAAAAATTTTTTCAACAAAAACGAAAAATACATATTTTGGCACATAACATCACACAATGTATCTTGAATGTAATAAATGGGTTATTATACAAATGATGAGGGCTGAAATTGAAATAGGCCCTTATCTTTAAATCTGCCCTCAGGCTAAAGCCCTCGAGGCAGATATCAAGGTGTCAGGTCAATAATACTGTCTGTCCCTCATCAGTCGCTTAATTGCCTCTCAGCATAAAAAATTGCTTTGGGCCAAAGTTTCATTACTAAGCTTGAATAACGTGAGGTAATAAGTTTTTATTGCCAACCGACCATATTTGAAATGAGGTACCTTGCATCGAAACACATCTACTTATAATGTTAAGGACATTTCATATTTATAATACGTTCTTAGTGTAAGTATGAAAAAAAAATTCTAACAAGGCTGGGGGAATTGATAATTGTTAAGGCATTTATCAATTCCCACAATGAGCTATATATTTTTCAAACAATACACTAAGTACGTATTAAATTTATCTTATAAACTCTATTTGCCTTGTTTTCTTTAATGTTTCTAACAGAAATGCAAGTTTCTAAAAGTAAATGCATTATGTCATTGTTCTAAAAATAGCCATGTGATATAAAAAATATCATATGGGTTGTTGTCACACAGATATTTGTAAAGTTATATGGTAAATGGTCAAAGATGCAGCCTGGCACTAACATCAAACTTATATTAAGTTTTACCTATAATTTCAGATGAGTGATAAAAAACTTATGTTAAGTTTTACCTATAATTTCAGATGAGTGATAACAAAATAACACCAAGAGATACAACGATGACATTTACATGTTTTGTGTTCTTTGATATGTTCAATGCTCTGAGCTGTAGATCTCATGTAAGTAAATATTGAAAATTTTCTTGTCAAGATTCCTTATGGTTAGCCAAAAAAAGTTATAGTAATGACAAATCAATGGCTCAGTGCGAAACAGTTGTTACTCCCTATATGTGTATAGGGAGTTACAACTGTTTCGCACTGAACTCTTGATATAGTGTAATGTTATGTGTGTGTGTTCTTCTGTCAAGTCTTAATTTGTCTGTCACACAATATTAACAATTTTGGACTAATTCTCTAAGAACTTGACACATTTGCATTATGGTTAATATGTCATTTGAAGCGTCAAGCTCTCAAGGGAAGGTCATTATGTGGTTTGTGACAAGCTCCCTAAAATATGAATAGGTTTTCAAACATTCTAAGGAAGGGCAAAGGTAACATTTGAAGGACTCGAAATAAACCGGGGTGGTCTATACCTGCCAGCCTTGATAACCATATAAAGCAACCTTTTGAAATACTTATTTCATACTAATCAAAGGTCAAGTAATTAAAGAGCATATGTTTGTAGCCTAACTGCTCACATATGGTAAAACATTTTTATGTGATATATTCTGATCAGTGACTGGCTATTCATTTCTGTTTGCAGGATAAATCTGTGTTCCAAGTTGGGTTGTTCACAAATAAGATGTTTTTAGGTGCTGTAGGCGGGTCACTCATTGGTCAGCTACTGGTCATTTACTTCCCTCCACTTCAAAAAGTATTTCAAACAGAGGCACTTTATTTAACAGGTAAAGTTTTATTAAGAAATTTTGAGAATATTTGTTGATTTTGTGGAGGTATGAAACTAAAAACCCTATGACACTGTATGAATACAAAAAACAAATTCATACATGAATCTTATAAGGTTTTTAGTTTCATACCTCCATAAAATCAACAAATATGCTCTTCATATATACATTAATATCATGAAGCAAAAATGTAAGATTCATCAATTATGAAAGCAATCTTTATGATATCATTTTTTGTGGAAGCTTTCAAAATAGCTGCATACTCAAATTTATTTTTATAGAATGATAAAACTAATTTTTCAGCCAATTGGAATGCACGAAAATTGTTTGAATCATCTAAGATTGAATTTTTTTAGAATGTTTTTAAGATTCATACCATACTTCAATGTAAGTACTAAATGCTGAACTATGAATCATTGAAGTTTGATTGTTATTTACTAGTTTACAGTTTTTCGCACAATCCCCCCTCCTCTCTGTATAATAAGATTCTGAGGAAAACATTGGGGAAAGTAAAAACATTGCTTGCTTTTTCTGGTATTGATAGCTGTTTATTTGTTACCAACTATGTTTTCTGCTTATGTAGACAAAGAATTCTAATGTTTTATGTACCTCAACTTAGTGTCTTTAATTTCTCTTTAATTTTAAACAGTTTGAACTTGACTGATTTGTTGTACGTGAAATTATATTTTACAATAAACATGTTGTAATGTATTTAAGTTATCATGGTGTTGTAGACCGAGATCAGACTGCACATACCAGTCAATGAATGGACTATTTAGATCATTAAGTACTGAAATGCAATCTTAGTCATCTAGTTAGGACATCTATTTATATAAATTTAGCTCAAATTTATTTTGATGAAACCCGAAGCTTATTAAATGGCTCTCATACCCTTTCAAAAATCTTTCACATCCTTGAGAAAGAGGCCCTTGCTAAACCCATTGTTAACCATTTCTATACCCTGGTGATGTTGGGGCTCAATCCATAGAGTATTGGGTCACTTCTCACTGACATCCTAAAAAAAAGTACTTGACCAAAAACCTGACCCATTTCCATACACACCACAATTTTTAAGAACAAAGAAAAGAAAGAAAACATGAGAAAAAATCATGGAAAATAAAAAAAAACAAGAGGACCATTGGCCCTGGGTCACTCACCCGAGAAAAAAGCTTCATTACCTAGGTATGTCCATGCAACCACAGAAAAAGAGATTTTTCACTTATTCAATCAGAAAACATTTGAAATAACCCTTCCCCCCTCCACCCCCCACCCCCCTGTCTGCTCCTCCCCTGGTCATTATTTATTTAAGCTTTTTTCATAAAAAGTCTGTGATCAGCTTATCTATGCCAGATATACAGACTGAGTCTGAGACTTTTAAAGTTTTCTTTAATGAGTTGATCAATCCATGTCAAATACAAAGGCTGTAGGGATTCAAAATTCTCAACAAAGCAATCCCCCTCCCCCAAGATGCTCCTCACCTTGTAAATCTACTGTCATGATTTTAGCTAATTCAATTAATGTCCATATGCTGATCATCCATACCAATTTTCAAGTCTGTAGGACTCCTGGTTCATTAGAAGAAGTTTAAAGATTTCAAAAATGATCCAAAGTACTACCCCCTCCCCAAGACACTCAGCACCTGGAGACCCTACAGTCATGATTTTAGCTTTTTTTTTATTAATGTCAATATCTTGATCACCCATGGCGATTTTCAAGTCTGTAGGGTTCCTGATCCAGGAGAAGAATAAGGTTAAAGGTTTCAAAAATGATCAAAAGTACTACCCCCTCCCCCCTAATGCTTGGCATCTGGTGGCCCTACATTCATGATTTTAGCTATTTTATTTTAGATCCATATGCTTATCATCCATGCCAATATTGAAGTCTGTAGGGCTTGTGGTTCATTAGAAAAAGAAGGTTAAAGTTACAAAATTTTCACAAAAGTACTACCCCCTCCCCCCTGGTGCTCTGCACCTGGTGGCATTACAGTCATGATTTAAGCTATTTTTATTAAGGTCTATGAGCTAATCCTCCATGCCAATTTTCAAGTCTGTAGGGCTTGTGGTTCAGAAGAAGAAGAAGGTTAAAGATAACAAATTTTTCACAAAAGTACTACCCTGTCCCCCCTGGTAGTCCGCACCTGGTGAACCTACAGTCATGAATTTAGCTATGTTTATAAAGGTCCATATGCTGATCCTCCGTGCCAATTTTCAAGTCGGTAGGGCTTGTGGTTCAGAATAAGAAGCAGGTTAAAGATTACACAATTTTCACAAAAGTACTACCCTGTCCCCCCTGGTGCTCCGCACCTGGTGAATCTACAGTCTTGATTTTAGCTATTTTTATAAAGGTCCATATGCTGATCATCCATGCCAATTTTCAAAATCTGTCAGGCTCCTGGTTCAGAAGAAGAAGAAGAAGGTTAAATATTACAAAATTTTAACAAAAGTACAACCCCCCTCTACCCTGGTGCTCCACCCAACAGATATGATTTTAACTATTTTTATTAAGGTCTACGAGCTGATCCTCCATGCCAAATTTGAAGGCTGTAGGGCTTCCTATTCAGAAGAAGGTTAAAGATTACAAAATTAACTCAGAGAAGCCCCCCCCCCCCCCCCAAGTGCTCCGCACCTGGTGACCCAACAGATATGATTTTAGCTATTTTATTCAAGTCTATGAGCTGATCATCCATGCCAAATTTCAAGGCTGTAGGACTGCTAGTTCTAAAGAAGAAAAGAATTTTAAAGATTTTCTTAAATTTTCAACTTTGGTTGCCATCACAACCAGAGTTTTTCACAGATTTCAATTCTTTTAGCAATTTTGGAAGGGGACCACCTAGGGAACATTTGTGTAAAATTTGGTGTAAATTGGCCTAGTAGTTTAGGAGGAGATGTCATTTAAAGAAATTGTTGACGGAGGACTGACGATGGACGACGCACAGACGCCGGACAAAAGGTGATCACAATAGCTCACTTGAGCACTTTGTGCTCAGGTGAGCTAAAAAAAAATTAACACACAATTTCTTCATTTTCTATCCATTTAGAATGAAAAAAAATAAATTTTATCTCTTCAACTTCTCTGAAATAAGACCAGTCCTAAATATTTTCCGATGGTTATGGTTGAAGAATTCTTTTGTTATCATTTCAGATTTTGTGTTTTTGGTCCTTTTAACCTCTACAGTCCTGGTGGTGTCTGAGTTGAGAAAATTCTTACAGAACGTGTTGGATCGACGACGGAATGTTAAACACGATTATTTCTTGGTTTAACAGAGCTTCAGATTGAGGGGGGTGTTCTAGAATAATGATATTAACATTTTGGAAAAAAGAAAGACAGAGCCTATGGTGTGTGTACTCATTTGAATCATCTCATGAAGATGATTCAAATGACTACGCACAACATAGGGTTTAATCAAGAAATTACTGGCTTTACCCCTCTTATCTGTACCTCTTTTAGTGTGTGATACTCTAGTTAATATTTTGTAATTTTTAAAATCAGTGCATTAATAACATTGTAAAAGAGGTGCCAACAGCTTATTTATAGTAAAGAAGAAATATACATATGTGACCTGTCATACAAAAATTACAGTTAACAAGATGGTGAAATTGACAAGGTGAATGATTTTGGAATTATTTTTGAATGCTATTGAATGAGTGTGTGGAGCGAGTTTTGAGTGAAATTAAAAGGGGGTAATTCAATATTGCTAATTTTGTTCCAGATGAACTAAATTAGTGATACAGTACTTATTAACCCCTTTTAATGAAATATGCATACAAGTTCTATAAATAGCTTCATATTTCTTCAATAACCTATCAGACACTCATATTTCCAATGATTTCAGTTAAATTGCCATCTTTTCTAAAAGATATCTGTTTTGAATAAAGTTGTTGATCTTACCTTTTTGAGTGATTTTGGTTGCATTTCTGAATGATTTGAGTGAGTGGTTGGAATGAATAAATGGAGCGCTGAGTGAGCATTTTAGAATGTTTTTGCTTGAGATGAATGTCAATTTCAGTGATTTAACTGTACGATCTTGGAATTCTGTAAAATGAATACTAAAAAAAAAGTTTAACTTTTGAACAGGTCAACCAGATATGGCATTTCAAAAATTCTTACATAGAAAGCTTGATTGATCATTCCCAGATGGTCTTAATTTGTTTTGCAGATCACATTATATCATATTCTGAATTATTTACAAAGCAAATTTGCATATAACCCCCTGTCTTACATAAAAGTTTAATGTCATACCTATGTTAGAACTTAAACTTAGCTGTAGATTTAAGCTTTTGAATTTTAATTATGTATGAGCATGTGTGTGATATTTCCAACAATTTCATGTATGAGTGATGGAAAGATGTTGAGTAGCCTGGACACTCATGCAGTGCATTTGAATAAATTTTGGGTTATGAATAGCAATTTTAGGTCTGTAGCCATCTATTGAGGGCATAGTTAAGACTCTGATCAGACTGTGTGGCCACACAGACTGATCCGAGTCTCAACATTGGGCACATGTGAACTTGTTGGAAATGTCACGCATAGGCTCATATTATACACTGCAACTCCATTATAACGAAATCTGTTAGAGCGCTAAATCCATTATAACGCGGGGTCCGCTTGGCTCCCGAAATTTGGGGGGGTCAACCATTTTGGGATGCTGCGGCGATGTTACCTGATCCGCCGTTAACGCTGTTTTGATCGCGATTTTAGCTCGAAGGGTGAAAACACTGAGAAAAAAATCGATACTGAGTGAAGCCAGGTAAATCAATACAATTGTTTTTCACACCTCCCGCTGGGCAGTGGTGGCGATAAATGCCCCAGGTCAGAGAGAAATGGCTAATTTGATGGCTGACAAACGTATAGTTATATCACTACTGCTGGAGTACCAAACTCACGAGTACAACAATCACATCCTTTCCTAACCCCAAACTGCTATCTCACTTTGATCTACGATTTTTAACCCATGGGTGGGTGACTTATAGTCAGAAAGAATGAGTGCCGCCGTCAGACATACACGGAATCCCAATATTGACAGTCCAGCGAACTACCAACTGCTCTTTGTCGACGGCAGGGACGCAATTGAACACCAAAAAGTCTAGCTCGCATGCGATTAAATCCAAGTTAATAAATTTCCGAAGAAGCCGTGTTTTCGCAAAATGAGCTAATCTTGTTTTATAATCTCAAATCTTGAACATTTACCGCTGTTGACAAACGATTCAAAAAGAGACTCGCCCCTTACCTAATTTATTGGTTTATTACCTCTTTTTGCCGATCCTGTTGAATTTTCTTATAAATATTACTTTTTCTGTAAATATATGATAGAATTTTGTTTCTTTTTCATTAAACGTATTCATATTATAGTCATGTTTTACAGGGTTTGAAAATTCAAAGCCTGATTGAATTATTATCGTTGATTCTTATCTCTCACTAAATAGACATTAATTGAGTTTTAAACAGGAAGCTATATATAAACCTACATTTCCTGCTTAGTCATATCAAACAAAGAAACTGAAAATGGCGCGAAACTGATGGTGACCGCGTCGCTGCGCAATTGTCTGGACTTTCTTTACTGACGATCTACTATCTCATAATCAAAGCCGTGAATCATCATCTTGTCAAACCCAGATGTACAAACTTTACTTATACGGTTATCGAGAAGAAGCTTTTGATACCCCTTGCCTCGTGAAGATGATCTTTTGCAAACCGGCGATTCAAATGTCGTAACAACAGATTCATTTAATTGAATTTACGGCATTTTTTCTCGCTCACCGAAGAATGCGGTCCTGCACTCCGAGAGATTCGATTACTTTGGTATAGTTTCGATCAGACGTAGGGTATTATTTATTTTGATTGCGGAGATAATTATTTTTGCCTATTTTCCAGAAGACAACATTTAAAAAATATGAAATTCGTTGATCTTATGAAACTCTATGGATTTTACTAACTTTACCCTTTTGAGATCGTCGTTATCGGTGTTTCTCAGCTGCCGGGCGGGTAGGCCCGAGAAATCGGGATTCAGAGAGTTGAGAGGAGTCTGTGATCGTTTAACCAAACAAACTAGATTACCTTATCAAAGATAGTTTTGTTTAGCTTTGGGACAACAAAATGATCTTAAAATAAAAAATATCAAAGTAATAAACCGCGTTTGTTCTTCAAATTATTGCCGAGTTTTAAAAATATAAAATGTGATGGCCTAAATATGTACATGTATAGGCCTATTTAGATATCCGATATCGTTATCAATATTGACCCTGTGTCTGTTACGTTTCCTCGGTACGTCATTGTTCACCGCGGGAGGGGGGGGGGGGAATCGGCGGCGGCAGGGGGGGTACAGCGTTATAGCAGATATTCTTGGACCCCGACCACAGAGTTTTAATGGAGTTGCAGTGTATTAATATTACATGAGAAGTTTAATTTGTAAAATGTGTGAATGAACTTACAAAAGTTGTAGAGGGTAACCTTGGTCTTTAGTTATTATGCATTATTAGAAAAATGAGTATTAGTAATATAAAACAAATATTTTTGTTATGAATCAATAAAATACTGGATGAAAAACATTCCACAGATTAAGGTATTAGACCCGTAATAGTTCTGCAACATTTCGGAACTCATAATCTTTCACAATGTTGACCGAGGTTCCCAAATGGAAATCATTAGGAAAACTGGGTGAACACTGTTAAAGTTCATTAATTCTGAGACGTTGCAAAACTTTTATGGGTCCACTACCTTAAATCACTATTGTATGATGCCGTCACAACAAATTTGATAACATCCAATTACTGAAACAACCACTACCAAAGGATTGAGCTCATTTACATAATACACTTATGTAATATTGCCTGTTTAATACACATGTATAAAAAAAATGACAGGTTTATTTCACTTCAAAATTGTTGGTCATAATATTATGCTTTAGTTACAAAGTAAGTGATATTTAAAACCATTGTGATATTTGTGTTGTATTTCTATGATGTAATGATCAAAACTGGGCACTGAATTTTACTTATCACCTCACAAACTATTTAATGTTTTGTTGTCCTCTACTAGAAAAATTTTCTTTTTGATCATAAGCCAATCACAATCCTATTGCTCCCTTTGAAGGTTTTATCTTAAACTTATTATACTCATGTCACAATATTGATTTTTGACTGGATTCACATTATTGAATTTCCTGTTTCTCTTCTGTTTTAAGTAATACAAAATAAAAAGCATTTATGTAGGAACTGTTTACTTGCTTATGTGAAAGGTTTGTCAAACCAATTTTATGGTTTTACTTGCTTATGTGAAAGGTTTGTCAGACCAATTTTATGGTTATCTATGCTGGGTAAAATGAAAGAACAAAACATTATGATATTGTACAAGAAAAACTTTGGAAGACATGACATTTAACATTTCAGATGTATAGGGAAAAGCATTGTGAAAGAATCAATGTACATGTGTATAGGATAGAAAACGAGAGCCGTGGTTTATGGGAAATATACACAAGCGTTAGCTCACATATACTGCTGCACAAGATTTTCTATCTGTCTTAGACCATGCTTTTCTTACACTATCTGTATTTTTTTCGCGAACCTCTATATAATGAAAAAGAGCAAATTTCGCTGTGATATTACTCCAATCATGTGTGAATATGCTGAAATTACTTATGAATCTATTTCCGTTACCATTTTCAGATCTTTTGCAACTGTCGAAAGTCTTTAGGAAAAAAAAGCTGTATAAAATGCTTGAAATCTTTTTGAAATGACTCGGCCCAAAAACCAGTCGAGATTCACATGCAAGACATACCACAACCATATATCTATTAATACAACGCTCGGAGTTGGATCTGTGATATATACTTTTGAAATACTGTTCTCTGATTGGCCGATTCGCTTCAAGCCTGGTCTAAGAAAACTTTGTATAACAGTGGAAAATTGCATCACATGACAACATGTTAACCCTTTCCTGTTTAATCCCTGCGTTTTACGTACCTGTGATTTTATGATTGGGAAAACATTGTGTAAAAAGAAGAAATTGCTTCTGACAAGCAATTTCTTCTTTTTACACACTATTTTCTACCCTACTGAATGGTTATTTTTCAAATTTAATCCACTTTAAATTTTCGTCTGCAAAACCTTTGAATTTGAACAGGTCCAACATTTTGTAAAACAGGAAAGGGTTAAGTAATGACTTAGGAGGGCTGCTTTTGAATACATTGTAAAGGAAACATAATTTATATAGCTGTGAATAAAAGCCTTAAAAGAAATTGTCGAAATGATAGGGACAGGCATGTGTGAAAAGAAAGTATAATAATGACTAAAAAGTGTTACATATGAAAACATAGTACTGGAATTGGAAATGCTAATACATGAAAACATTATACAAATATGGATAAGAACAGTAAATGAAAACGTTGTTCCAGAATTTATGAAGGTCAACATTTTAAAGAAGGTACAAGAATGTAAAAGCCAACAATTGAAACATTGCACAAGAATGGGAGATTCCAACACATGTTAGATTCCTTGTCATGAAAGTAAATAGAATAATTCAATAAAAAAAGGATTTTTCTTGCTCTTTCTTTAACATTCTACACATGTAAATGAAAAAAGGGATCCCTGATTCTCAAGAGGGATACTTATGGATCCGATTAATTCAAAGCAAGGATTTCCATTATGATCCTTCTTTATTCATAAATTTTTGATGTTCTTTCCATCAGAAACCATTTTTTCAAGCCAAGTTTGTAACACCCCATTGTTCCTTACATTTGTAAGGTACAAAGTGAAGTTGGATTCCTTGGCTTGCAACGCTTCAAGAATATTTCTATAAAATGTGCTTTTTCTTGCTCTTTCTTTAACAATCTACCTACCATATTTCTTCCAATAAACACTCACGGGGGGCTATACAAAACATGGTCAGGAGCCTACATTTAATATGCATTTTCTGATTTAAATAAAAAAACGTTAAAATTTGTCTTTTAGACCCTTTTCCCTTTGAGGTGAAATTCGTATAAATGATTGTTTAGAGGAAATTCATCTCAAATTAGAGAAGAAGTCTTAAAAAGTTCCTAAAATTTAGGCATTTGAAGTGAGTTTTCTTGGTAAAAAATATATGGGTGCTACTTTTAGGGAGAGCTCTTTTATTAGAGGAAATACAGTAAATGAGAAAAGGGATTGCTAATTCTCTAGAGGGATTCTTATGGTAACGATAAGGGGTTCCCACTGTACCGTATTGAAAAACAGTGAGGGTCAACCCCTAGTTAATTCATTGTTAACTGTATTAAGTCTATTGCATAATGAGAGAGGGAATCAAGTTTGTAAAATTTATTACTGATTAAATTATTGTTTTATACAAAACAAAGTTTTCCTAGTCTATTTTATTCATACTTTTTATTAACCTTATGGAACACAATCCACCTTTAAAGCGCCCCTGGTGTCAAAAACGTTCAGAACATCACATGCTCATTTCCGTACACTGCAACAGACCCTCGGATGTATATAAGGCAGATAGGTATGCTACAAAACAGATTTAATTTTGTTAGCTATAAACAGTACTAGGAATTTGCATTCTTTAGAAACTTTTTTTTCATATTATTGTGACTTTTAAGACAAAGCAATTTCCAAAATTAAGGTTCTTGGGCAGTTATCTAAGAATTTTAAGATATTGAGATAAAGTAAGGATGATTTCATAGAATCGACTTAACCCAGTAGCGTTGGTGACATTGAACGTTTCACTCAAATTTTTGAGAACTTACTGCATTTTAATTGATTTTAATTGATGTCAATGAGTTTTTCCAAGGTTTTCCCATACTTTTCAAAAAAGTCTGTCTATATGCAACCAAGGTTGATCATTAGATTGTCCTTGTGGTGTTCGGAATGATGTCAGAAGCTGGAAAATGTGTTGAATATGGAGAAGAGAAATTGCTTGTTACAAGCAATTCCATCATTATCCACGATACTTGCATCCTCAAGACACAATTTTTACCTCCGAGTCCACATGGGCTTTCGTCATTGTGCCGTGTCTGTCCTGTGACTATCTGTCAATCGAGTAATTTCATAGAAATATCTCATTTGCATCCTTTAAATGTTTTTGTCATGCATATATTTGATGTGATATCACTATTTTAACCAAAGGAATTGAGTCTTTTCGTGAGATTTCCAAAAATTTCAAATATGCAAGAAACAAAGACTCTGACCAGCCTGTGCATCCGCACAGTCTGACAAGAGTCTTCACAATGCTTTTAGTAGATAGGTGAGGTCTCAAAGTATCTGTAGACCATCAGGTAACTTTATATTTACAGTACATGTATATGGCTGTCAACACTACTTGGTGTTTGCACATCACAAAGGTTTCAATTTGTTGGAAATGTCATGCACAGGCTCATTTATTAATAATGTATAAAATTAGCAGAGGTACAGATTTATCATGCAATGAAGCCTGTATTGACCTGATATCGCCTGTCTGATGACATAACATGATATCAGGTAGTCTATTTTTAGAAACAATTGGCATACACTTTCACCCAAATTTCTTTGATTTTTAAGGGGTTATTTTTATTAAAGGGCTGAAAAATGATTGCATAATAAATAGAATAACATGTAAATGTCTTAAAATATAAATGTTATCTGCTCTTGGCTGCGAGAAATTATCATGCCTCGGCAGAGCCTAGTCATGATAAATTCTCCCAACCTCCACCAGATAACATTTATATTTTAAGACATTAACATGTTATTCTCTAAAAGAGGGGGTGGGGTGGGTGTTTATTTCCAATCTGAAATCTTTATTTCTCATGAAATTCATGTGTTGTTGGTACTCATTAGAATTGTCTCTACAAGACAACTCCTATTAGTATCTACAATGTAGGATGAATCCTTGGTCCATTTTTAAGAGAAGATGCAGAATTTTATACACCCGTCGAAAATTCATTTCAAAGGGACATGCAGAGCACAGGAACTATAGCTTTTTTGGCCCTTAATGTCAGTTGTTTTGATGGGCATATCCTATGGTAATTTGCCACTATTGTTCCTCAAGCAAGACATTTTGTAGGATGTGTTTTTATAGGTTTAATAACTGTTTTTGAAGGCGTAAGCATTTACATACACCCGAAAAATATATAACGCCCGAGTGCAAAGCAAATAACATAAATTGATGCTATAATTGCATAAAAAGAAAGAGGATAGTATTTACTCACAGACTGCAAAATAACTCATAGGAATGCTTAACAAGAGCAACGCCTACAGGTGCCCATGCTATGCTGTTAAGTGCTGGATGGTGAAAAAAAAACGAGGTTGAAAAGGGGCACAATTGGCACAAAATGCTTCAAGAATAATCCTTGATAGCAAAGGCCACCTGCTACTTCAATCAAGGTTAATTATGTTGACCTTGGCTTTGGAACTAGTTTCTTACGTATTGTGGGTTCAGTGTAAGACTGTAGTAAGTGTATATACAATGTATATACACTTACTACAGTCTTACACCAAACCCTAGAATTATATCGGATGTTATAGTTCTGATGCAAAATTTGTAAGTCAAACTTGTTTCACCATCAATTACACAATGTACTTATTGTGAGAGTGTATTGCACATCAAATGCACTGCATTTTGAATACTCCAGTCAATAATTCAAATTCCATTATGGAAAGAGTATCATGATTTTTGGCTGGCATTATAATACTTTTCTCATACTCAACTGAGAATTTTTTCAAATTATATCACAAAGGGATAGACAGGGACAGTGCCAGTTGAAAATCTGTATTTCTCTATGAAAATGATGTTTTGAGGAGTCGTTAGAATTGTCCCAACAAAAAACTTCAAGCAATATGCACCTTACAAGCTTAACTTAAAGATAACTTGAACCTTTAGATCATGTTAAGAATAAATTAGATGGCATATCTAGGATTAAGTGCAGGACTGTACTGGGTGTATACACTTAGTACACTCTTGCACTAAACCCTCGATATTATCATTGGATGAAAATAAATGCAGTGATACAATTGATTGTAATATTGCATTTTCTTATCAAACAATTATTTCTTCAAGAGCTACTAAGAACCACCAGAATTACCTATCAAAATTCCCAAAATGGCTACTCTCATGTCAGAGGCACTTTCCAGTTTATGGAAATGCCCCAGTGATGTTCCAAATGGCACTGCTGATCTTAGTATATTCTCGTTATACATGAAATTTTTGAAACTGTAACACTCTGGCTAGTACTCAAAGAGTTAAAAAGATAATTAAAATTGTGTTTTTTATATTGATCCTATGGTCACCTTTTAGCTATTTTACCCTACGGGGTAAATATTTCAACTAGAAAGCACAACCTTCTGATCTTACGACAGATTGGTCTAAAGCAAGAGACAAAGTCATTCTTCTTTTTAGTAACATTTATTGAAAAGAAAATCCTTTAACTTTATGAAGGGAGGGGGGGGGGGGGCTTTTTGACTCCTGCTTTCAGATTTTCGGATTATGTCAATGATATCAATGAATATTAAAAACTCATGCTCACATTTCCTTATAAGAGTTCCAATGATTTTCATTAGAAAACCTCTGTCAACATTGTGTTAGTTCCGAAATGTTGCGGATCTATTACGAATCCACTACCTTAACAGGCCCCTGAGTTTGAACTCACACCCCTAGGCTTGACAGCCTTATGCATTACTTAAAACCTTATCACACTGTATGAATACGCGAAGCGAATTCATACAGTGTGATTAGATTTTTGGTTCATACCACTATGAAATCAACAAATATCATCTTCATATCTTATAATTTAATATCATGAAGCAAAAATGATAAGATTTGTCAGTTAAGAAACACATTTCTCACAGAACTCCTTTTTGCGGAAGCTTTCAAATCAGCTACATACTCAAAATCGCTTTCAGATAGAGCTTACTGGGCTCAATGTGGTTAGGGGTCTCAAATAAAGCAAACCAAAGTTTATATGAGTATGATTCTTGCATTTCTTTTTCATTCTAATTTTGCTTGCCCCTCTCATATAAATGCCGACTTCTTGCCTTAAAAGAATTATACATGTATTTAATATCTTTCTTTCTCACAATATTTTCACCCTATAATGCATATATCATTCTATTTCCTATATACATTTTCATTTGTCGTCCTCTTTGAATTTGGATCGCTCAATTTTTTGCCCTTGCTTTGTAATGTGTCAATTAGCAATTGTTAACTCTCTTCTTCAAAAGTTATAGATGGACTATCCATTTGAAAAATTTCTTCGTCGTAAATATCTTCTGGCAATGGCTCTTCGTGATCATCTGGGTATCGTGTTGGCATCGCTAATGCTTCAGGATTTTCTACCCGTTTCCCAATATGTTTGGCCAGTGACGAGTCGTAAACTCGTACAAACGCATGAAGTGGGCCTGGCACACCAAATGTCACATACATTATATTGTATTTTGTATTTATTCTCCAAATCTGAAATAATACAGGTGGTTAGATTAAAGTGACCTTTAAGGTAGTGGACCCTTAATAGTTCCATAACATTTCGAAACTCATGATCTTTCAAAGTATTGACCTAGGTTTCCTAATGATAATCATTAGGAAACCTCGGTAAATACTGTTAAAGTCCATTACTCCAGAAAGTTGTGGAACAATTATGTGTCTACTACCTTAGTATGAGAAGGGTCTATCTTGGAAGAACAAAAAGTATCAACCCTGGTCAGACTGCGCAATTTGTGTAGACTGACCAAGATTGACACTTTTCCTTATTAACCAGTTTTAAAATCTAGAATTGACATTCTACCTTACTTTATCTGCCTTCTGGTGGACCTCTACTGGATAAAATCTCTTTTTTTAAAGTCTATTTACAGACTTCCCAAATATATCCTTTTTGCATGACGGATAATATATACAATGTTGTCAAAACTGAGTTAAGCAAGCACCAGTTATCACTATGTTTCAGATTAGTGATTGCCTAACACAGGTAAAGATCAGCACAATTACTGATTTTGGGGACTCACTGGGTGCTTGAATTCACCTTACTTATTGAAATTGACGGCAACTTGGACAAGTTGACTATACAAGAGGACCATGATCCTATATCGCTAACCTTCGTCTCCTTGACTCCTCCCCTATCAGATCATTAAATGACCATTAAATTTTCAAAAGAAAGACATTATTCTATTCCTATGGTCCCTGCATATGTTACTAACCTTTTCTAAACATGTTTCAGGTGACCTTTCCAACATTCAAGTTTCATGAAGATTGAACAATATTTGTGGCCTCTAGAGTGTATAGAAGAACATTGTCATTAATGCCCCTTTTCCTGTGACATGACATGGATCCTTCCCATTTTGAATAGGGTTCATCCTTGTGACCTGGCCAACATTCTGACTAAGTTTCATGAAGATTGAGCCATAATTTTGGCCTTGAGAGTGTATACATATAGATTGTTGACGCCAGCTGACACACGACAGACATTCAATGATCACAAAAGCTCACCTTAAGCACGATGTGCTCAGGTGAGCCAAAAGTCCTATTATGACGACAATATGATTTGCGTATGTGCATAACATTTCCAAAATTTAAAATGTGCACAAAGCCAATACTTTGGTCACCCAGTGAATCCTCACATTCTGACCAGAGTCTTTATATAGCGTTTTGTAGTTAAATAAGGTTCTGAAAAATTGGAGACAGTTTGACAAACTACTATTTATACTATGCATCTGTGTAGCTGCTAAATGTTCACATCTCGGCAAGTGTCAAAACAGTGGAGATCTCACACAAAGGCTCATTTTAGACTGATACAAATTCAAAGCATATGCAGCCGATTATTGTGTTACGAACGAGCTTTCCTCAACCTAAGCATAGCAGAAAAATATATGACATGAGCTAGCGTTGAACCCAAATGGACAAGTAATATTCAATTTTTGGTTTACAAATAAAATGCGCTAACCACTGAGCCAAATAAGATCTTCTTTGGCTCAGTGGTTAGCACATTGGACTTGTAAACCAATAATTTAAATATAACTTATACACGTGTGGGTTCAACACCGGCTTTCGTCAGTAATTTTCAGCTACGCTTTAGTTAAGGACAGTGAATTAAATTTAAATTAATTAATTTAAATTAATTCTGAGAGAAATTTAACCTCCATGTTTTAAGTCAATCAGACTTAATGTGAGAGAGTTATGCTTAGGACAAATAACTGGACACTGCCCAGACACCACAGAAGTCACATAATATGTCTTTAGAGGAGCTCATAAAAATCTTTCAATTTTTGGGGAAAGAAAATATTGTCTTGAATGCTTCTCAGTGAATTATTAAGGAATAAAAGTAGATTATCACTTTATAATCTCACTACCCAACCAGTGAAACAAGAGATTTTTTTAAAACATTTTTGCCCCCCCCCCCCCTACAAGCAGGTCAATAGCTTATTCTTTGTCAATAAACCAAGGGCAATAACTCACAAAATATGATGAGTAGAGTTATGGTTCTTGTGTACTGCACTTCTCCTTAATGAGATCTATCTACCTGTGAAGTTTCATGAGTCTAGCTTGCATACTTTATGAGATATGCTCTAGACAAAAACAGTCTACGGATGTACCAACTGACAGATGACCAACCGACAAGTGCAAAGCAATTTAGGGGAGACTGGGGTACTCTGGGACATGGGGTACAGTGGGACACTTGTGTTTTTAGGTGCTTTGTGTGCTTTGATTTTATTCAGATTCACACAGAATAGTGATCAACACAAACTTCTTACCCTACAAAAGTTTCATGGCGGTAAAACGAAATTTTGAAATATTTCCAATCCTAAATGAGATTTTAACAACTGAAAGTAAATTTTGCAAACTGACTATTCTTTCTTCATATTTTGTCAACTTAAACAACCTTCTATTTCTTTTTAGTCATTTATGTAGTAGTGTATGTTAACTAAGATATGAAATATTGATAACTGCTGTGTTATACATATTTTTAAAACTACATTCATTTACTTTTGCAGGGACGGGTTGGGGTACTCTGGGACATTGTATTTGGGGTACCCTGGGACAGCGTCCCAGAGTACCCCACTGTCCTTTTACATGATCTACCATGGATGTGTGATCTCATATTTGCTTTAGAATCATTTTTATTCAATGAATGGCTTTAAATTCTTTAATAAACTTCTTTATCATAGATATGTTAAGCAAGTTTTGGCGTATTCTTCATCTTTGACTGATGCAATTTTTTTCATCTATTGATTTGAAAGAAAATCTTATTCTGCATTCAAACTAATGTGTTTGCCAAAGGCCGGAGTTGACATATCAATTTTCTAAACAATGTGCCCAAAATATCTTTTAAGATACCTTGGACCATGGCTTTTCAATAAACCTGTCCACTTTGTACCAACAGTCTAAGTATCTTGGGCATATTTATCGAACTTCAAATTTTTAGAAATTATCCACATAGTCTTCAAAGAGGCCAATATGTAAAATCATAGTGAATAAATGATTTAGCGGCTCTACAGGAGAAGCAAGACTTTTCGCTTAATGTTTGTCTTTACTCCAATGATAAATATATGATTACATGTACTGTGTCTTGTTGGTGAATTAGACTGTATATTTTGTTAACTTGTCAGTACATTGCTGTGTAAAGAATTTGCTTTGAACTGCATCCTGTCAGTAAAATTGAGAAGATAAAATAGGCATTAATTTATAAATTGATTATATCTATTTAACATACTAGTAGATTCCAGTTGCTCCTGTGATTTCACTAAAAATATATTTATATTTCCAATTGGAGTACTTATAACTTTAGGATAGTGTAGTTTCTTATCTATCATAAACTTGTTTTCTTGTTTTAGGCCCTTTTAGTTACAGCTTTTATCCTTAGAAATTCAAAGTATAGAAAAATTAGCACCATTTAGCACTGGTATAGTTAGTAACATCATGAAGTTGACATTCATTTCAATCAAAACCATTCTTAAATGCTCACTGATTGCTCGACTCATTCATTCCAAACACTCACTCAAATCATTCAAAAACGCTCAAATTGACTAAAAGAGGTAAGATAAGCAACTACCTTCAAATTGAATAAAGCAAGAACTAAATCTCGATTTCAATGACATAATTGAAAATTTAAGCTTCTGACTGATTCTTGAAGAAATTGGAAGCTATTTATAGAACTTGTATGCATATTTTATTTAAGGGAGTTAATACAAATCAATACAATACTGGATTACCTCCCTTTAATTTCACTGAAAGCTAGCTGCACTTACTCATTCAATATCAATCCCATATCATTTCTAAATAATTCATCTTGTCAATTTCTCAGTGTTATTAACTTAAGCCTAATGCATACTGAATAAAATGTTTGATTATTTACATCTTCAAAAATATAGATGTAATCATTTTTTGTGACCTGTTTTATGTAAGAATTCACCCAATTTGGTGATTTATGTTATCTTGTACACTGTTAAAATGTTTTCTAGAGCATTTTAAAGATGTTTACAAAAACATCATACAAAGGCATACCACACGAAATGTCATTGATCCTTTCCTAGGCCAAGGCTACTATCCCACAAAGATCTACGATTATCGACCCACTGGTAAGAGACAAAAAGTCAGAAAGAATGCTGTTGTTGGGAATCGAACCTGGAGCCTCTAGATTGACAGTCCAATGCCCTCCCAACTGCGCTATGATGGCAATTCAGTGAGAAATGGACTTGTTGGTTTTATCTCAAGTCAATGTGCTAGCACTGTAATTGTCTCGAAATTTTGAGTGTCAATCTTTGAATCTTCAAATATCAACTCAAAAACAGTTCTTGCGGGAGCTAGACTTCAATGCAATTGTCTTCAATATATGAAGAAAAAAGATTTAATGTGGAATGCGTTTTTAAATAATAGCACTTTCTGTTTGTTTGAGGCGCTTTTTTTTATAGAGACCAGTATATTTCTAATCAGAAAAGTGCATGCTGACAAGTATTTCCAAACACTGTCCCACTGTACCCCGCTAGGTGTCCCATGGTACCCCATATAAGGGGCACTCTGGGACACTTTTATGACATTTTTTAGATTGATTTTTCTTTATCTGTTTATATCCTATGAATTTAATAATCCATTCCTTACATAAAGTATACATAGATCTTTTGTGAAACAAAAGACTCCTTATGTCCTCTGAACAATTTGAGCTGTACGCACAAAAATGTAAATTTTGTCCCAGAGTACCCCAGTCTCCCCTAATCCCTCTTCTTCGAAGGGGCATAATTACCAAAACTCTTTCATCTCAGCCTATTTTACGTTATCTAAGCAGAGCCCAATTAACAACTTATATCATGATGTTGCATATTAATCATTTGCAAAATGAAACTCTTTAAGAAAAGTTGTTTTAAGGTAGTGGACCTATAATAGTTCCGCAACATTTCGGCACTCATGAACTTTCACTATGTTGACCGAGGTTTCCAAATGAAAATCATTAGGAAACCTCGGTTAACACTGTTAAGTTCATTCTTTTCGAAATTTACTGAACTATTACTGGTCCACTACCTTAAGAATTTAATCATTTGGTTGTAGAGGCACTATTTCACTGTCAATCACTAGATGTGTTTGTTTAACATGAATGCCCCTGTAACTGCCATTTTTGGGGAACAGAGGTTTAATACATGAATATGAAAATCCAAAATAAGTCTTTTGTTTGTCTTAAACTGCTGCTTTAAACCAATTTTCAACAGTAAGTGTCATACCAATCAAAAGTTTTACCTAAGAGTAAAGTTTCAATTTATCATCTATGAGTGCCCTTAACTAAATGAACTTGACCTTGATCAATGACCTTGACTTTGTTTTGCAAAAACAGGTCTTGTCATAAGCAATGCACATGAGAAATATCAAGGCTCTATGACTTACCAATCCAAAGAGCTTTATGTCAAAAGTTAGTTTTAATTTAACAAAATTTGACCTTATAAAAATGACCTTGACCTCAAAATATGACATTGAGAATGATGACTTCCAATCGGGCTTGTCCCAATCATCATGTGAAATATGAAGACTTTATCACTAACCAATCAAAGGTTATGGTTGTGTATTCATCGGAAGGTCTTGTCACAAGCAATGCACATGTGAATATCAATGCTATATCACTTACCAATCCAAAGATATGACCAATGTTTTATTTGACCAAGAAAAATGACCATGACCTGTAATAGTTCCACAATATTTTGGAAGTAATGAACTTAAACAGTGTTAACAGAGGTTTCCTAATGAATTCATTAGGAAACCTCCATTAACATTGTGAAAGATCATGATGTCCGAAATAGTGCAGAATTTTTTCCGGTCCACTACCTTAAGCCAAATGTGCAAAATGATATTTCAATATTCGTGTCTACATATTTCATTGCATACATCTTTCAAGATCACTTATCCAGGGTCTAATTAATGCCAAGGAAAATCTTTAAATACTTCCTAATAGATCTAAAAGTTAAATTAACATTGTTTTTAATAAAGAAATATTTGTGTAAGCATTTTTCGCCATTTTTAAGGTAGTTGACCCGTAATAATCATGCAACGTCTCAGAAGAAATGAACTTTCACAGTGTTGACTGGGGTTTCCTGATGATTCTCATTAGGAAACCTTGGTCAATATTGTGAAAGATTTTGAGCTGCGAAATGTTGCGGAACTTTTACGGTTCCACTACCTTTATAATCTTTTTTCAAAATATTTTATTCTCTTTCTTGAGGCCAAGTTCATTTTGTTCCTCAACAAGTAGAAATCCACTTTATTTCCGCACCCATGATAAAGACTGAAGATTTAAGCAATAATTTGAATAATTTGTAATGATTCAGAAATATTCCTACCTTTAGTCCTTTAGTTACAGACCATTTATCTCCCTTTATACCAGGCATTTTACTTCCCTTCCATATTCCACTGTTCCGCTATATTATTGAAAATTCAAACATTAAAATTATTTTTGTTTGTTTGTTTGAATGAGATTTTACGCTGCTTTAAGAAAATTTCAGTCCTATCACAGTGGATGGAACATCTAACCATTAATTCCTGGAATTTCTATCATCAGCACTTTTATGACATTCTTTTTGAGCCTCAATCTGCTCATACCACCTAGGTTTACACTTTTCCACTCATTGATGGCATAGGCGTAAGTAGGATTTTGTAATGTATACGCACGCAGAAAGCGACCACCAAAAAGTAAACAGGATAAAGGTAATACATGTGTATGTGGACAGTGACAAAAAAATGAATGCTCTCCCCCTTTTCATAATTTGAGTATTGTTGAATAAACAAAACATCGTAGCAACAGCTTGAATAAGCTGTAGCTATATTGTTTTGATCATTCGTCAATGATATTTTACAAAAGGGGATTATTTTGTTTTACACACTTGTGTAATGTGTGAAATGGTATTTACAACCTTGGATAGGAGACAAATATGGGAAAGGATGTGTGCCACTACTGTTGACTCTATAACACTTTCCTGTTTTACAAAATCTTGGACCTGTCCAAATTCAAAGGTTTTGCAGACGAAAACTTAAAGTAGATTTAATTTGAAAAATAACCATTCAGTAGGGTAGAAAATAGTGTGGAAAAAGAAGAAATTGCTTGTCAGAAGCAATTTCTTCTTTTTTCAAAATGTTTTCTCAATCATAAAATCACAGGCACGTAAAAAGCAGGGATTAAACAGCAAAGGGTTAAAGGTCAGATGCCTTACAATCTGTACTATTACTGAGGCAATAACAATATTGATACACTCATTAACCTTCATTGCAGATAAGTGTGGGTAATAAAAAATCTAATCTGTTATTTTTCATTTAAACCATATGTTGCGGGTAAGCATTGGAATCATCTCATATAGACGATTCCAATGAGTACCTACAACATAGATTTTGAATGACGTATAACTTGGGTTAAATGAAATCTATTTCAAAATTTCTTTCTGGAACACTGATTACAGGACAAATATTTAAGATGGGTTCTAGTAGAAAGAGATTGCTGGAGATATACTCAGAACATAAAGTTAAGCGCCACTAAGTTTTAAGTTAATAAAATTTCTATCGAAAACTTTATTAACGTATCTATGTTGTCAAATGGTAAGAATAACCTTGTAGCTATTCATTAAAAACATTTCGGATACACGTGCATATTCAGCAAGTCTCATGCAATGACTGTAAAGCCAGGGCTCGTGCAAAGTGGAAAATCAGCTTTTCTGTCAGAGATAATTACGTCGTGTAGCTCGTGCAATTGTTTACATTTCGATTTGAAACTCAGACATGGCAAGGCGTTGATTGTCTTCAAATGAAAGATGGTGAATAATTGGAATGTGAGATTCTGGAATGTCTTGTAGAGCCATTGCCAGACAGCTGGGGTATCACCACAGTGTCATAACGCACAGACAAACGACGTTAAGGACCGTGTCAGATCTGGACGCCCTAGAGTAACGTCTATTTGAGAGGATAGAGCACTTTTGTGTCATGTCAGACGTCTGCCCTTCACCAGTGCGCCTATACTGAAGGACATCTGGAAAACACACAGACGGGTCTCTATTTCAACAGTGCGAAATCGACTTCGGATGGTTGGGTATAAGGCACGAAGACCCCTCAAACGTCCAAAGTTACAACAGAGACACATCAATGAACGTCTAATATGGTGTAGAGCGAGGGCACGTTGGAGCTTGGCATCATGGCGTCAGATCCATTAGTCAGATGAGTGCAGGATGTTGTTGCATGTCATCGATGTCAAACCAACCTATCAGGGTGGCGGTGGCTCCGTTATGATATGGGGTTGTGTCTCCTACAGCTGTAAACTGGACCTAGTGACAGTTCCAGGAACATTGACTGGCAATAAGTATCGCGATAACATCCATTTTCCTGTGGTAATTCCACATTTTGACAATCACCCTCTTAGAACAAGACCAGTGTACATGGACGATAACGCCAGACCCCACAGAGCAAGAGTCGTGGCGACGTTATGCAACGTGAAGCCATCACCACCATTCCATGGCCAGCTTGTAGTCCCGATCTTAACCCCATCGAGCACCTGTGGGACATTTTAGGGCGCCGTATACGTCGGAGAGAGCCTCCTGTACAAAATGTGGTTGAGTTAGAAGCAGCACTGCACCAGGAGTGGCAGCAAATCCCTCAACACATCAGCCAGAGGCTGATTCGTGGCATGCCGAGGAGGGTGAGCGCAGTGATCAATGCTCACGGATCTTACACACCCTCCTGACCAAGATGTGACTGGAATTAATCGCATTTGTGTTATCTGACTTCTAAAACCAAGTTTTGTGTCATAGACAACACCCTAAGTCGGCTTTGACAATAGTTTTTCATGTTTTAAAAAAGGTGAAAATACTTCATTTACATTTCAAGGTACAAAGTCAATAAAATTTATCACCACCCATGTGTTGTTGTGAAATTGTTAAGTCAACATACCATTTTCAACATTGGAACTCAATATTTACATCTCTGTTATTTTGAATTAATGCAGGCTCCCTGCCTTTAAAAATCTTCTGTCTAAAAACTGGTGGCGCTTAACTTCTTGTTCCGAGTATAGTATACATTATAAATAAAAGCCTTTGGTTAAAAAAGTGATATCACATCAAATTTATGCATGACAAAAACATTTGAAAGGATGCAAATGACAATTTCTTTTAGGAAATTACTTGATTGACTGTCCAGTGGTCACGGGACAGACACAATGACACTAGCCCCAGTGGACTTCAGCCAGTGGAGGTAAAAATTGTGTCTTATGGATGCAAGTAAAGTGGATAATGATGGAATTGCTTGTAACAAGCAATTTCTCCTCTCCATGTTCCACACTGTCTAAAAACTTGTGGCGCTTAACTTCTTGTTCTGAGTATATTTCATACCAAAATTCTTAAACCCAAAACTTGATTCTCAAAGTGTCACTGTTAATATTACATTAAACAATACGTGGACTTGGTAGTCAATTTTCCACCTGAACTCATAGTCTTGAATAAAGCTACTTTTTCAGCAAAAGTGGCATATGGGATTGCTTTCTTTTCCATTAAATGCTGTTGGTTTGTGAGGTAGTGGTCCAGTAATAGTTTTGTAACATTTCGAAGCTCATAAACTTTTACAGTTTTAACCCTTTCCTGTTTTACAAAATTTTGGACCTGTCCAAATTCAAAGGTTTTGCAGACGAAAATTTAAAGTGGATTTAAATTGAAAAATAACCATTCAGTAGGGTAGAAAATAGTGAGGAAAAAGAAGAAATTGCTTGTCGTAAGCAATTTCTTCTTTTTTCACAATGTTTTCTCAATTATAAAATCACAGGCACGTAAAAAGCAGGGATTAAACAGCAAAGGGTTAACTGAGGTTTCCAGATGAAATCATTAGAAAACCTAGGTTAACACCGTTTAAGTTCAAGACTTTAGAAACATTGCAGGTCCACTACCTTAATCTTGGTCACTTTCACTCAAAAAATAAAATTTCAATTCAGCTTAGTCCTAAAAAATTCTAGGTTAGAAAATTTTCAACCAACTCATATAAATCTATAATGATATTTAATGTATGAATCTGATTATAAATTTTAAAACTAGTCTGTAATAGCTTAAGTTTTGTACAATATCATTAAAAGTCAAAAATGAAGTTCAAAGTGGTGTAAAACCCCTCATGAAACACAAATGCCCATGAAAAAAGCAATTTTATGTAAATTTTCATCTAAACAGATGGAGCATGTCATGTGACCTTGACCTCAATATCTTTAGAATTTTTTGATAAGATTTAACATATTGAAAAAAGCAATTTTATGTGAAATTTGACCAAAACAGATGGAACTTGTCATGTGACCTTGACCTTAACCCTTGTCATGCTGAACCCAGAATATTTCTGCTTTGGCAGGAGCTATAGACAAACATCAGCCTGCACATATGTGCAGTCTGATGTTAGTCTACACCACCTTTTTCTCACTTTGAAACTAGAATTGTCCATTGATTCAGTTTTTCAAATAAAAATTGACCTACAGTTGGTACTTTCAGTGCTTTTTGCCCTTCGACTTTGGTGCAAATTTTTAGCCAAAATCTATTCAGCATGACAAGGGTTAATATCTACATATTTTAATTGATAAGATCAATCATTTTGTCATAATATATGAGGATTGAATCTTGAGTTGCCATGAAGTAATTGGCAATGTTAAGTTTTTTGGTTAATTTTTGCAGACAGATAGACAGACAAACAGAAGGACATACAGACAATTATAACACAATATGCCCCCAATCTTATTGATGCTGGGGAATAAAAGGAATTGACAAAACATGAACATCAACCCTGCATTCAGGATGAAAAAACAGTGCAAACTGTTTACAAATTATACCCCACTTTGCATGCAAGTGCAGATGCAAAGTTGCAAACAGTTAGCATCATTTTGTCAATCCCAACACAGGGCAGCTCCTTACCCCTGAGGATGATGTTCCAGGTCTACGATGAACTTTGGTATGGCCATGTGATGCAGGCTGACCAGCAAATCCCCAGCGACTCATCACTCCTTGAAAACCATAATCAATCCTGAAGTTATAGGTTTGTAGGTTAGTTTTATTTCATATATGAGCCAGTGCGTGACAATTCCAACAATTTCTCACATGCGCAAGGTACGAAATTTGAGCAGCGTAGGCAATACCACAATGCAATAAAAATATACGCTGACCACCAAAGGAGCAATTAAGACCTTACCTATGAATATAGTGTATAGTGAAGACTCTGGTCAGACTGTGCGGCTACACAGGCTGACCAGAAGCTTTGCTTTGCGCACATATGAAATTGTTGGAAATGTCACGCACAGGCTCATATTTTTTTTTTCAAAAATAAATTAATAAAGAGACAAGCTCAGCAGTGTCTATTCTAGGATTAAAACAAGATGTGTTTGTGAAACACGAATGCCCCTGTAACAGCATTTTTTTTTTCAAAGTTTGACCTTGACAGATGACCTTGACCTTGTCACATGACCTTGACTTTGGTACCAGCGGATGCAGATCATTGAGATCTATCATCATGCCAAATATTAGCTTTGTATCTTGAATAGGCTTGAAGATATTGGCAAGATTAAGTTTTCGGGTTAAGTTTTCGGACAGACGGACGGACAGACAGACAGACAGACAGACCGACATGAGTAAAACAGTATGCCCCCGATCTCTCGATACGGGGGCATACAAATAGGGGGGAATTTCATTGATAATGGACAACATTCCAAAAAGGATAAAAAAATTTTGCTCTTTCTCTTTGTAAAAAAATCCCCAATCATCTTCAAAAGTAGGGGGATTTTTCAGAAGTATGTGCTAAAATGAGCAATCCCCCCCTCCTAGAATAGACACTTAATTTTTATTTCCATTGTTGTCCCAACACCTACCAGATCTAATCATGCACAAGAGAAAAATATGGAGGATAATCGTTTGTTTAAGTGTAAGATCGATTTATATTCATTGAGTTAACATCAAAAGCTATATTTTCACGAGTGGTGGAGCCACGAGTGAACATATAGCTTTTGTTGTTCACAAAATGAAATATTAATTGATCTTACTCGAAGAACAAACGATTATTCTATTTCTTTATTGCAAAAATGAGACAAAATGTGAAATTTCTAGGACATATTTTCGTAAAGCGCATCATTTTACACATGATTGCTATGCAACGTTCATTGTGACGTCACTTATTTCGCCCCACATAGATGACGTCAGAAAGGATGAAATGCACAAAAGCAGGGTATAAGTTTTTGATAAGTTCACTGCTTTTGTGGTGAGATTATCAAGTGATAATTTACCATTGTTTCTCGACAAAGCACAAAAAAGCATTAAAGAAAGAGAGAGAATGAGTTCAAATTATTGTAATCCAATTTTACAGCTGGTTGGACTGAGGCTCTCTAAGGATAACCCAACTCTATAAGGATAACCCACTGATATTCCCTAAGAGAATGTCCAGTTGCACCTCTTGAGTAATACTCTCAGTTTGTATCACTGTCAATCAACTATCAGTTTACTATTGAAATTTTCACTGTGTTCTTTATCAAGTTTAAACCTTGTCATGCTGAAACTGGAATATTCCTGCTTTGGTAGGAGGTATAGACAAAGATCAGCCTGCACAAATGTGCAGACTGATCTTAATATATACAACCTTATTTTTTCCTTTCAAAATCAGAAAAGTCTAAATAATAATATTTTCAAAAGAAACGCTGCCTTGCAATTAAGATATGCAGTGTTTTCAGTGCTTTGATTTCAATGCAATTTTGACAAGATTTTTATTCCGCATGACAAGGGTCAACATATGATTTAGTTCTATCTGTATCCATCAAGATTCATGCATTCTCATTGGCTCAAAATTTGTTTTTTACTCTCCAATGAGTATGCATTTATTTTTTTGTGAGTTTGCGAAAAGTAGTCTCGAAAGAAAAACTGTCCCATCATGGAAAAGTTTTAACATTTTTGCTGCTAAATATTAAACTATAAAATATTAAGAGAATATTTTCTAGTTCATAAAGGCATAGAACTAAAGACCTAATCACACTCATGTATGAGTCAGTTTTGCATATTAACACAATGTAATTTGGTTTAAAGTTTCATATAAAACTCTAATTACACTCATGTATTTACAGATTCATAAACTGTGATTAGGTTTTGAGTTTTTTTCCCACTATAAATTAAAAATATAATCTCTTCATCTCTTAACCCTTTCCTGTTTTACAAAATTTGGGGCCTGTCCAAATTCAAATGTTTTGCAGACGAAAATTTAAAGTGGATTTATTTGAAAAATAACCATTCAGTAGGGTAGAAAATAGTGTGGAAAAAGAAGAAATTGCTTGTCAGAAGCAATTTCTTCTTTTTTCACAATGTTTTCTCAATCATAAAATCACAGGCACGTAAAAAGCAGGGTTTAAACAGCAAAGGGTTAAATGGTTGAGGGCCAGAAAAGTGACTTGATATCGTCATCGGACTTTCAAAATTTTGTATCAAATGCTTGAATAAAACTAAAAATATGAAATTTTGGTCCCCCACCACCGCTATGTAACAGGACTAACTTACGTTCTAGCAGAGCAGTCCACATATTCTCCAATATTGAAATGGCGAACTGTGAGAGGGGTACCTGTAATATTTGAATAAGTAAACAATCACCAAAAAAGGCCATTTGGGTTAGGTGTTTTTTCAGTTATACCGCGGCAGCTGGAGCACCTAAGAATGGTTTCCTGGTATTTCTCTCACCAGTACAACCACCACATCCTTTCCTAGCCTCTAGCTGCTATCTCGCATAGGTTTACGGTTATTGACCAATTGGTGAGAGACAAATAGTTGGAAAGAATGAGTGCCACCGTCGGGGATCAAACCCGGGACATCTACATTGACAGTCCAACGCGCTACCAACTGCGCTATGATGGTGTCAAGTGTTGACCCTAGTCAGACTGTGAACACTGGGCCGGGTTGAAACTTTTTGCACTTTGCTCACTAATTTTCTGAATCTAGAATGATCAATCTTCCTTCCTGTGATAGAATTTTTGGAATGTTACCTCCGGTTGATCTGACTCGGTCATATGAAAAAACGATTAATTCTAGTACTAACTGTACTAGAATTAATCTCTTTTCCATATAGCAGAGTTCCCAGATGGTCCCTTTTTGTGTGACAGTTCACATATACAGATTCAAACACATAACCTTACAACCCCGTCTTTTCAGTGTATTTACATGAATAATACTCGAACGATTTATTAATGAGAATATTAGTTTGTATGTGTCAAGTCACTTCTGAAAAGAGACTGCCCAAAGTAATTGTGATCAGATGAAAAATCAAATATACCCTTTTTGGCAGAGGTCCTTTCTTAACATATCATAAAGTACAAACATTGAAAATGATTTTCTCAGAAACTAAATGATGCATATTAACCAAATTTTATTTGAATGATTCTAAAATGATCCTTTATCAGAGAAATACAAATTATTGTACTCGGATAGAAAATATAACTTGAAATGGGGGAGATCATTTCTATATTTGTCATAAAATGGAAATTTTGGAAATCATTTTCTCAGAAAGGAAATGATCTATATCAATCAAGTTTCAATTGAATAATCTTTGAGTAATTGAGTAACCTATTATCAAACTACAAACAAGAGTTGTCCGCAGACAACGTAGCTCGCCCAAACAGCTGCTTGTCACAAACAGCGCTTGACCAAAGACCGAAGTTCAAAGTGGTTTCTTTCAATGTTAAAGTCCATGATCTAATATATATCTGTTGGAGTAGTAATTAAGAAATATAAAAACTTTTTTTGTTTTAATTGCATGTATAAGGTTAGGGTAAAGTGAAAGCCTACAAGCAGATGAGGTTACCAATGGAATTTCTTTGTATCAAACATGAAGTTTTTCTTTAAAATCTTTCCACAAAAGGTCAAGATCAAGGTCAAATTATGAGGGACCTTGGTCTCTGTAGAAGCCTATCACCTAGTGAGTATGTGTATGAAGTAACATTGTCCCTGAGTAAAGCATTTAGAAAATATAAGCAAGGTTAAATTTTTGGTTAAAGTTTTTCAGTTTAAGTTTTTCCAAGTCCATAAAAGGTCAAGGTCAAGGTCCTTGGTTTCTGGTGAAAGCCTTTCATCTGGTGACTATGTATATGAAGTAATGATGTCCCTAGGTTAAAGCATTCAGAAAATATAAGCAAGGTTAAAGTTTTTTGTAAAAGAATTTTGGTTAAAGTATTTCTAAGTTCATAAAAGGTCAAGGTCAAATTATCAAGGACCTTGATCTCTCACAAAAGCTATCACCTAATGACTATGTATATGAAGTAATGATGTCCCTAGGTTAAAGCATTCAGAAAATAATAAGCAAGGTTAAAGTTTTTGGTTAAAGTTTTCAGTTAAAGTTTTTCTAAGTCCACAAATGGTAAAGGTCAAGGTCAAATTGTGAAGGACCTTGGTCTCTGGTGAAAGCCTTTCACCTGGTGAGTATATATATGAAGCTATGATGTCCCTAGGTTAGAGCATTAAAAAAATATATGCAAGGTTAAAGTTTTTGGTTAAAGTATTTTGGTTAAAGTTTTTCTAAGTCCACAAAGGGTCAAGGTCAAGGTCAAATTGTCAAGGACCTTGTCTATGGTGAAAGCCTATCATCTAATGAGTGTGCATATGAAGTAATGATGTCTCTAGTTTAAAGCTTACAGAATATATATGCAAGGTTAAAGTTTTTTTGGTTAAAGTTTTTGGTTAAAGTTTTTTTGAACGGGTCAAGGTCACAGTCTAAAGGTCATTTCGACATGGATGTTGGTCTCAAATGAAAGCCTATGCCCTAATGAGTGTTTCTGTAAAAAAAAAAAACCTCTAGGATAAATATTGATAGAAATAAAAAACTTTAACCTAATGCGCACAGACGCTGACGCCGACATCCGAGGGTATGACAATAGCTCTTCCGAGACTTTCGTCCCGGGCGAGCTAAAAATATTGTGATAATATGAATCCATAATTCCATAATGTGATATAAAGTAGTAACTTTAAATATGAGATTATACATGACATTTCCATCAATTTAACATACATGTTAGTTATAAGCATTTAGCATCAAATTTTGCAATTAGAGGTTTGTTTGTGTGTCTAGAGATACTTTAACCCTTGTCATGCTGAACCCGGAATATTCCTGATCTAGCAGGAGCTATAGACCAACATCAGCCTGCACATATGTGCAGTCTGATGTAAGTCTACACCACCTGTTTCTCACTTTAAAACCAGAATTGTCAATAGATTTAGTTTTTCAAATAAAAATTGACCTACAGTTGGGACTTCCAGTGCTTTTTGCCCTTTGATTTTGGTGAAAATTTATAGCCAAAATTCATTCAGCATGACAAGGGTTTATATTTTGTATCAAAGTGATTATTCTGGACAGACTGTGCAGATGTACAGGCTGGCCAGAGTCCTGCTTTGTGCACAATTAAAATTGTTGGAAAGGTCACGCATAGGCTCATATCAATTCTCCTAAATTAAATGATGAATATTTACCAAATTGAAAATCATCAACTAGTACAAATTTGATTTCAATCCAATTTCTCATGAATTTTCTGAGTGTGAATTTCAAATAATGTTGAAAAAAGTCTAAAGGGCAGATAATTTTTGAAGCAGGGGAAGTTGAGACTTGAAATTGATTCTTGCAAAACTTCAACTTTTGATCAATGTTTGTATAAAGTTTCATTACTAGTGAATGAAAACTGAAGGAGGAATTTGTGATAAAAAATTGGTAGTATTATGTCCACATACAGTTGGACAGACGGACAGACAGACAGGCTGATTCCAGTATACCCCCGAAAACATTCTTTTTGTAAGGGGTATAATCAGGCGTTCAGGCCTCTCAAGAAACAATTAAACTTATATGTTTTGAAAATGAAAATAAGGTGGTATAAACTAAGATCAGACTGTATATATGTGCAGGCTGATCTTTGTCTATACCTGCTGTCAAAGCAGAAATTATTCCTGGTGCAGCATGACAAGGGTTTGAAGTTTTCTCAAGACAACAACAACCAACCAACCTGGTGATGGTACAGCATCTGGGGTCACCATGAATCTTGTTAGCTTCTTTTTAGGAGGCACACCAGACCTGGTGAATAAACTCACATAGTCTTCATGTAACTGTAAAGTAAAAAAGGGTAATTGTTTATTTTTCTTGAAAGGTCAATTCTCCTTTCATTGAGTCAACAATAGCCTGGCTCTCAGGCTGTCAGTTAATATTGAATTAGAAATAAATAAGGTACGTATACACTACTCATGTTTTACTATTTCAATTTCCAATAACCTCCCATATTCTCAAAAACTGACACTGATCGGCCATGCAGAGGAATATACAAGAAATTATATATCTTCATTAAATTTTGATCATTTCACAAAACTTCAGTTCAGTGGGACGGGAGCCAGTCTAAGTGAACAACAAAAGCCCCATTTTCAATTGTAGCCCTACTAAAAGCAGCGCAGGGATGAATGAAAATATAGCTTTTGTTGTTCACAAAGCATTGTTCAAAAATTCAAAGATTTAACAATCCTACACATAATCAAAAGATCAGCATTTGCACATGAATGGTTGGCAAGGTCATGACGGCATCCCTATAAACATACCCTTCTTAGGTCAAGGATATTTTAGAATAGCTTGTACAAAAATATCCCATTTAGCTGAATCTAATGAGAAATTAAAGAATTTTTTCATGAGAAATTCATACAAATCAATAGCTCAGTACATAACAGTTGTAACTGCCTATATAATTATAGGCAGCTACAACTGTTATGTGCTGAGCAAACAAAATCCTTCACTGAATTACATTTTGCATTGCAATTTTTCTTTTATATAGCCAATTTCAATGACATTTCTTACAGAAAAATGAGAGAATCTCTCAATATCTCACAAAAAATGGTAGATGTCAAATAGGGTGAAATGAATGGAAGAAGGGTTAAATCTTTTTGATAATTTTACTGGTTTGGTGGTGAAATTACCAATTGAAAATAAACAAAGAAATATAGGATAATTGTTTGTTTCAGAGTAAGATCCATTTATATTTCATTAAATAAACAATGAAAGCTACCTTTCACAAGTTGCATTGTTCATGAAATAAAACCGATTTGACGACTGACAAACTCTTTGCATGACACAAGTACTCAACCTAGGAGAACAACTGTGCAAAGTACTTTGAAATTCATCCATAAATGAGTCTGTGGGTGACATTTCCAACAATTTGCCATGTGCGTGAAGCCAAATCATTGAACAGCATGGACAAAGTATATTTACAAGATTACCTGAATGTCCAAATACAATTTGAGACCTTATCTATCTACAGATCGCACATTAAAGACTGGCCAGACTGTGCAGATGCACAGGCTGGTCAGTGTATTTGCTTTGCGCTCATTAGAGATTGTTGGAAATGTCACGCACATGCTCAAATGTAAATGTTATGCGCAGAACAAGAATGGGAAAAATACATACACTCACACATAGACATAGAAAACTCAATATGCTCTTGGCTATTTCATAGTAGGGGCACCAAAAAGTAAATATACACCATTATCATTTTGATTGTATCATTTACATTTATTTATTCATTAAGTAAATCCTAACTTTTGTTTTTACTTCAAGTTGAAACTAGACTGTTGCAAAGTGGACCCCCCCCCCCCTACACACACACAAGTGCTTATCAATAATGAAAAGCCATTTTCCATCAAAGGGCCATAACTCTGTCAAAAGCCAATGGATTATTACCAAACTTTCACATTCACATCTCTGCTTGTTACTGATCACATCTGTAAAGTTTGAATGAAATCCGCCTTCTAAATGCTGAGAAATTGAGCTGACATGTAAAAGCTAGACAGGCTGACTGGGTGATGGACAAACAAGCTGACTCCTATATACCTCCCCCCAACCCAACATAGTTTTGGTGGGTATTTTATTTCATGCAACTATGAACAAAAAGAAAACCAAGGGATGCCATACTCACATTCCAAGGGTTACAGCTAATTGCACCTACTACTGCAGCTCCCCAGTTACTTCTATGTTCTAACCACCTTGGTCTAAAACTTGGGTAGGTTTGATACACCTCTGGTGGAATGTACTTTATCACATGGTTATCAAGTACCTGCAAGTGAAGCATAAATAGTGAAAAGGGGGTATAGTAATGAGAGCTTTTTCACTTGTACTCGGACAAACTCTTGAACAGGTTGACAGAAAATTTTAAGTGTCTGAATTGAAAATTAAATTTTTTCATCTCTTACACAATAAGACAAACTGAAGAAATGTAGATATGAAAAGCATTGTGAGAAAATGATAAATTGCTAGTAACAAGCAGCTTCTTTTCATCTCCTTTCATTTTTGAACTAGTCAAAATGCGTAGAATCATCAAAGATTATAAAGGGCCAGTTGTATTGACCTAAAGGTAGCAGACCTGTAATAGTTCCATAACATTTCAGAACTCATGATCCTTCACAATGTTGCAAGATTTCCTAATGAAATCATTAGGAAACTTCTGTAAACACTGTTAAAGTTCATAACTTTTGTATCGCTGCAGAACTATTACAGGTCCACTTCCTTAACAAAGGTGTAATTAGGACTTTGAAATTTATACACACTCAGAAGGCCACAACAAAGGAATATATAGGATAAGGCGATATGTGGACTGTGACAAAAGATGAATGCCCTCCATCCACTCCCTTTTTATGATTTGAGTGTTGATGAATAATTAAAACATCGTTACTAGAGCTTGAATAAGCTGCAGTTTCAATGTTATGATCATTCATCAGCAATATATTTCAACAGATGATTATGTCTTTTATGCACTTGCGTAAATTGTGTAATGGGAGTTGTGCCATTGCTAAGGTTGACCCGTCATTTAGATAAGCATGTTAATTTAGTACAGCATAAATATTGCTTAGGGGTGTGGCAAAATGAGTTTTCGAACAGGTTGGACAAGTTCTAGCCCAACCATGACATATCCTCCTTGAAGATCTTAAAGATAACCAATGTGATGTGCTGAATGACTGATTTGGAAATAAATGTCAGAAAATGAGCAATTGCTTTTAAAACCTTTTTTTTCTTTTCTCTAACCATTTTCTATTCTTTACAGCACAGTCACTTGCTTTATAATTTGAAACAGAAATTTGATTGACATTTGAACTCTTTTTAAATTTTGACCAGGCTAAAAAAGTGTTACCATAGTACCCATTTAAGATCACATCAAAAATTCAAGATTGGTTAACACTGTTAAAGTGATTACTTTTGAAATGTTGCCAAACTATTATGGGTCCACTACCTTAAGCGACCATTCAAATCAGTCCACAGAACATAGAGTTTTGCTGAGAAATATCATCAATCCTCTCATTTAAATCAATGACGAATTTTCAATTTTGGACTGGCAATAAATTTCACCGTAAGTTGATGGGTTAAACACTTACCTGAAGAAGATTACATTGTATTTTGGTTCCATCTTTCTTCCATAGAGGCTGTTTCCCTAGCTTTAAAGCTAACACTCCAACCCTTCTTGTACTGAAATAATAAAATTAAAATCACCCTTCAGATCATATAATAAATTCAATTATAGTAATTATTCAGTCCCAGGTAAAACTTTAAACTATACGGAGAACAAATTGAATTCAATAAGGAAGTGATAGTTTGATTTCTATTCCTGTGTTAAGTTGTATATTTCGATAATTGGTTAATGTTCATACATTGCAAGAGTTCGTTATTCAAAACAAAAATAGAATAGTATAATAAAATGCACCTTTAGGAAGTAAGATGCTAAACATAATCAATCAAATGATAGATTGGAATTCTTAACTTGATTTATGAATTTCAACATATAGTTGAAAACTTCCTGTTCTAAATTAGGCTGATAAGAAAACCAATTTCCCCTTTTCAACAATATTTGCTACAGCAGAGGATGACTTTATTCTAAATTGCACCCATTTTTTTCTATGTATCTGCCCCTTCTTTCCATTTGACACTGTTGAAAATTTTGAGCAAGAGCGTCATTATAATACAGTATATGCTGCCAAAATTTTACATGAAGGCTCCTTTTTCTGCAACATGGCAAAATATCATTCAACCCCAATATTATCAACAAGGTAAGGTGACTCAAAGGTTTTGTGTAAATATCATCCAAATCTGTCCATGAATCTAGGCGTTGCATTCACAATATTTTGCATACATTATGGACAGGCAGATTAACAGACGGAGATGCTACAAACACAAGATCATCTTCAATGGCATATAAAAGCAGAAAAGACAGAGCTACAATCAGAGGAGGTACAAATCCTATGTTGTTGGTACTCATTGAAATCATCTTGTCAAGATGATTCCAATGAGTATTCACAACATAGGGTTTCATTGGGAAATAATGATTACAGGCTTGCTTTACCCCCTCTTGTCTGTACCTCTGAAAGGGTTAATGAACTTGAAGAGATAATTAAGTCTGATTACTCTTTTGTCCAGATATTCCGTGGCGCTTGCTCAGCTCTTAACGGAGATACATTAAGGTGCTTCTGAGCGTATTCATCCTCGAGAATCTGTCTACTTTCTTCTGTGAGTGGATCATACAGAACCGGATCAGGTTGCTGTTGTACATGCCATGGCTCTGTTTGGGGTTTTTCTCTTGGATTATAAAATCTCTTGAATCGCTTCTGTTGGTAGGATAAACAACTGAAAACATTGAATAATAAACTTGTGTGATAATAATTTGGAGGGTTTGAGCAAAAATGTTGTAAGTGCTTATATATTAATTGGAATTTTCAACAGTCTGCACTGGCTCCTTTATATCAGTAGTTCTGAAAAATTTTGAAAATCTACTTCTCTACTGACAAGGGATAATTACAAACTGATTTGTCCATATCAAAAACCAACTCTAATGCTTCAATGATAATTGCACTTGAAGTGATCTTTTTCTATATATCTTGCTTGGAATTAATTATCAGATTACTATTGATTAACGACCACTGGGATATCCTTTCCTCTTTATTTCTATGATATCAAAATCCAGTCTGAAAAAAGAGGGCGACTAGGATTTCACTTTTCTAGACACTCTGGCAAAACGAGAATCTTTAGGGTGATTATTACACCAAAGTTGCTCTTCGGACAGTCCCTTAAACATTTTCTTTTTTCCAATTTATTACCTTTTTATAACATTCATCACACTAAGACTCTTGAGGTCAGAAATAATAGTGCAAAAAGAGTAAATTTGAATTTAACAAATGCTTACTTTCTCCACAATTACTTCTTTTCTATAGGATACAAAGTACTTAATCATGTACTCAAAATTGAATTTAAATTTCAAAAGTTACCAGCAATCCATTACAGTTTTGACCAGTCTATAATTCTGAGACATTCCCCTTGTACACAGACAACCTAGCCATAAAATTCTGCTTGTCTATGCTGCTTTATTGGTGACTCAGACAACTCAAGCAGCTTATTTCAGAACCACTGTATAGAGTCTAGTTAACTTTGTATACAAAAAATAACAAGATGTGCTTGTGAAACACGAATGCCCCCTTAACAGCAAGTTTGACCTTGACAGATGACCTTGACCTTGTCACATGACCTTGACCTTGTCAC
The DNA here is from genome assembly GCA_948146395.1 of Fragum whitleyi. Classification (NCBI taxonomy): domain Eukaryota; kingdom Metazoa; phylum Mollusca; class Bivalvia; order Cardiida; family Cardiidae; genus Fragum; species Fragum whitleyi. The sequence continues at coordinate 14,993,685 of OX411552.1, read as the reverse complement.
ATGACCTTGACTTTGGTGTACAGCTTTGTATGTCAAATACTTTTGGAGAAAAGGCAAAGGTTAAGTTTGGTTAAGTTTTCGGACGGACAGACGGATGGACTGTTTTCAATACCTGAACTTGAGAAGTAAAAGATTAGTTTTGCAAAAATTGAGTTAATTTTACATTTAAAATGCATTTTTAATATAGAAATATGTGTATAATGTAGCAGTATTTGCATTTCAATTCATACGACCTTACATGCACCTGTTAGATCTGAACTGCATGAAATAAAAACCTAAACAACTCCACAAATTCGTGAAAGTATATGCCCATATCAACAGCAAAATAAGATATTATTTTCTACTCGAAAATAACAAAATATGTTCATAACCATATACATACAGCAGTGATTCATTTTGAAATTGGAAAGGCCGATTCCCTAGGACTCGCATAAATTGAAACAATGAGTCCCAACCTGATCCCCGCTGCACATGGGTATAATGCCTGTAGGAATATTGCACTTTGAGATAATAAATTCAGAGCTTGATCTAATCTTGTGGTCATTTCATTTTGAATGTTCTATCACAGAGGCTTAGATAACTTGTAAGTTGCAGGGCCATCTCTTGACTGAAAATTCTTTTCGCCGAATCGAAAAAAATGGAGCCAAATTTGGATATTAAGAGCCAAGTATGGAGCCATTTTTCTTCTAAAAATTGTGCTTGTTGGGGGGGGGGGGGGGTATTTAAATGAAAATTAACATTTAATTGACAGTTAATTTTTGAAAACAATCACAGAAGTGATATGGGTACCGGTAGGCAAAAGAGTTTAATAGTTGACACACATGCCTTTTACCTTAATTAATTGCCAGTCACTGGGCGTGTCTACACAATATCCTCTCAGCCTATGTCAAAATCAATTATCGTTGATGGGTCAAGGTTCAGATTTTTTGTCGCAAGTCTTTAAGCCAATGGGCCAACTTATTTCAGACCCGGGTGGGGCCCGTTGTTGTTGTTTTCTCAGCTTAAAACCAGCTCTGCGTTCAGGCTAAAAATATGTTTCACACTGTTTTCAAATTATACCCCGCTTTACTCGCAAGTGCACAAGTAAAGCGGGGTATAACTTGAACCGTTATGTCATCCTAAACGCAGGGCTGGTTTCAAGCTGAAAAAAAAAAACAACGGGCCCCGCCCGGGTCTTAAATAAGTTGGCCCAATTTCATTTTTATATCGCCAATTCATTTCATTTTCGCATTTGGCGACAATGGCGACCCCAGAGAAGGCCCAGAAGTTGTTTGTCTGATGGTCACTTTCACACTTCAATATGAAATATTCATTAACAACAGATATTGCTAATAGAATGCATCCCAGGGACTGACATATTTGGAAAATCCTTTGTGGAATATGTGCATCTTTGATGCGGGATGCGCAGTAAAATGAATCATTAATACGACACCATTTCATACATACCTTGTACTATGTGCTTTAGAACTACCACTTTGGCACAATACTGAAAATACCACAGTCTTCATTTTTGTTACAAAGGTATGACAACTGACAAAGTCTCGCCCTTGGGCTGAACAGGGTGCATAATCAATCATTTACCTGCCTATTATCTACAAATGTAACTAATTAAAGCATGAATCTTGTAAAATCAAACAAACATTGCATGAGCTGTAAAATACCTGCAGCTTAATTGCGGTTGTAGAAGAGTTTTACTGCTATTGACCTTCAGAAAATTTTGCAAACAAATTATTTGTTTTCTGGCAGCCATGCTTGTGCCTCTTACATCATCACAAAATATTGATGGCTTTAAGTTTTAAGCTGAATCCTGAGACTTTTTTATGATGATCAAAAATTAAAGAATTAAATCCTATAATAATAAACAGTATTTAGATCACTCCCTAGACGTTTATTTGATAAATTATTTCATTTTATATACATTTTCCATGTTACAAGCAACTTGTTTCAGAAACGCTTGACAAGCGTCTGCAAAAAACTTTTGAAGAAAAAACAGATTCCACAATTATGGAAGCTGAAGAATTCAATAACAAAATCACTCGTCTGAAAGAAGAACAAAAACATGCTCTCCAGAATACAGACGAACAAATTAGAAAATGGTTTGTAAATGACAACGCATTAGATTTGTAAAAATAGCAGAAAATGATAAGCTCACAGTACTGTCATAGTACTCGGATGCAGAATGTTCGGATTCTTTTCAAGCTCATCATAATTTCTTACAATTATATTCACATATTCACCAACCAAATACCTAAAGCAGGATAGTAAAGATAATAATTAGATTAACCTATGGATTGAAAAGCAGTTGTAATCAAACCAAGTTAGGCCACTTACTAGAATAAGAAAACAACTGCAGTGTGGCAATTTGATCTATTGAAAGTGGTCTTAATACATCATAAAATGCAAGTTGTCTCTGTGATCTGATTGCTTTTAATTTTACAAATGGGGTTTGTGTCTGTTTTAAAATTAGTCATGTCTGGAACTGGTTTTTATGTAACAAATTCTTCCATTATGTTCTTTCCTAGTGAAGTTGGAACTGCTTTCCCTCTTAGGTTTATAATTGTCAACCCAACATTTGGAGATAACTGTCAGAAAGAAGGTTATTGTATGACAAAGTTTTATCAGAGGAGATGTAGTTGCAATGTTTTCAAAGTCAAACAGCAGACATATATTATATATTTCATTAAACATGAAATAGCTTTTCTTAATGAAAATTTAAAAAGGTGGGCCACTAGACAGGTGGGCACTTGTCACAATTAGAGGAATTGCGTAAGTCTAAACTCTCAATGGTGCGGATACAGTGAGTTGTTTTTTGCCCTATCAACCTAAAATTTGTTCAGAATGATTGCCTTGATGAAATCTCGGACAAGTTCAAATTGGGTCAAGTGGGGTCAAAAATGATGTCCCAGGGGTCAACTCTTAAAAAAACCTTGTACAAACTCTAGAATCCACATTTTTTGCTCTATCAAGTTGAAATTTGGTCAGAATGATTGTCTTGTTGAAATACAGGTCAAGTTCAAAATTGGGTCAAGTGAGGTTTAAAATGAGGTCACGGGGTCAAATCTTAGAAAATCCTTGAAGACACTCTAGAAGCTTTATTTTTTGCTCAATCATTCTGAAAAGTGGTCAGAATAAATTTCTTGATGAATTCTTGCACAAGTTCGAAATTGGGTCAAGTGGCGTCAAAAATGAGGTCACGGGATCAAATCTTAGAAAACCTTGTAGACACTCTTTAAGCCATTTTTTTTGCTCAATCAAGTTGACATTTGGTCAGAATGATTGTCTTGTTGAAATACAGGTCAAGTTCAAAATTGGGTCAAGTGAGGTTTAAAATGAGGTCACGGGGTCAAATCTTAGAAAAACCTTGAAGACACTCTAGAAGCTTTATTTTTTGCTCAATCATTCTGAAAAGTGGTCAGAATAAATTTCTTGATGAATTCTTGCACAAGTTCGAAATTGGGTCAAGTGGAGTCATAAATGAGGTCACGGGATCAAATCTTAGAAAAACCTTGTAGACACTCTTTAAGCCATTTTTTTTGCTCAATCAAGTTGAAATTTGGTCAGAATGATTGTCTTGTTAGCTCACCTGAGCACGAAGTGCTCAAGGTGAGCTATTGTGATCGTAGAATGTCCGGCGTCCGTCGTCAGTCGTGCATCGTCCGTCGTCCGTCGTCCACAATTTCTATAAACATCTTCTTCTCCTAAACCAGTGGGCCAATCTTGATGAAACTTGGCAGGGATGTTCCTTGGGTCAAGCTCTACCAAAGTTGTTCAAATAAATGAAATCCACCCTTAACTTTCCCTTTACCCTTAAAAAAAAGGGTGAAAATATGAAAATCTTTAAAAATCTTCTTCTCTGAAACCAGATGGCAGACAGCTTTCATATTTGGTATGTAACATCATCTAGTGGACCTTTACCAAGTTTGTTCATATCAAGACCCTGGGGTCATATTTGGGCTTTGCCCGGGCCAAACCCTTTTTACATAGAATCAAAGAGCGAAATCTTTAAAAAATCTTCTCTGAAACCAGATTGCAGACAGCTTTCATATTTGGCATGTAGCATCACCTAGTGGGCCTCTACAAAGTTTGTTCATATCAAGACATTTGGGTCATATTTGGGCTTTGCACAGGTGCATCCCTTTATCTCTTATGAGCACTAAGGGTAAAAAAATGAAAATCTTCAAAAATCTTCTTCTATGAAACCAGAAGGCGGACAGCTTCCATATTTGGTATGTAGCATCATCTAGTGGACCTCTTCCAAGTTTGTTCATATCAAGACCCTAGGATCATATTTGGGCTCCACCCGGGCGCAACCCTTTTTACATAGAAACAAAGAGCGAAAATCTTTTAAAAATCTTCTCTAATCGAAACCAGAGGGCACACTGCTTTCATTTTTGGTAAGTAGCATCATCTAGTGGGCCCCTACCCAGTTTGTTCATATCAAGACCCTTGGGTCATATTTGGGCTCTACCCGGGCTCATCCCTTTCAGCTCATCTTAGTAGGATGGGTGAAAATAGGAAAACCTTCAAAAATCATCTTCTCTGAAACCAGAAGGCAGACAGCTTTCATATTTAGAATATAGCATCATCTTATGGACCTCTTCCAAGTTTGTTCATATCAAACCCCTGGGGTCACATTTAGGGTCCACCCGGGTGCATCCCTTTTTACATAGAATCAAAGAGCAAAAAGGCATATCAGTCTTGCTCTTCGCTGAAAACGTTCCATGGTATTGATCTTAGGCAAATATCTTCTTTTTGACATCTGCCTATCTAATTAATGTTATGCCCCAGGGGTCAAAGAGACTCAGGTGAGCGATCTAGGACCATCTTGGTCCTCTTGTTGAAATACAGGGCAAGTTCAAAATTGGGTCAAGTGAGGTTTAAAATGAGGTCACGGGGTCAAATCTTAGAAAAACCTTGTAAGTTGTGTAGAGGCATCATTTTTTGCCCAATCAACTTGAAATTTGGTCAGAATACTTCATCCTTTCTAAATCTACTTTAAACAATTTTTGACAGTTCACTCAGGTGAGCGATTTAGGGCCACTATGGCCCTCTTGTTTACATAGAATCAAAGAGCGAAAATCTTTAAAAATCTTCTTCTCTGAAACCAGATGGCAGACATCTTTCATATTTAAATCGTACTGCGAAGCAGTAGATTTATATCTACCGTTTTCCAGAAATCCAGTCTGTTTGACCCACTACATTTTTACCATTATCTTCTGAGCAATGTGTTCAAACCAAATTATGTGTTTTCAAACACCGAAGAAACGGCCTTTTCAGTCACAATCTACAAACTTTGTTTATACCTCATTTACTTTTCGACAAATAGAGAAGAGGCTAATACAAAATTTGATGTAATTTTCGCTTTTAGTAATTACCAGTTAGTAGTTTCAGTGTTTATAACAAGATTTTCGGTTGAGTGAAGGAGTTGAAACGTACAATAGGTTAACTGTATAATTAATTTGTAGCACTTACAATATTACTGCTCTGAACTTTCTCGAACGGTCATTTACCAGTTGTAGGGCTGACAACCAATCAAATTCTGTTATGATTATCACTGGGTCAAAACCCACGCGTAAATGGACATCGTCTGCTCGAAATGTGTCAGTTAAATTGTTTGTCATTAGTCAATAGTCGTCTGCACTCAAACAGGGAGCGTGAGAAGTTTACTTTTTGTTCGCATGTGTTAACAAATAGAAATAATTTTGAAATATTTGATTTCAATGAGCACTCTGATCACGCTCCAACCCTATTTTTAATAAATTCAAATTTGAGTATGAAGAAAAATTATTCAACAACAAATAAACCGACAAAAACATACGATAAACTTGTAAAGGATAGCAGTAAGAGCGATCTATTTTTAGAACAACTCATGAATAATCATAGAGTGCTGCTAGATTTAATCGATTGGTCAGAAACCAAAGATATAAATAGCATAGTTGGCGATTTCACGTGTTTCTTGAGGGAAAATGCATTTACAGTATTTGGGAAAACCCAATGCTTGAAATACAAACATGTTGGTAATCAAAATTGAAAATAGTTTAATGAAAAATGTTTGTTGCTAAACAGGCTTTTAAACTCTATAGAGAGAGGAATAATATTAACAGACAAGCTTTTAGCTTGGCGCGTGCTCATTATAACGACGTAAAAATCTGCTAAGAAATAATTTAGACTAGCAGAGGGCTATCGAATCAGCAAACTTTCAAAATCGGACCCACGAGGTTGGATGAGCTGGCGATGTCCTCGAAGAGATGGAGTGTTAAGACAAAAAACTCACAAATTTAAAGATTTTACCAATTTTTATTGTCCAAATGTGAGCCCTTTTGATTGGCGAACTATTGCACTATCCCAGCCTCTCAATGATGTACGATTTACAGTGCTGACAGCACTTTGATTTGTATTCAGTATCATCTAGTAGGCCTCAACCAAGTTTGTTCATAGCAAGACCCTGGGGGCATACTTGGGCTATGCCTTTTAGCTCTTCTTAGCGCGAAGGGTAAAAAAAGAAAATCTTTGAAAATATCTTCTGTGAAACCAGAAGGCAGATTGCTTTCATATTTGGTATTTAGCATCATCTAGTGAACCTCTACCAGGTTTGTTCATATCAAGACCCAGGAGTCATATTTGGGTTTCACAGTCGCAACCCTTTTTACATAGAGTCAAAGAGCCAAAGTCTTTAAAAATCTTTTTCTCTGAAACCAGGAGGCAGACAGATTTTGTGTTTGGTATTTAGCATCATCTAGTAGACCTCTACCAAGTTTGTTCATAGCAAGACCCTGAGGTCACATTTGGGCTTTACCTGGGCGCAACCCTTTTTACATAGAATCAAAGAGCGAAAATCTACAAAAATCTTCTTCTCTGAAACCAGATGGCAGACAGCTTTCATATTTGGTATGTGGCATCAACTTGTGGGCCCCTACCAAGTTTGTTCATATCAAGACCCTTTGGTCATATTTGGGCTCCACCTGGGCGCATCCCTTTTAGCTCATCTTAGCATGATGGATGAAAAAGGGAAAATCTTCTTCTCTGAAACCAGAAGACAGACAGCTTTCATGTTAAGTATGTAGCATCATCTAGTGGACCTCTATCAAGTAAGACCCTATCAAGACCATAGGGTCACATTTAGGCTCCATCTGGGTGCATCCCTTTTTACATAGAATCAAAGAGCAAAAAGGCAGATCTTTCTTGCTCTTTGCTGAAAACATTCCATGGTATTGATCTTATGTAGAAATTATCTCCTTGTTGACATCTGCCTATTTGATTAATGTGATGTCCCAGGGATCAAAGAGACTCAGGTGAGCGATCCAGGACCATCATGGTCCTCTTGTTAAATATTTTCCTAAAGAAAAAAGCCGCATAAGTTTCCTTTTTTGTGATTTTAATTTTGTCTTATTTCATGGAGGAATAGGTCAGAAGAATGCAAAATGACATGACCTTAGATATCCTGGATTATATTGTGGTATCAATGAGAAAAGACCAGGCGAATGCATGATAACATGACCCTGGTAAATTATGCGGCATCAACGATTAACCCTAGTGTTTAAAAAAAATATAAGAGTAAAAGAAGAAACAATCATTCATTACAAAAACAGTAATCTACCTTGTATCTTCAATAGGATAAAGAAAAAAATAAACAGTTCGGTTTTTTTTGTTTTTTTTTTTTTTACTTTTCATTTACAATAAACCATTAATGCTGTTGTGAAAGATAAAAAAATTATCAAATTCTCACTTTTTGACGATATATGTATCCACCAGGATACTCCCTGGAGATTTGACATGTAACTCAATTGACCTTCCACCATTATTCTCAAAAATGATTTGATTTAATTTATTTGTCAACACAAATGTTAAAGATGTGGGAATAAAAATTATGGACTTGCTCTTTTTGGCTAACACAGAGCTTCTCATATAAGTTATAAAGAATATATCTGAAACCAACGCTGCAGCAATCCAAATTACCCTTCCTTGTGTTTTAATGGAGTCAGAGATATAATGGAGGGTTATAATGGAGTTGCAGTGTACTTCTGAATTTCATCTTTAACCCTTGTCATGCTGCATAAATTTTGGCTAAAAAATTTAATCAAAATCAAAGGGCAAAAAGCACTGAAAGTACCAACTGTAGGTAAATTTTTATTTGAAAAACTTAATCTATTGACAATACTGGTTTGAAAGTGAGAAACAGGTGGTGAAGACTAACATCAGGCTGCACATATGTGCAGGCTGATGTTTGTCTATAGCTCCTGCCAAAGCAGGAATATTCCAGGTTCAGCATGACAAGGGTTAACATGTCACAAACATCAGCTGTGAAGTTATCATTAGCCCTGACAAATAACATATCTCATTGAAGCACACAATGACAACATTAGCATTGAATTATGAATATAAGTTGTACAAGTTATATTTTCTTGGTGAATTATTCATATTTAATTCAGAGTCAAGGGGTCATTGACTCCTGAATTAGAAAAGCTAACACAAGGCCTGTATAATGTTGTCATTTCACTGTCAAATCTCTTTTCATTTATACAAATTTGGGTATCAGGGTTATCAGACTACATTACGCTTTTGGTGTTGGTGAATCAAGACTGCCCCTGGTTATATAATTGTTGGTGATAACACTTTCCTGTTTTACAAAATTTTGGACCTGTCCAAATTCAAAGGTTTTGCAGGCGAAAATTTAAAGTGGATTTAATTTGAAAAATAACCATTCTGTAGGGTAGAAAATAGAGTGGAAAAAGAAGAAATTGCTTGTCAGAAGCAATTTTTTCTTTTTTCACAATGTTTTCTCAATCATAAAAGCACAGGCACGTAAAAAAAAGGGATTAAATAGCAAAGGGATAATTGACAAATTGGCAGCTTGATGAAGCTGTAGTTACTAGAGGTGAGCAGATTAATCGTTTATAATCGATAATCAGTTGGTTTCGTTTGAGTGCCATAATCGACTAGGAAATTTCATAATCAATTAATCAGTTCCTAACATGCAAATGTAATTATATATTGTTTTCTAAACTGACATCAATTTGATTTGCTCATTGGGAAACAGTTGTAACTGCTTATATGTTTATAGGCAGTTACAACTGTTTCTCGCTGAGCCATAGAGTTAGTAGAAACACTGAAGAAAGAGTCATTAGGTCATGAGTTTTTACTAAACTTTCATATTCTATTCTTCAAAGGATGATACATGTACTAGGAGTGCTTTATTAATTTCTAAGAAAATGATTGTGTAATTGATCATTAGTTGTTTTACTTTCCAAATTAAGAAAAAACTATTATCTATTATGATCTGAAACCGATTGCCCAGCACTTGTAGTTACAATGTTTTGATCACTTGCAGACAATAAGCTTACCCTCAGTTTATTTAGCTTATTTTTATTTCAGGCAAGGTTTTAAATCTGATTATGAAGCATTGAAGCAGCGATTGACAACACTTCCAGATCAGGTTTCACATGATGTTATGGTAATATATAATACATATTTAGTGTTTTGTATGAGAAAAAATATCTAACGAGATTGGGAGAATTGATCATTGTCGAGGCTCTGCCGAGACAATGATCAATTCCCACCTCCGAGTTAGATATTTGTTCATACAATACACTAAATATGTATTATATTTATCTTATAACCTCTATCTGCCTTGTTTTTGTAGATGTTTCCAACAGAAATGCAAGTTACTAAAAATAATCGCATTATATATTTGTTCTAAAAATAACTATGTGATATCATAAAAAATATCATACAGGATGTTATCACTCGGATATTTGTATAGTTATAAGATAAAGTATTATTCCTAGCTCTTGATAGACAGTGATGACTCTCTGAAAATCTTAACCCTTGTCATGTGTTATGTGCAGTCTGATGTTTGTCTACACCAAATAAAACTTGACCTACAGTTGGTACTTTCAGTGATTTTTGCCCTTTGATTTGGATGCAAATTTGTAGCCAAAATTTATTCAGCATGACAATGGTTAATAGATTATTCTTATTCCATATCTGAGTTGCAACCATCAAATCAGTTGGTAGCAGGTAGGACTATCATTCAAAGGGTCCCCGGTTCAAACCCTGCTGGTGGCATGCATCCTTTCTGACATTAGTCTCCCACCAATGGGTTGATAATTGTAAACCTATATTGGATAATAACTTGAGGCTAGAAAAGGATAAAAATGTAGTACATGTACTTATTCAAGAAATACTAGGAATCACTCCATCTTTAGGTTCTACAGATGCTGAAATATGACTTAAATTTTGTTAAAAGCAACGTTAAACACAACTCAAACAAACCATTTCTGATATCCTTTGACATATATTATGGTAAATCAGTGTGAACTTTGGGTTCTGAAGTAGCAACAAACTGAAAGGGTACCCTTGTTATAAAATTGAAAAAAAAACAACATGAATTTGCCCAGTTATGCACAGCTTATACTCTAAGTAAGATACAGTATTTCCCCTTATGAAAGTGCCATTGTTACATTTTTATGCCCCCGTATTGAGAGATCGGGGGCATATTGTTTTACTCATGTCCGTCTGTCTGTCCGTCTGTCTGTCTGTTTGTCCGTCTGTCCGAAAACTTAACCTTTCCTTTTCTCCAAAAGTATTTGACATACAAAGCTGTACACCTGAGTCAAGGTCATGTGACAAGGTCAAGGTCATGTGACAAGGTCAAGGTCATCTGTCAAGGTCAAACTTTTAAAAAAATGCTGTTCCGGGGGCATTGTGTTTCACAAACACATCTTGTTTACAAAGAAAACCCACTTCAAACGCCTAATTTTAGTACTATGGTGAATCCATTTGAATTGTCTCTCCTTGAGGGATCCTTTGATACAAGTTTCACTTTACTCGAACAGGGTTGAAGCACAAAGCACAAAGTGGGTTCCTAAAGAATCGTAGGTTTCCTTTTTTAAGGTTTGAGAGTCCCTGCTTTTAAATATATACTCTATATCTCTTTTTAGGGAATACACCTTTTGGAATCTATTTCAGAAAAGAATTGAAAACTGTTTGAAACAGTTTTCAATTATTTTCTTGAATAGATCGGAAGAGGGTCCTAGGGACTTGTTAATAGACATGTGAGAGTCCTAGAGACTTAATTAAGAGTCTCAGAAAGGCAAAACTTGTGTCCCTTGAAACCCTGCTTGAAGACTGATCTATCTGTCCAAAATACTTGAAAAGAATTACCCCAAGGATAAGCATGAACACCATATGATTTCTAAATGTTTATACATGTATAGGTTCCATTTGGAAAGATGGCCTTCATGCCAGGCAAACTTGTCCATACCAATGAAATACTTGTTCTACTTGGTGATAACTGGTTTGCTGAGAGATCTGCTAAACAGGCTGTTGGAATTGTCAACAGGAGAATGAAGCGTAAGGTATCTTTCTATATTCCAGCTAGGCTGCTACAATAGAATAGAATAGACTTGTAGCTTTTGTCTTGTCATTTTTGTTTACAATTTCTGAAGTGCACATAGCAGTGTTTCTGGTCAAAATGTGCATTTGCACTGTCTGACCCGAGTCTTCACTTTGCACGGAAAAGATAGATAAAGTCCCCTCTCCAAGCGGTCAGCAAATTGATGGCTCAGAATTTTTAATAAAATACTTGTTCTACTTAGTGATAACTGGTTTGCTGAAAGGTCTGCTAAACAGGCTCAAAATTGAGCTCTGGTGTAGGCGCTGAGTCCATAACCATAGGTAAAACGGGTATTAACTTAAAAGCAAATGATATGAATTTAACCGATCCCTTCACCGAAATTATGAAAATTCATGTTTGAGTGAATCTTACCATTTAAAACAAGCAATAGCGTTGGTTTTATAGGTAAAATTTAAATGTTCTTAATGCATTATTTTAACCTGCTTTATCTTTTTCGGACAAATGGCACAAGAATCTAACAGTAAACAGTTGATTTTACGGCTCACCTCGCAAAATCTACCTATAACAGCCTTTGTCTTGTCGATTTGTTTACAATTTCTGAAGTGCACATAGCAGTGTTTCTGGTCAAAATGTGCATTTGCACTGTCTGACCTGAGTCTTTACTTTGCACGGAAAAGATAGATAAAGTCCCCTCTCCAAGCGGTCAGCAAATTGATGGCTCAGAATTTTTAATAAAATACTTGTTCTACTTAGTGATAACTGGTTTGCTGAAAGGTCTGCTAAACAGGCTCAAAATTGAGCTCTGGTGTAGGCGCTGAGTCCATAACCATAGGTAAAACGGGTATTAACTTAAAAGCAAATGATATGAATTTAACCGATCCCTTCACCGAAATTATGAAAATTCATGTTTGAGTGAATCTTACAATTTAAAACAAGCAATAGCGTTGGTTTTATAGGTAAAATTTAAATGTTCTTAATGCATTATTTTAACCTGCTTTATCTTTTTCGAACAAATGGCAGAATAATCTAACAGTAAAAAGTTTATTTTACGGCTCACCGCGCAAAATCTTTCTATAATAGCTTTTGTCTTGTCCATTTGTTTACAATTTCTGAAGTGCGCATAGCAGTGTTTCTGGTCAGTATGTGCATGTGCACTGTCTGATCCGAGTCTTTACTTTGCACTGAAAAGATAGATAAGGTCTTATCCCCTCTCCAAGCAGCCAGCAAATTGATGGCTCAGCACGAAACAGTTGTAACTGCCTATATCTTTATAGGCAGTTACAACTGTTTCACACTGAGCTGCAGTTACAACTGTTTCAAACTGAGCCATCAAAATATTTTTAATGAAACATTTGAACATCTAGGCTGCTCAAATTGCTGTCTCATCATTGTGAAATAGTTGAATATTACACAGTTCATCAATGGATGTATTTATAACTTATTTTCTATGTCATCATTTCAAACATGGTAAGGTACCTTTTATGATGCTCAATTTAGTTGGGTCAAATTGAAACCTTCTTAAATAAAATGTATTGTGGTGGAAAAATGAAAAAAATCAATGTTAGACTGATTACTCAAATGTTATATATTATATCATGGCTTTGAAAACCCAGGATTTTATGGAAAAAATGCATTTTATATGTTTCTACTAGCATTATAGGAATAAACTATTGATTTTTATGCCTCCCCATTGATTGATCAGGGACATATGTTATCTTTGTTCTTTTGTCTGTCCATCCTTCTGTCTGCATGAAATAAAACCCTATTGTGAAAACTGGCTTCAACATTACTCAAGTTACAATATTAGAAATTTGGCATAAAGGTTTCTTTCATCAATTCACATTGAATATCAGGGTCGTCTGACAATGTCCAAGAGCCTGTTTTACTAAACTTCTCACGAAAAAATAATCATAAGTCAAAATCACAAATGGTCCCTGTTATTTTCATTCATTGTTAAGTTCTGCCTCGTATTATCTCATCAGAATCAGCTTTAGAATTCCATATTTAGTTATTACTGCAGAAGCAACTTTAATTTTTGACTCACACTAAAAATGATCTTAATATGTTTAGTAAAATAGACCCCAGGTCAATTGTCAAGGTCAAACTTCAAAGAAAAATACTGTCTTGAGGGCATTTGTGACAAATATTGTTAGGCCCATTGTTCTGATGTTCTACAGAAATAGATGGACAGCTGAAAGATCTCGACAAACAGAGAAAGTTACTAGAACCACGTCTAGATTTTACAAGTGAGTTACAACATCTGGGTAATGATGGGAAAGATACATTTGAGATACGAGAAGAATATGATGAGGAAAAGGAGAAACAGTGGAAAGGTATGAATAATTTATCTGTAACCCGTCATCCGGGAAATCTGTAAAATGAATTATCGAAAAAGACATTTGATCCAGCATAGGTCAACCAGAAGTCTTATTTCAAAAATTGTATCACTGAAAGGTAGATTGAACATTCTAGATTCAGAAAATATGCACGGTGCAAAAAGTTTCCACCCTAGTCAGTCTGTGCAGTCCGCACAGTCAGACTAGGGTAACAACTTTACGCACTACCCAGATGGTCCCTTTTGGCGTGACTGGTCACATTTATGATTTGCATTTTTGTCTGGAATTTGAGAGAGAATAAGTTTTAACTATCACTGTATGCTTAATGGCAAAAAGATTATTTTGATTGCTAAGTTCAAAATAGTTGTAACTGCCGATATTTGTTTAACATATGCCTCCTTTTTAATGTAAGATATAGAGAATATTGATTGAGTGGTCATGAAATATGGAATTTATTGTACAAGTCATCTATAAACAGACAAAAACGAGGCTTTGCCATCTCATTTTATAATATGTCACAATTTTTTTTGAAAAATCAACCAAATTCTTGTAATTCATTGATTAAAATTTTATGTGTAATCACATCCACTATGTCATTTTTGCAGTAACAAAACAATATCGCTATGCGCTCTCAGCTCAATTGCATAGTTATTACACTTGTGTACTGTAATAACGCCCATGTAATATGAAAAATATTAACTGTGTTATTTCACTCCGGCAGCAAAGTTCACATTATAATATTGATTTATTGTCTCCAAACTTGGTCAGAATGATTGGCCTTCATGGGCCTCTTGTTACAACTCAGATTAATCCCTCTTGATTCAGCTTCCTGGAAAAATCACCAATAAATGTACACACATTGAATGAGTGGGCCACTCTAGGGGTTGGGTTGGACACTCTACCTCTAGACCATGGACACCATATCCCTAAATGAAATCCTATAATGTGGCTTACATTGGAATCATCTATTCAACACTATTCCAATGTGTACAAACAAAATAGGGTTTTATTAAAATTACCAGTGTAAAGATTTCCATCATTCCCAATTATCTCAAGCCCTGATCTTTTTATTTTATGACTTTGTTCCAGAGGAACATAGAGAAAGGGTCAAGAAGCACAGACAGAAGATAAAGGGGAGTGACACATACAATGCAGGGGTAGCACATGATAGGACAAATATAGATGAGAAATTGTGGGCTAGACTGGATGAGCTGGAACAAATAGAAAGCACTGGAAATGAAATGGAAAGGCTTGGGTAAAATCAAATAGCTGTGGTTAATTGATATTAAGTGACTTTACAAAAAAAGGATTTAAGACTAGAAAGCAGCCTGTTAAACCTTTTAATGCTATTCATGACATATTTCTGCTGTACCAAAGATTTGACTGACATTAAAGACTAAGATCAGCCTGCACAGATGTGCAGTCTCATCTTAGTCTATACTGCCTGCTTTCTACTTATCTTTTGTTGTAAAACTGGGCAAAACTGGTTGAAACTTTTTGAATCTCGTAAGAAAACTGATATGTGGAAAGTACTGGCTGGAAATTCCGAACTCAAGCCGGGCAGACCAGTGTCCACATCTCTGCTGGAGCATAACTCTATCCCCTTATATCAGGGCATATATCCTATATGACGTTATCTAAGGGGAGCCCAATAAGTGATGTCATCACTAATGTTGCATAGCAATCACATGCAAAATGAGACAGTTTAAATGAATTTGTCCTTAAAATTTCGCAGTCTCATTTTTGCATTAAGGAAATAGAATTACCATTTGTTTTTCGAGTAAGATCAATTGATATTTCATATTGTGAATAACACTTGTGGCTCTCTGCCACTTCTGCAAATAGCTTTTGTTTTCTTAATTAATGAAACATAAAACAATCTTATAACGAAACAGACAATTATCTTCTATATAATTTATTTCTTGGTGTTTAAAATGGTCTCAGAAGATGATACATGCATCAATCATTTTGTCTGTTTTGTTGTTGTTTTTTTTCGTAGGGAAGAGGAAGATACTCAACAGACTTTACAATATCCATGGAAACATGAAAAATTCAGTGACAACACATTTAGCCATGAACTGTATAAAGACAAAAATCATATAGACATTGTTCAAGATATAGAAGAGAGACTAAACATAGACAATCAGGAAGTTTCAGATTCTAGTGGAACATTGTCGGAGTTGGATTCAGATGATGAAGAATCTCTATCAGAGAAGGGAGACTCAGGGTCAGATGAAATTGTTACTGGTGGAAAAGTGATACACTTTACACACACTGTATGCAATAGGGTAGGTCATTTCATGTAGATCCTAGAGTATTTCTGCATAGGAGTTACACAGATCAGTCTGCACATATGTGGGGTCATAGGTACATTGTAATTGTAAAAATCTCAAATTTTGACAACATTTATCATAAAAAAAAAAACAAAGGGTGAAAATGTTTTTGCAAAGTATTGGCTTCATCATTAACTGAAGTTTCTTCCAAAATAGTTGAGCTGAAAAAAAAATCCCAGAAAAATAAGTCTATGACAATTTTCTCGGAATGAAGAGTCATAAAATTGTAAGAATCTATATGGTTTTCATTTATACTTCTCTTCCTTCGTAAGTTGGAATCATGTAAATTGTTTTACCTTAAGGTAGTGGACCTGTAATGGTTTCGTAATAATTCAGAACTCATGATCTTTCACAATGTTGACTGAGGTTTCCTAGTGAAAATCAGTTGGAAGATATTGGTTAACATTGCTAAAGCTCATTATGTTCTGAAACTTTGCAGAACTTTTATGGGTCCACTACCTAAATGATTCCCTTGACATATCCTATTACATTTTTTAAAGGAAAATTCCACAACTAGTGCCAGCAAGTCACAAGAAATTATCCAGCATCCTGGTGATGTGTATAACAAGTTTCTTGCCAATCGTCAACCCAAATCCATCTTGAAAAAGACTTCATCTGAGCCAAAGAAAGTCTTGAAAAAGAAAGTGAGAAAAAGAGTAGTTGATTTTGACACGGGGTCTGATACAGATGAGAAATATCGGAATAAGGTTAGTTCATATCCTTTGCTCTGCAATCAATATTCTGTTTTAAGCTAGACTGTGTTAAAAAACATTGAGCAATTTTCATCACCTTTGCTTCTATGCTGTGGGTGTTGGCATGACAAACTTTAATCTTTGTCATCTCTCTGTAACTGAGGATATCTGTTTGAAACTTAGCTTTTGTGTTCTACATAAAAAAGCTATCTATACCACAAAGTCGAATATTTCTTGATGAATTCTTATAAGAATTTTACCCCATTTTTTACTTAATTTAATTGAGTTATACAGCACCTGCAGTCAAGCATTAACCCTTGTCATGCTGAATAAATTTTGGCTAATGAAAAAATTTCCATCAAAATCAAAGGGCAAAAAGCACTGAAAGTTCAAACTGTAGGTCAATTTTTATTTGAAAAACTAAATCTATTGACAATTCAGGTTCGAAAGTGAAACGGCTGGTGTAGTATTAGAGACAATTATCAATTCTCACAACCTAGTTAGATAGTTTTTTTTCATATAAAACACTAAGTATGTATAATATTTATCTTATTACCTCTTTTTGTCTTCTTTTCGTCGATGTTTTTAACAGAAATGCAAGTTACTAAAAATAACCGCATTATATCACTGTTCTCAAAATAACTATGTGATATCCTAAAAAATATCATATGGGATGTTATCACACGGATATTTGTATAGTTATAAGATAAATCAAAGCACTGAAAGTAATGATGGTGAACAAACCTGATGCCATGCTAGAGTGATATATTGAATTCAATTAGAAAAGAGAAACTATGAATGTAAAAATAATAAAAAAAGGGGGGATTGACAAAATTTCTGTTATTCGGAAATTTCACTGCAAATTCAACTGCAATCCACCGAGCCCGTATGGGGTTAAGGAGGTCTAGTGCCCTATTAATATAATTCATAGATAATTTCTGTTTAAGGTTTAGAAATTAAAGTATGACTTTTTATATTAAATAATTGCTCCATGGTAAATTGCATACTAAAAGTCTTTATACATATTATTTTTGTAACGTAATTTCCACGTCAAAAGCGAATAAGAATCTTATTTAAGAAGTTTATTTTTTTAAAGGGAGGTAATAATTGCATGACTATGTCTGACAAATAGTTTAAGTGTAATACCCGGTTTTTTTCCTCACGACTTTCCTTCCAATAAGAATTGGTAATCCTTACAATTGTCGGTTTATTTTTTGCACGAGAACCTATTGTTTACCTTCAAGAGTTTGGATGCTTTTAAAAACACTCACTATCGATATCTTATTACAGTATTGCAGCTGATATTAGACTTTTCTTCTCGGAGCTAGTTTTTGCTTAAACTGTAGTTAACCAAATCTAAACGTATTTTGGGAAGGATGGAGCCAGTTTTTATTCATCGATTAAGATTTTTATGATTTCTGTAAAAAACGCAATGACTTTTCCAGAACAATTTAACCACTAAACCCGCCTGTTGAGTTGTAAATAAGTGCATGACGGATCTGGTCCCCCCTTGACCACGGCAATATCTACTCGTCAATTGGAGTGGTATCTAGGGTTGAATATTTAGCTATCATTTATTTAATTTTCGAATAGAATTTTGAATTGATATGGGTTTACAGATTGAAAAAATGCAAAGTAGAATTGCCCCAATGAAATATCTTCCTTGCCTGTCGCATTTGGTATTTGGCAATATTCGCTTCTGAGACAGACGAATACGAAACGTTTTTCTGGGAATAAGTTCACCGAATATTCGAGTGTATCCTTACAGCCCTACTTCAGCCAACGCAATTTTACAGAAAAATCTTAATAACGGCGTTCATCCCTATTCAAATAAAAGGTACAAGAAAGGTTGTACATGTAAAACACATGTCGAATCATTCTTAAAACCCGTCTCGAGACTGACTGTCGCTAGTTGATAAGTTATGTAAAACCGCGTTACCTTTTCTAATGACACAAGGTGTCTTGCTGTGTCATTCGTCCCAAATCGGCCGAATCCTGTAACCTACTTTTAACTCGGAGCCGTCGGAGATCGCCCGAGTATTGCCGAATGTAAGTTCAAGAGGACATGACCTAGATAAACACGTATATCCGGCTAATTACTACAAGTTGCACCAGTGAAGGCTTTGGTCAAAAACATAGTATCTGTCTCTACGGTGTTTAGACACAAACTTTGTTTTTGCTTTAAACTCTCGACAAGCTTACGCCGATCAAAAATTCCCTTGATAATCATTGCAAGATCATATTGTGTTTTTCAAGGCAAATTTTTATTATCTTCACTTGATGAAGAATACTAGCAACACGCCATTTAAGAAACAAAAATTGATTTTGCGGAGAAAAATATTGAACGACGTTCGTTCACCAAAAATGTTACAAGCCAACTTCTTTTACATGATATTTTTATGCCCCCGATAGGGAGGCATCATAAATTTGACTTGTCCGTCCGTCCGTCTGTCCGTCCGTCATTCCGTCCAAAAACTTTAACATTGGCCATAACTTCCTTATTACTTAACATATTCGCATCATACTTTACCACAACATTCCTTGGTACATTACCTTTCTGTAGGCACATACTTTGGTGACCTTGACCCCTGGATGACCTTGACCTTCAACATAGACTGGCCATAATTTAAAATCAAAGCGGTGTCGGGGGCATTGTCATCTTACAGTGACAGCTCTTGTTTCTGTAGTAGAGATGTAAGACATGAATCAGAGATGTAAAATCCTAGAACTGCATGGGAAAGGTTGATAATTCAATACTCAGGCCACAGAAAAAGAATTGAGCCTGTGCCTGAGATTTCCAATAATATCAAATAAGTGCTAAGCAAAGACCCTGACCAGCCTGTGCATCCGCACCGTCTGTCCAGAGTCTTCACAATGCATTTTGTAGATAGAAAAGGTCTCAAAGTATCTGTAGACCATCAGGTTACTTTGTACTTACAGCTTTGGCTGTGTACACTATTCAATGTTTACAACTTGAACTTTTTGAATTGTTAGAAATGTCATGCACAGGCTCAATTGATCTAGGAACATAATGGATCAAGTATTTTCAAAAGACTTTCGTATCAATCAAAAGTTAATTTTTGCAACCTTTGACAAGTTAGTAGTCAACCTCTGCAGTCTATTGTACTGAACTTCCTAATAATAGCACCCTCCCTAATAGTAGCACCCCTACTACATTTTTTACTGAGAAGACCCTCTTCAAATGCCTAAATTTTAGGTAGTTTTTGAGACTTCTTCTCTAATTTAAGATGAATATCCTCTAAACAATCAAATAATTGATTGTTTAGAGGAAATTCACTTCAAATTGAAGGGAAAAGGGCTTTAAAGACACCAATTCTAATGAATTTTTAAATCAGAAAATGCATACTAGATAAAAACTCCCTGACCATGTTATGTATACCTCCCGGGAGTGTTTATTTGGGGAAATACGGTACCTGGATTATGTTTTGCTCTCATGACAAAAACATTTCTAATACAAAATAAAGCTGCAAGGAAATTTTTAAAAAAGATCAAGTCATGTTCCATGATGAATCAAAATGCATAGTCACATTATCTATGATGGCTCAAATTGTTATACCCCCCACCTACGAAGTAGAGGGGGTATATTGGTTTCACCATGTCTGTCTGTCTGTCGGTCCGTCCTTCCATCTGTCCATCCATCCGTCCGTCCGTCAGTAGACCTTTTCGTTTCCGGACTCTAACTCAAGAACCAAATGACCTAGAATCATGAAACTTTATACAAATGTTCCTTATGATCCAAGGAAGTGCCCTATTGTTTTTTGGTCACATAGGTCAAAGGTCAAGGTCACAGTCAGCCTTTGTTCAATTTTCGTTTCCGGACTCAAACTCAAGAACCAAGTGACCTACATTCATGAAACTTTATTCAAATTATGCTTATGATCCAAGGATGTGCCCTATCGTTTTTGGGTCACATAGGTCAAAGGTCAAGGTCACAGTCATTTTTTTTTTCAATTTTCATTTCTGGACTCTAACTCAAGAACTAAGCGACCTTGAATCATGAAACTTCATGCAAATGCTGCATATGACCTCAATTTTTAATTACAAACACATCCTGCACTAATAGCACTTGCATTCTGACAAAGTGCTTGTGGGGGGTATAAGTTCGCTCTGCGACAGTTCTAGTTATTGTAAAGTCAAAACCTTATAACCTTAGTTTGAAAAAATCTAGAGTTGGGAGATTTTCTTTGCCCTTGGACAATTTGATATTCACTACATTGTATTGCATTTTCAGCAATCAGTGAAACAGATACCAAATACTCCAGCTTTTACAGGGATGGTTGTAGAAAAACCGGTTTCAATCACAGCCAAGCCTACTGTACAGTCGGACCCTATTGTAGATAGACCTGCAATGATTGTGTCTGGACAATCAAGTAAACTTGGTGCTCAATCTTCTGAATTGACTGAAACTGCTAAACCTGTGTCAAGATTTAAAGCAAGAAGACAGAATAAATCTGAAACATGACAAATTCTTTGTTACAGTTGTACAATCCTTGCCAGGTTTTTAACCCTTGTCATGCTGAACCCTGAATGCTCCTACTTTGGCAGAGGGGTTAAGACAATGATCAGCCTGCACTTATGTGCAGTCTGATCTTTGCCATTACCATCTCTTTTCCTTTTTGAGCCACAATAATTAAAATTGTATTCTTAGTAAAAATACTGACTCACATTAGAGAATGAAAGCAACTCGATTTCTAGCTCCGCTTTCTTTGGAGAAAACACAAGGTACCGCTTTAGCCTTGTTAGCTCCACTGGCCAAAGGCCAGCAAGCTATTGTCATGGCGGAGTGTCTGTCGTGGGTCCATGCCTCCATCCATGTGTGCGTAGACTTTTTCTTTTAACATCTTCTCCTCCCAAACAAATGGGCGTATTTTTTCTTCTTAAATTGTTCAAGAAATTTTGATTAGCCCCTAAATATGGACATGGCATTTTTTCACTATGAAATCTTAAAAAATCTTCTCCTCCCAAACCATTGGGCAAATTTCAATGAAACTTGGCATGGATGTTCCTTGGGTGACCCTTTACTTAAATTGTCCAAGAAACTTTGATTGGCCCTTAAATATGGGTGTGGCAGGTTGGGGCTCATTTTAAGCCTTAAATCTTTAAACAGCATCTCCTCCTGAACCACTGGACCGATTTCTATGAAACTTCACTTGAATGTTCCTTGGGTGACCTTCTACTTAAATTGTCCAAGAAACTTTGATTGGCCCTTAAATATGGGTGTGGTAGGTCGGGGCTCATTTTAAGCCTGAAATCTTTAAACAGCATCTCCTCCTGAACCACTGGACCGATTTCTATGAAACTTCACTTGAATGTTCCTTGGGTGACCTTCTATTTAAATTGTTCAAGAAATTTTGATTGGCCCCTGAATGTGGGGGTGGCAGGACAGGGCTTTTTTTCAGCCCAAAATCTTTGAAGGACATCTCCTCCTGAACCACTAGGCAGATTTCAATGAAACTCTACCAGAATGTTCCTTGGGTGACTCTTTTCAAAAATTGTTCAGGAAATTTTGATTGGCCCATAAATATGGATGTTGCAGGGCACGTTTTATTTTGAGCCCAAAATCTTTGAACAACATCTCTTGAACAACTGGACCGATTTTAATGAAACTTCACTCAAATGTTCCTTGGATAACCCTTTTCAAAAATTTGATTGGCCCATAAATATGGGAGTGGTAAGGTGGGGCTGATTTAATGCCCAAAATCTTCGAAGGACATTTCCTAGTGAACCATTGGGCTGATTTCAATGAAACTTTATCAGAATGTTCCTTTTGGTGACCCTGTCCAATAATTTTTCATGTAATTTTGATTGGCCCATAAGTATTGGGGGGGGGGGCTTATTTTTAGCTTGAAATTTTTGAATGACATCTCCTCCTGAACCACAGGGCTGATTTCAATGAAACTTTACCAGAATGTTCCTTGCGTGACCCTTTCCAAAAATTGCTTGAAAAGGATGTGTCTCCATAAGGGCCTTTTGGTGGCTAGAATAGACTTCTTTTTAACTTTTGCCATACATACTATGATATAATCTGCGTCTACTGACAAAATATTGGTATCTAAAACTTATTGGTTCAAGCTGTGCCTTGTGTTAAAAGTGGGTGGGGTAATTTACTACAAACTTGAGTTTCATTTTAAAACTTTTATATCACCCAAATTATTTACTTTTGAGTTTGAGGCTGCCCCACATTACAACAATGAACTATACCTGAGTTAATATACAGAATTTTCTTTGATATTTTCAATTGTGATTATCTCCCCTTTTTTGTCTTTAGGGAATTTCTTTGTTTTATTTCCAACCAACTTTGTGGGTTTGTACAACAGGTTTACAAATAGCCTTGAATATCAAATTTCTTTCATTGTTTGCAAAGAAAATACAAAACCATTGCCCTAAGATATTTTTGGCAGAAATCAATTCATTAATTTTGGAGTTATCTGCCCCTGAATATTAGATATTAGCAAAATTTAGCTTTAAACTGGCATTATCAAGCCAAAGTAAGATGGGGACAAAAAGGCCCTTAAGGACACCTGTCCTTTGATTGGCTTATTAATATGGGCAGGGCAGGGCTTCTTTTGAGCCCAAAATCTTTGAAAGACATCTCAGTCTGAATCTAACGTTTTAATAAGATCGGGTAAAGGGATGCAGGTTCATGGTGATTGACTATTTTGGTGCAGTGTGGGCCAGATCCAGTTAATCATTATAAAATGGGTCAAAAGAGATTTCAAATTTTTGTTTTCATTGAAAGTAAGCTTTATTTAATGGAAGTCTAAAGATGTTAAAGCCAGTGGAGTGATAAGGCCCTTTTGGGCCTCTTGTTTTCATCGTTGTCATGTGAAAAACATTCACATTTGTGATATCTCTGATATTATTGAAGGCATTCACTCGAAACATAACACACTTGTTAACTATCAACAGAGCAGCTATACCATTTAGGGGTATTTTGTTCAAATTATGTCCATTTTTTGTAGTAAGAATTCTTTTCCTCGATCTAGCACTCATAAGCTGAGCATATGCACCTGTAGGCCGTACAATTTTGATATTATTATTTAGCAAAAAGAGCCAAGCCTCTTATCCACAGACATGACAGACTGTCTCCAAAATTTGTTCATACATCTGCAAAATATATGGTTGAAGTCCTAAAATAAATAAGATTCCGTTGTGGGCAACCTTAATGTCAAGACTATAACTTGTGATGTTGAAGGTGCTGGCTTTAGATAATGATCAAGATAAATGAGCAATCAATAGTTTGTCATGTCCTCTACAACTAAACAGATAATAACAGGGTCACAACAAAAACTTAAATTTTTGTTTCGAAACAGAAGAGCTTAATAGTTACTTCGCATAACTCTTCCAATTACATGTACTTCAACACTATTTATCTTAACCCTTGTCATGCTGAACCTGTAATATTCCTGTTTTGGCAGAAGCTATAGACAAACATCAGCCTGCACATATGTGCAGCCTGATGTTAGTCTACACCACCTGTTTCCGCTTTGAAACCAGAATTGTCAATAGATTTGTTTTTTTGGGTCTGAATAGCTCTAGTGATGGTGAACACACATGCCAAGTTTCATGAAGATATCTTCAACCAGGTCATGTTGCATTGTGATGCAATACAGGAGTCCCCCACTGGATGAAAAAAAAAAATTATAGTAAATTTTTTTGTTGTAATTTTGGTGCAGTCCAAAAATTTACGCCTTTTGGGACAGGGTCAACCAAATTCGGACAAATAAGGGTACTAGACAGGATTCAATTAAAAAGACAATAAATAGACAGGGATGCGCCAAGATGGAGCCCAAATATGACCCAAGGGTCTTAATATGAACAAACTTGGTAGGGGCCCAAAAGATGATACTACATACCATAAATGGAAGCAGTGTGCCCTCTGGTTTCGATTAAAGAAGATTTTAAAAGATTTTCGCTCTTTGATTCTATGTAAAAAGGGTTGCGCCCGGGTGGAGCCCAAATATGACCCCAGGGTCTTCATATGAAGAAACTTGGTAGAGGTCCACTAGATGATGCTACGCACCAAATATGCAAGCTGTCTGCCTTCTGGTTTCATAGAAGAAGATTTTTGAAGATTTTTATTTTTTCATCCTTCGTGCTCATAAGAGATAAAGGGATGCACCCGTGCAAAGCCCAAATATGACCCAAGGGTCTTGATATGAATAAACTTGGTAGAGGCCCAATTGGTGATGCTACACACCAAATATTAAAGCTGTCTGCCATCTGGTTACAGAGAAGAAGATTTTTAAAGATATTCGCTCTTTGATTCTATGTAAAAAGGGTTGCGCCTGGGCAAAGCCCAAATATGACCCCAGGGTCTTGATATGAATAAACTTGGTAGAGGTACACTGGATGATGCTACATACCAAATATGAAAGCTGTCTGCCTTCTGGTTTCAAAGAAGAAGATTTTTGAAGATTTTAATTTTTTTACCCTTCGTGCTCATAAGAGATAAAGGGATGCACCCGTGCAAAGCCCAAATATGACCCCAGGGTCTTGATATGAACAAACTTGGTAGAGGTCCACTAAATGATGCTACATACCAAATATGAAAGCTGTCTGCCATCTGGTTTCAGAGAAGAAGATTTGTAAAGATTTTCATATTTTCATCCTTTTTGTTAAGAGTAAAGGGAAAGTTAAGGGTGGATTTCATTTATTTGAACAACTTTGGTAGAGCTTGACCCAAGGAACATCCCTGCCAAGTTTCATCAAGATTGGCCCACTGGTTTAGGAGGAGAAGATGTGTAAGGAAATTGTGGACGACGCACGACGGACATTCTATGATCCCAATAGCTCACCTTGAGCACTTCGTGCTCAGATGAGCTAAAAAGGGTTGCGCCTTGGTGGAGCCCAAATATGACCCCAAGGTCTTGATATGAAAAAACTTGGTAGAGTCCCACTTGACAATGCTACATACCAAATATGAAAGTTGTCTGATGGTTTCAAAGAAGATTTTCCTTTTTTCCCCCTTTATTTTGTGTAGGGTTAAGAGTTAACGATGGATTTCATTTATTATACCCCCCACAACGAAGTTATGGGGGGTTTACTGGAATCAGGTTGTCTGTCCGTCCGTCCGTCCGTAGACATAATTTTGTGTCCTCTTCTCCTCCCACAGTTTTGGACCAATTTTGCTGAAATTTTATCAGGTTGTTTCTACATGAAGTTGTGCACCTGCAATTTTCATCCAGATCCGGTCATTAGTTTGAGAGTTATGCCACTTTGAACTTTTTAAGTAGGGGTACATTTTTTATAATTTTGTTGTGCACCTGCAATTTTCATTGTTTTGGGGTGACATAGGTCAAAGGTCAAGGTCACAGTAAATTTTTGTTTAATTTTCGTTTCTGGACTCTAAATCAAGAACCAAGCGACCTAGAATCATGAAACTCTATGTAAATGTTACTTATGACTCAAGGAAGTACCCTATTGTTTTTAGATCACAAAGGTTAAAGGTCAAGGTCACATTAAATTTTTGTTCAGTTTTTGTTTCCGGACTCTAATTCAAGAACCAAGGGATCTAGAATCATGAAACTTCATGCAATTGCTGTACATGACCTCAATATTTGTTACAAACACATCTTGCACTTAAAGCACTTACATTTTGACAAAGTGCTGGTGGGGGGTATAAGTCCGCTTTGCGACAGTTCTAGTTTGAACAACTTTGGTAGAGTTTGACCCAAGGAACATCCATGACAAGTATCATCAAGATTGGCCCACCTGTTTAGATGTTTAAAGAAATTGTGGACGAACAATCACAAAAGCTCACCTTTAGCACTTTGTGCTCAGGTGAGCGAAAAATAGGCTTACTAGATTTACAATATTTGTACATGACACTTCACTACATTGTGATCTATAAGTGTATGAAGTTTCCAAGTTCCTAGCACTTACAGTTTGAAGATATGCTCTGGACAAAAATGTGAAGGACAGACAGATGGATTCAAGCAAATCCATAGTCTCCCAACCAGCAACCAGTGGGATCCTAATTACAATAAGAGATACAACCAAGATTGCCACACCTAATACGACATGAAGTTGATGACAATACTTTGGGTTTTCTCCGACAACAGCTTAAAATTGTGATTTTCATGGCATTGGCGTTTAAAGGATGCTTCTTGTTTGACATAGGACTACGTAACTTTGGACAAGTTTTAAATTTTGAAGGCAGATAACGGGTGATAGAAAAAATAAAGCAAATGGTATAAATGTTAATAGTTTATTTATGGACACAATCTATTATTACATAGTGATAATAACTTAATTAAAAGGCACTCAACATATCAACATGGATAAAAATATACACTCAAAAACTTAAAACCTCATGTGAAACTCTTCACATATTGTGGTGATAAAAATTAAACCTTGAACTGGTCCCAATCACAAAGATCCTACAGTTAAAAATTTCAAAATGTGTTGTTATTGAAAGTATTCATGCCAAAAGATAACCTACAGATGTCAGCAAGTTTAAGTGCCACTGCCAAGGATCGAACCCATGACATCCAATCGTTGGTGATTGAGAGGCTGATGCACTTGCCACTACCAACTGCATGCCTATAAGAATATAGACTCTTACTACTGAGCATGACCATGCCAATTTTAGCAAATTTCACACAAGCAAAGTTAAGACCGACCAGCCTATGAAGCAACACAATGACCATTCTTCATTATTGCCTGTGAGGTTAGCTACTAAAGTTTATTTAAGGCACTAGGCAAATCCATTCCTGCTATCAGGATAACAAAACATGGCAAACAGTTTGCAAATTATGCCCTGCTTTGCATGTGTACTTTACTTTGGTGCAAAGCAGGGCTGATAACATGCAAACAGTTTGCTCATTTTGGTATCCAGAATGTAGGGCATAGGTCAGTGCAAAACTATTGTAAGTGCCTATAATTATAATAGTGTTGCACTGACCCACCAAAGTATTTCTGCGGATCTTGTTTGTTTAGAAGGCTGTTAAATACAGTTTTTTTACAAATGTGAAATTCATTAATAATTCATACACATACTTGAGTATTGTTCTGCACCCTGCCAATTTGATTTACAAGACTTGTTCTTTGAATTTGATATTCATTTAAGTTTTTTGATTTTTATGCAAAATTCAGTTATGACGCGAGGTTAAAGGACAGAAAAACACACAACCAATCCACACATGTAACAAACATGCCTTAACCATAAAATCATGAAAGACATTGAAATCCATTCCCTTTAAAATCACACAATTGTGACATACACATGTGAGCTTTCAAGCTTAAGTCTATCAAATTATTTTCAGAATATAATAAGTCAAACTGACTCATACAAAAATATAAAAATAATTTCAGAGTCAGCAAAAAACTATTGTCATTGCCTATAAATATGAGCACTTAAAAGTGATGGGCTGATTAACCAATATAATCAATAAGCAGTTGGTTTTGGCTTCCAATGCAGATAATCAATTCATCAGTCAAGAATCTCATAATCAATCGTTTATCAATGTATAAATTGCAGCCATTTAATGTTTTGAAAGATTAATGTCACTTATTATTTATTCTGGGTTCCTTATTTTCTGGTAACATCCTTTACTTGAGAAAAACAATTTATTTTAAACCAACCCTGAGAATGGACCTACACTTCACAATCGGTGGTCACTGACCACCGATTGTTAAGTGTGCGTCCATTCTAGATACCTTAAACACACACAATTGTTTTTTCATTATCTATATCAAAGAAAGATAAGTTTTAATCCACAACTTGTTATGCCAAAGTGTACATTCATTGAGAATTGTATTGATTTCTAAGAAACTGATTGTAGTATAAATCATTAGTTGATCATTAGTTGATAATGCTCTTTTGAATACAAACCGATAATCGATAATGATGTGAAACTGATTGCCCAACACTGGCACTTACAATAGTTTTGTGCTGATCCTGATATACTTTCATCTAATTACATTGAAATCCTTCTCTCCAAATGTACACAGATCGACAGAAAAGAGTAAAAGACCTCTTCAGTAGGTTTGTTATTCTACTAGAACAATTACTAATAAGTTATACCTGTCATACAAAAGATTGTGTTGAACCTTTTTTCATCCTATTCATACAACACATTTTTACAAGCCTTAAGGTAGTGGACACGTAATAGTTCTGCAACATTTTGGAACTTGTGAACTTTCACAATGTTGACAGAGGTTTCCTAATGAAAATCATTAGGAAACCTTGGTTAACACTGTTAAAGTTCAATACTTCTGAAATGTTGCGGAACTGATACAGGTCCACTACCTTAAAGATATTATGCAAAACAATTTCCAAAATGGAAAGCTTATTTCTGCTCTGCTCCAGCTGTTTTCTTGACTGGGTGGTCTTCATTTTTGCAAATACAATGTAATTCATTCCATTTTGGATCAGACTGAAATGAATAATTTGTTACTAGGTTGAGATGGTATTCACTAGAGAATTATAACAGCATTACAATTACTAAAAGATACATTACAAATAAAAATCTTTTACCATACATATATTCATGCAGAAACAATGGCTAAAAGAGCATAAAAGTACAAATCACCAAGTACGCTGAATGTAAAATAGTTTTATATTTTACATCCATATTACAGGGCTTAAACAAAATTGCTTGTTCCAAGTTAAACAATTTTAGAAATGAGGTATTTGGATTGCCTTAATCTATCAAATCATATTCAATTACTATTAATTATCTATAAAGGCAAGAAATTTAAAAACAGGCTAGATTAAGTAGTACCTGTTTGATTTGTTCTTTCTCTTGCAGCCAATTTCTTTTGGTAAATTTTTTGAGGCATTGAACTTTTTTTTTTCAGTTAAAAATATCCAGTCAAAATAAATATATTTCAGTTCTTGCAAAGTTAAACAATTGGAATAGAATTAGCATATTCTGAAATTGGATTAAGAACACCATTTAAAATAAATGAAAATATATGACAAGAACCTAATTTATACAAATACAAAATTAATATTCAACAAAAGAATACCTCCAGTAGAAAAGTGCATAGAAATATATTAAGTCATCTCTTTTTCTGGTGCTTTAAATTAAATACAATAACATAATAATAAGACTTTAAATGATCTTTTAAATACTTATATACAAGCATGTAAGCATATGGCATTTTAACATTTTCTCTGTTTTACATGTATATATACCTTAAAAGCTCTAATGGAACCTCGGGTTCTATTAGAATCATGACATTTCCATAAGAAAGGGATGGGCTTGTATTAGAGGTTAAGCTACATATCAATGGCTCAGTGCAAAACAGATGTAACTGCCTATAAAAATATAGGCAGTTACAATTGTTTCTAGCTGAGCCATCAATATTGGTTAAGACAGTGAAAAAATGGCCAAAAATAAACATTATCCACACAAAAAAATGACATCTGATTGGGGAAAAGATGCATAAAATCTGTTGAATTTTTAGTGACCTTGCTTTTTAGGTCTGGGCCTTTATTAGAGGCTCCATAAATTTATAATCACATCAAAAATGATTGATTTTAACCTCCAAAAAGGGGGATGGGGTTTTATTAGAGCATGGGGCTGTATCAGAATTTATACAGGAAGATGTTATATGGACGGCACAGCGTGAAACGGTTGTAGCTGTCCATATGTTTATAGGCAGTTACAACTGTTTCACACTAAGCCATCAATATATACATGTGAAACATGGAAAATGTTAAAATGCACTGTGCATGTAATTACATATCTTATCCAACATTCACTAGATCATGCCTACAAGAGGGATTCTGTTTAAAATATTACTAGAGGATACAGTATTTCTTTTGAAATATAATTTTCAAACTAATAAAGTAAAATGAATAAGCATTTGGAAGTATTGCATGGCAATACCAAGTCCCCTACCGGATTTATAATTATATCCCTAGAGCAGTATCTTTTTTGGTAGTAAAGGTATAACTACCTCTCCAAAATGTTGGTTGTATCAGATTTTATATCAGCTCAATATCTCTGAGGATAAAAAAAAAAATCCTGAAATTTCCTGTTAATTTTCTAAGTCCAGGATCCGTATCTTCCACAAAAATCAATGGACCAGAACCAAATTCAAACTTGATCTGTAACTCATTGATGCTGACTCAACATACCAAACATCAGCTCAATATCTCCAAGGGCTAAGAAAAAAAGACTGGAAAACTGAAATTTCCTGGTAATTTTCTAAGTCCAGCATCCGTATCTTCAACAAAAAACAATGGACCGGAACCAAACTCAAACTCGTTCTGTAACTCATTGATGCAGACTCACATACCAAAAGTCAGCTCAATATCTCTAAGGGTTAAGAAAAAAAGTCCAGAAAACTGAAATTTCCTGGTAATTTTCTAAGTCCAGCAACCGTATCTTCCACAAAAATCAATGGACCGGAACCAAACTCAAACTTGTTCTGTAACTCATTGATGCAGACTCACATACCAAAAATCAGCTCAATATCTCCAAGGGTTAAGAAAAAAAGTCCGGAAAACTGAAATTTCCTGGTAATTTTCTAAGTCCAGCATCTGTATCTTCCACAAAAATCAATGGACCGAAACCAAACTCGAACTCGTTCTGTAACTCATTAATACAGACGCACATACCAAAAATCAGCTCAATATCTCAAAGGGTTAAGAAAAAAAGTCCGGAAAACTGAAATTTCCTGGTAATTTTCCAAGTCCAGCATCCGTATCTTCCACAAAAATCAATGGACCGGAACCAAACTCGAACTCATTCTGTAACTCATTGATGCGGACTCACATACCAAAAATCAGCTCAATATCTCCAAGGGTAAAGAAAAAAAGTCCGGAAAACTGAAATCCGGACTGACAGACAGACAGACGGACGGACGGAGGGACGGACGGACGGACGGACAGAGCGCAAACCTATAGTCCCCTTCGGCTTTCGCCGGTAGGGGACTAATAATCAGGTGGTATAAACTATGATCAGACTGCACATATGTGAAGGCTGATCTTTGTCTAAACCTCCTGTTTAAGCAGTAATAATCTGGCCTCAGCATGACAAGGATTACATCTTTAGCTTGAGTTTTTTTTGTTTTTATTTTAACAGAATCTATCTTGTCGACAATCCATAACAAACATTTCATTCCATTAAATATGTCAGTGACAGATCATGTACATAACATAAATTTGGATTCTGCTGAAACTACTTTCAGAATGTCATTTCAATCCCAATCATTGAATGAACAACCGAGACAAGATAAGAGTTTACCAGATCTGGCACTGTCATACTACATTCCCACACATATCTTTAAGATTCAAGTTACCTATTACTCACCGACATAGTTTTCAGTAATATTGCACCAAGTATTTAAGAGGTAACATCACATACTGTATCTATTTACAAACAACATGTAAGCCATCATTTTAATTAAGATACAAAGTAATTTACAATAAGACAGCATAGTTCCATAAATCTGCATATGTAATTTAAGTGTCAGAAATCTACCTAGCTACATATTGATCTAACACAAATGTTTCGTTCCATTAAATTTGTCAGAAATAACAAAGCACAAATGGTTGTCCCTTTGAAAATAAACTGAGGTAACATGAACACAATTGGCATATTTGATCTCGATAGATGGCCTAGATAAACAAGACAAACATAACTGGTTGGTCCCTTCAAATATTATGAACACAAGTGATAACATAGACAAAGATTCAACAACAGTTGGTCCCTCAAACATTACCAGAGGTACATACAAGGGGATTTAACCGCTTTAAATCTTTATTTCTCATTGAAACCCTATGTTGTGGGTACTCATTTGAATCTTCTCATCGAGACTATTCCAATTAATACCCACAATATAGGATCAGGGCTAGTATTGTTAAAATAATTTAATACGAAATCCAAAATACCCCCTTTACATGTAGCTCTGATTACCCTAGATAATTTGAACACAAGTGGTAACATTGACTAAGAAGAGTTGAACACAAAGTTGGTCCCTTTAACTTTAACTTAGATAAGGCAAACATACAGTTAAACTTCAGTAGCTCGAACACCTTGGGGACTTGATAATTTGTTCGAGAGATAGGGAGTTCAACCAATCCAAAAAACTATGAAGTTACCAGAAGATGGAAATGTGCCAGACCCGGTAATACGTCATATCAGAATACACGTAAACTTATTTGGTTCTTCAATTTCACCTTTTAATTCACTGGATTTTAGGTTTCGCACGATTGATACACAGAATTTGTGTTTGAAAATGAATAAAGAAAAAAATGATGAAATAACTTTTGATTAAAGAGTCTTTTTGTTGCATTCCCTTTGTTTACAAAAAGGGCCACCAATTTATTATTCCTGTTACGTATGCGGCCTCAATTGCGAGTGAAAATTTAAGTCAAATTAAAACACCCTTCAAATGTTGAACTTTAAATGTTTGTCGAGTATATTAATTTACGTCATTCTGTGAGAAAATGTAGATCCATCGAAATCTAAAACCCCAATTTCTACACTAGTCACTCGTTCGGACCCTTCTTGTCATACTATCAAGCAGGCATTACGTATCTGTATGTTTTTTAACATTGCTAGGTTAACTAGTCGCCAAAATATCAAAAGGAGACAATAAATAGTAACAAATGTAAACAGCAGATGGCCAAACAACAACTTGGTTCAATTTAATAAAACGCTGTATTTTTCACGGAATGGGTCATTATGACGCACAGTGCGTAATTGACAATAAGGTGTCAAAAAAAGGATTACGAGTTGAAAAGTGTGAAAATCACCTAAATATGTCATCTTATCATTAGCGATAGACCCTTTGTTCGAATTTTTCCAGGTAAAATATAAAGCATTTTTAACTTCCGGACTGAGGAATGTGTTTGAGAGTTTGACCATCCTGGTGTACGAGTTTTCAGAGGTCGGACATTATGAATTATGAGTGAAATCTGCCGGGACTGAGATCCTTGTTCGAATTTTCCCTAGTGTTCGAGATTACCCCTGTTCGAGAGACCGAAGTTTGACTGTATATATTTGGTCCCTTAAACATTACCCTAGATAATTGAACACAATCGGTAACATTGACTAAGGTAAGACAAACACACAGTTGGTCCCTTAAACTTTTACCTAGATAAGTCAAACAAGCATACACGTAGTAGCTCCCTTAAACATTTACCCTAGATAATTTGAACACAAGCGGTAACATTGACTAAAATAAGACAAACACAAAGTTGGTCCATTAAACTTCAACCTTTATAAGACAAACACACAGTTGGTCCCCGAAATATTGACCTAGATAATATATGAACACAAGTAGTAACACTGACTGAATCAAGTCAAACACAAAGTTTAACCCTTAATCATTTACCAAGATAATTGAAACACATGGTACTAATACCTACAGATAACAAAGACAAGGTTGGTCCCTTCAAAAATTTACAACGGAAACATGAACACAAATTGATTGCTCAGCGCAAAACAGTTCAAACTGCCTATAAACAT
Organism: Fragum whitleyi; assembly: GCA_948146395.1. Lineage (NCBI taxonomy): Eukaryota > Metazoa > Mollusca > Bivalvia > Cardiida > Cardiidae > Fragum > Fragum whitleyi. The sequence goes on along the minus strand of OX411552.1, from coordinate 14,959,515 downwards.
ATAGGCAGCTACAACCGTTCTGCACTGAGCCATTAAAATGGTTGTTCCCTTCATTATTGATATTCAAGATGAATTAGGGCTCGTGTTAGAGTTTGATATTGGGGAGTCATTGATTACTCACCTAAGAAATTCTGGGGGTCAAATCTGAATTTAAATGGATCAAAACGACACAAAAAGCAAATCATAAGTAGAATTTTGCATATTTAAGAGTAGCTTTAAATGATGATAAAAACCTGTAATTGATTTGTAGAATTTAATTATAATTGTTTTGACCCTTAGAAATTCCACTCAAGGGGGTCAAAATGACCACCTTGGGAGAAATTTCTAGGGGTCAAATTAAGATATTTTCAGATTTTTAGGGGTCAAACCCTGGTTTAAGGGTCAAACACAAGCCCTGATGAATACCTTTGTGCCAACATGTAAAACAGGATAACATTTGTTTTCCTAATTGTTTGCAGACATTTTTGCAACCCTGAACATAGGGCAGGTTATGGTGATATTTAATCTATAAAGGGAACCAACAAAGTCAATGTTAAGACAATGTTTGATTGTTCTATGTATAAATTTTTCATATAGTTATGACAACTCTAGTTTGAACACAATTGGGTTATTGAAAATTGAGCTAAGCAATAAAACAGATTACAAAAATAATAATTGTGTATAAATGAACACATTGTGGTAGCCCTATTTCATACTTTATATGTTTTCTCTCAACACTCTTTCACTCAACAAGTTTTCTTTGCCCCCTTGTAATTCAGCATGGACCCTCATAAGTCAAATATTATTTAACAGAATAACTCTTTCACTCAACAAAGTTTCTTTGCCCCTGGTATCTGAGCATTGACTACATGAGTCATTTCTGGACTAGATTGCCTCCTCTCACTCAGTTAAGACCATAATCCTATACTTGATAAGATATTTCCAGGCTGCAGTAAAATATGCATACATAACCTGAACACATATAGTGCCATCATTTAATCTTTTAAGTAAGAAAAAAGCCTTGGCCAGGATACGACACTAAACAGGGTCCAAAGAATTCGGAAAAAAGGCACTTGTCCTGCAGGGCAAGTGACTTGAAAAAGTTACTCGTCCTGGTTTGACTGTCACTCGCCCTACAACAAGCCTTGGGATCGTTGAAGACCATAATTTGTAACTGGACTCCTTATGATCGTCCCTTTTGGAGTACAGACGAAACGAAAGTACAAATTTTTACGACATTCCTCTAAACATTGAATTCCGGGTAATAAATACCGGTAAAATGATCCGGACAAGTAGAATATATCACATTTGTAAACATACAATACAATGGATTTTTCGGGTAAAATTCAATGATTGTGGCTACATGCCTCAAAAGAAGTTGTCGATATGAACAAAACAGGTAAATTTATTTTTATTTTCGATACTTTTCTTGATAGTGAGATCGATTTTGTATTTACGAAGTTGGGGTACCGGGTTATATCACTCGAAAACCGGAAGTTTTTATTTTAGAAATCAAAGTACATGACTGTTTACAGCTCAAATTGTTGCAAACTTCTATCATCGTGAACCTTTTCAAAGCGTCTTTTTTGCATTTTATCTATTTTTATCCTGACACTAGACATAATGATGTTATGCCATTCATTTTTCACTCGTCCGGGAGGACGACTGCCTTAGAATTTCCACTCGTCCTCCGGGATTTCGTACTCGTAAATACGAGCGGACGAGTGGATTCTTTGGACCCTGCTAAATATTATCATTAATTTAACATTCACAGGGAAGTCTTACTTTATAAGGCACTTTAGACTCCTAAACGAAAAATATCTCAATTTGTTTACATCTAATTCATTTCACAAGTACAGACACACAATTGGGTTCCCTTGAAATCAATTCTAAACACACATCTCAATGATCTGTATTGCATCTCTATGTGATGATTCTTTATGAATGAAGTTAGAACTATCAAAACCGTTTTCCTCCGAATGTTGAATGAACATTTCCAGGGGATTGTGTAAAACTATTGAAAGTGACTATAAATACATAAGACACTAACAGAAGTTTTGTGCTGGCCCCTTAATTTGAAATAGCTTGTCAAACAGTCCTCTTCAGCAATACTTTTCATCCATCGTTTTACAGATAAATTTTCTGGCGCTTTTTTTCCCCTCTTTTTTCCTACATGTGTACAAGTTGGCCTATCTGTCAAGTGCTATTATCAATATTCAATCAATAATTTGATTTTTAGAAAAGTAATTTATTCACCTTTTTTTTAAAGATTCATTTTTTTTCTCTCTTTAAAATTGGTCCTTAGTGATATATGAGTGATTTCAGAGAAAGTGTTTATTTTCCGGCAGCACTAACAAAGATCAGACCACATACACCTAGAGTCTAATGCAATCCGATTTTTTACTATTCATCACCTTTTTCAATAGACAGAAAAGTTAAGCATGTATCTGAGGAAATAAAAGGAAATATTTTTTTACCGAATAGATTTTAAGAAATCATAGATTGAAAATATTCAAGTCAATGGAATAGACCCATGTATATAGACAGAAGCAAGTTATACAATAACCCAGCCCCTTTCCCCTTAATAAATATTGTATTCACTTTGATTTACAATTAATGATTATCTTCTACAACTCACAATTATAAACCAGAACTATCTTTCATGCTCACACCATTAATACAACTTTTCAAGCATTTTTATTGATTCCTTTTAAAATTTAACCTAAAAGTTCACTCAGCAGACTTACACTGTATTTTAAGTCTTCAGCAAATTGAAGACAATCACAGATATCTAAATATTTTTTGTAAAAAAATTTACGTCAATGTTTATATTTCATTCAAAATTTAGGTCATTTAGATTGTAAAAGATTTTAAGTTCCTCTTTGATTGAACTTTCTCCAAGTCTTTAAAATACTATTGGCACAATGACATTATTGTTTGACGACCTTGTTTATGTGAATAAACAAGACACTCGCTGACATAAGTCAGTCCTTCTACACCAACTCACTATATCTGAAGGAACAGTTTCGATTATTTCCAATTAAACAATGAATTCTCTGTGCCATGGGTAGATCAGATATTTCATGGTTTCCCATTTCCTTTGGATTATCACATCTATTTTTCCCACCTTAACTTTGAATATCTCCTCATTACACCTTGACTATTTTTCGTAAATAACTTTACCACACTTTTTTATTTATTCCTGTCCCATCTCAGACACTATCAGCTATAATCTCCACTTGAAGTTGTTGGTGTCTCTGGGGTATCGGGTACTTTTGGTTTTTTGTCGCTCTGTGGTGGGGTTAACTGGGTTATGACTTGGGCCTGAAGATCTGGGGGACTTCCATGATCAGCATATTTCAACTCTTCTTTCCTGCTCTGTACCTTTTCCTGTAAATATAGCATATTGAAATCTACTTTATTGTAATAAAACCTATGAAGTGAAACAATGTAAGCCAATGATTTTCAACAGCTAATTCAGACAGTATAGGTGTATTTTAAAAACTGAGCTCGGTCATCTATATATGACTAGAGATTTCAATGCCCACTGCACAAATTCTATCTATAAGAAACTACTGGAATACGATAATAACCCAAAGAATTTGCATATCTGAAAGACTGACAATTATTGTTAGGAAATTCTTAGAAAGTGGAAAAGAAAAATATTTATTTGTCAATGACGGCAATTAAAAATCAAATATTGTAAAAAACAACTGGTAATTATTACGAGTTGATCCTAGGCACTTTTTTCTTCAAGATTAATCTTCTGATCTACCCTAATATTTATTTTAGAGATAGAATCTATATCTTGAGCATGTGTGTGACATTTCCAACCATTTCAAATGTGCACAAAGCAAAGCTTAATCCATCTTCATGCAGTCAACATATATTTTTATTGGATTGTGTCATTGTCAACCTTGCCAAAATATGTAACTGGCGCAGATGTGAAATAAATGTCAAGCACCGGCTCAGTAGTCCTCTTTTTGTGTGAAGGGTCACAAGTATTTTAAGAATATCAGCTATACTAACCAGTAAGGATAGGTCAACAACGTGGGTTTGTATTGAATGAGAGTCCTCTGATGCCACATTCTGAAAGAATTTGACGGGCATTTGACCTAGTTCCCGGATTGTCACAGCAAACGGAGCCATCCACTGTACACAGGGTAAAATGTCTTTCCATTCATAGCCTGCAACAAGATCTTTCCATTAATTTTTCATTCCCAAATAACAAGCCAGGGGTGTGGAAATACGAGTTTTCTCCACTTGTCCCTGGACAAGTAAAAGCGGATTTTCGACTCGTCCAAGATCAAAATGAGCTTGTCCGCTAAAGAGTAAATAGAAAAATTTGAAAAAAACATTGCCTTTTGATGAAGAAAATGCTGGAATCCAGCATTTTCTTCATTAAAAACAATGTTTTCCACCCTATGATATGAACATTAGGATGATTTCTCTCTTAATTCTTTTAAGTAACATTCCAAGATTTGCCCTGGTATTTACTTGTCCTTGGACAAGTGGCTTAGAAAAATTTACTTGTCCTCAAGTACAAAAGCCCGAGTCGGACAAGTCGGGCATGGGAATTCCACACCCCTGAACAAGCTAAATACAGATTTATATTAGTACATCAGGAGTGCCAGAATTACAAAATAAAATGAAGAATAATTAAAATACAGAATATCATCAAACTACAACAATATGTTCAAGGTCAAATGACTAGGAACATTCTTTATATGACCTGTGTAGTAGGGTGAAATTACCATGTTGAAAAGTTTTGAGACAGTGCTAATATCTTTTGAGCTATAAGTCGAAGAATGATGAAAGAAATGTCAACAAAAAGTGGATGGTTTCTTAAGTTAACAAACTGATGGAAGAGTCCTTGGAAGATCTCTTTATTACAAAAACACAATACTAAATACATACTACCAAGCACTTTAACAAAAAATTCTCAAAATTGTTTATGACCATTTCTGCACAAAAATAAAACCAAATACAATGAGTGGATTACATTTTGTCACCAAATTGCTTCTTGTATTTTCATAAAGGTTTTTGACCTAATTTAAAGGGTATTGACCACATGATTAGGAAAAAAGACAAAGCAAGCGTTTGGAATGAGCAAGAAAATCGTCATCTAAAATAAATAGTCTATACCTAAAGCAGGGACTCCAAAATTTTAAGAAAGAACACTTAAGATCCTAATAATAGAGTCCTTTGGACCCTATTTTGTTTATGTCAGACGGAAACCCTGTCGGCAAACTCTTACCTGAAACAGACAGGGCTAACTCTTTTGAAGACATGTGGTAGAGAGCTGACGCAGCCAGAACACTGTATTGAAACTGTAGACATTCAACATCTAGGATACACAGGTCCAGTAACTGTAAAACAAACAGAACATGTGCGTGATTACTGAAGTTTTGCTCAGATTTGGGAACCTGAAACGCTGACAATTATCATTTTAAAATTCTTAAACAGTGGAACCAAAACATAATAATGTGTCCAAATGAGGCTTGATGACAGGAAAATATTTGTTGGGATCTCTATCTGAATACTAGGGGAAAGTACAGCTCTGCGTTCGGGATGAAAACCTTAGGAAAGTGCTTTTGAAATGATACCTTACTTTGCATGTATGTACACATGCAAAGGATGGTATCATCTCAAAGGCTCGTGAAATGCTTTTACATCAGGAACACAGGGCAGAAGTCTTGCAAATGGTTGTCCAGGGGCCTCAAGCCTACAAATGTATGACCTACAAGTTTGACCTTGACTTTTAAACCTGAATCAATGATTCAAATAGCACTTTACTCCTTGATGAAAATGTGTGACAAAAAATGAAATTCATCTACTTAAAACTTGACCTACTTAAATCAAATTCTATGTTTAACAAATAACCAATTTTCAGGACATTTTAGCAGCTTTGGGCTCAATTTCTCCCTGCTATAAGGTAAAAGCAGGCAGTGTAAGCCAAGATCAGTCTGCAAGTCTGTGTACCATACCTTGATATAAGACTTCACTGTCTGTCAAAGCTTTGTGTTCAGCAACAATATACTTTGAACAGCACAATGTTAATGCTGGAAAGATTATGCCAAAGATCAAACTTTTCCATTTTTTTTCTTTTCCATAAAGTAAATGCTTTAAAGCCTTTCAAATTGAAAAATTCTGCGTGTTTGAATTTTCCCTTTTCCTTAACTTAATCTTTTTTAAGGTAGTGGACATGTAAAAGTCCCATAATGTTTTGGAAATAATGAACTTTATCAGTGTCAACCAAGGTTTCCTAAATGATTTCAGTAGGAAACCAAAGTCAACATTGTGATAGATGTGATAGTTTCGAAATATTGTGGAACTATTACCATTCCACTACCTTACCATGTTTTAAAATGCAAAACAATTAACTTACCCTTGATATTTGTACAAAAACATGTGATGAATACTGTGGAAAGACAAATGACTGTTCAGGACCTTGAATATTGTCCACATTGGACACTTGCAGATAAACGTTTAACCAACCATTGGTTGTGACAGGAGAAAGGTTCCAGTTTATGGCCTGAAAATAAGAGTATGGTTCTTTTGATAACATGAAAGTTTAATAGAGATTCAACTTATAATTGAAAGAACTTTAAAGAACAACATCTACACCCAGGGTTGACTCTAACACCAGTCCTTGGATCAGAGACCCATTGATTTTAAGGAGGACTGGTATAAGTAACCATGTTGCAGATCCTCTAGGCTTGTAAGTAATAAGTAATAGTAATAGTCGTATCATTTTCAATCCATCTAGATTTTTTTTCTATAATGTTGCCTTTCCAATGATATTTTCATTGTCTTGCAGAAAATCATCTAATCACAAGCGATTTCTTCTTTTCCAACAATGTTTTTCTTACAACTTACTACTTAATTGCTTAATCATATGATCCATAGTTTTCTTGGTGGACCTGTTTTCATCAGGAAGGACCTGTAAGGTTAAAGCTAACAGGTCCTTTTGGCTTGTGGCAAAAGAACCCTGCCTACACCAACTTTAGGATAACAGAATCATCATTCCAATTACCAGTGTCTATTCTAGGAGAGAGGTTAGCACATTTCAGCACATACTTTTGAAAAAAATCAAACTATTTTTTGAAGATAATGGGGGATTATTTTACATAGAGAAAGAGCAAAATTTAACATCATTTTTGAAATGACGATTTTTAACAAAATTCCACTCTACTTTTCCAATCCTACAATAGACACTGATAACTTAATCTCTGTTCCAAAAACTTTTTTTAAAGCTTAGCTAAAAGATGTAATAATCAGTTAACTCCATTATGAACTTTCAGAGTTTTCTAGATTGAAGAAGTCCATGAAAATGGGATGATTGCTGGTTGTAGAATATATTGAGGGTTTTGTGCAACACTTTCTCAAATGCATAGATCGATATAGGCACTGTAGACAGTAGTTTACACAGGCCTTGAGCATTTAATTTTGATGAATTTTCTATATTTTGAAACAGACAATTTCAATAGTTTTCAACTTCTAATCCATATAGATCTATATTGACAGCATGCTCATATTTATCCAATACCATTGTACTATCAATAGAGACCTAAAGCTTTTTTCTGCATTTTACTTGTTTGTCAAGTTATCTCATCAAAACCCTATATAGCCCTCAATTGAACCTTCCTAGGAGACCATTTCAGGGATCATTTTGGGTCGAGATATTAACAGATTATCTCATTTTCTCTACAAGAAATCTCATTGAAACTGGCTAAATGAGAGAAAAATCTCAAGGCTAAATAAAATTTAGAGAAGGATTTGGTAGAATTTCTCTTCTTTATTTCTCATAAGATTTGGCTAAATGATATTTTTTGCATATGATATTCTGAGTCAGAATGAATTATCCCTTAATAAGTATCCCACAAGATATAATTTGAATACTTTTTGAAATTGAATCAGTATTTCTGATTAAATTTATTCAATGTACATTAGCAGACCCATAATAGTTAAGCAACATTTTTGAACTAATGAACTTTGACAATGTTAACTGAAGTTTCCTAATGAAATCATTATGAAACCTCATCAACACTGTTAAAAGTTTATAACTTCGAAAAGTTGCGTAACTATCAAGAGCTTAAGACCAAAACCTCACCTTTAACATAATTAATTCCTGATCAAGAATTTCTTCCTCAGTACAAGCACCATCTGTGACATAGGCAAACTCAGCCAGTTTTGGCGGATAAATCTCCTCCAATTTGGCGGCAATAAATAAAGCAGTGATACCAATTAATTGTAGCGTTGACTTCTGTATGTTACTTTGTTTGGATAAATAACGATCTATAAAATCTGTTCCTAGATAAAATGTTTCTCTGTGTAACCGGTATACTTCACATACCTGGAAAAAATATGACATAAGGAAAACTGAAAAAGATGATTTGTTGCTAAAAATAAGGCAGTTGATTTGCTCCTCAAAAGCTAATGTTGCTACACAAAAAAATAGTTTGCATAGAAAATATTCTGAGTATCTTTATTACAGGAGTAGAAAACAAGAAATTTTTGATTAAGTAAAATGAAATTACTCCAAAAGTTGAATTGACTTTACTTTCAAAATTATCAGTACATGTACATTCTAGTTTCTTTAATACTTTTTGGTTGATTATTGAAAAATAATAGTAGATTATCAGTTGATAACCTCATTGTAAAATCAGTGAAATTACTGTAAGAAAATATACCCTGCTTTCAATTACTTTACTGACTATTTGGCCTTTTCTAAGCAAAACCAAATGAACAAATGATATCAAGTTGTTGCTTAGTAATTACAGGGCTTGTGTTAGTTTTTGAAACCAAAGAGTCATTGACTCCTTTATGACTCCATGAAATTCTGAGGGTCAAAACTGATTATAAAAGGGTCGAAATAACAAGCAATCATGAGTATAATTTTTGCAGTTTAGAGAGTCAATTCATCTTTTCTTGTATACATATAAAGTAAGCAAGTATTTGGTAAAACTTTAGACGGGATAGAAGATCATTCATTTAAAATTTGAAGGATAACACATAGTTTTGACCCTTATATTTTCTTTCATGGGGGTCAAAATGACACCTTGGGAGAAATTTTTAAGGGTAAAATAAAAGTAATTTATGATGGGGAGGGTGTCAAAACCCTAGTTTAAGGGTCAAACTCGAGCCCTGAATCACACAATAAATGATACCCTTTAAGAAAGTTTGTCCTAAAATTTTATCATTTTAGCATTAAAGAAATAGAATGAATGTTTTTTGTGTGTGTGTGTAAAATCTATAAATCTTTAATATGGACAACAAAGCTATATTTTCACAAGAAAATATAGCTACTGTTGATCATGAAATTTTATAAATCTTACACAGAACAAGCAAATATCCTATGAATCAAGTTTAGTTTATCAACCCCAATATGTAGATTTGAATAATTTTTTGATGTTCAGTTGTTTATTTTAACCCTGAACATTTATTCAATTGAATCTTGTATTGTTTAATAAATTTAAATCTACAAATTTTTCCTCAGATTTTCTTACCTCTATTAACCAGTCTAATAAAATGGCCCTCATTCTAGCATGTAACGAAGGATGTCTGTTGAACAAATTTTTGTCACGAATATAATTTAATTCCTTGCACAACATTGTACTCCATACTTCTGAAGAATCTGCCCAATCAAATTGAGGTAAAGGAGATATTCGATTCTCAATCGGTGTGGTAAAATAGTTCTGAAATCGGAACTTTGCTCCGAGTGTTTGATTTACTTTCGTCGAGGTTTGACATGGCGACGTTTCAGGACTAGGCACTATACTGCTGGTGGTGATTGATGTATTCTCTGATATTGGAACCCATTGATTCTGAAATAGAATTTCAACTTTGTTTTGAGGAGTCATAAAGAGCACAGAATGACAGTTAACCCTTTCCTGTTTTACAAAATTTTGGACCTGTCCAAATTCAAAGGTTTTGCAGACGAAAATTTTAAGTGGATTTAATTTGAAAAATAACCTTTCAGTAGGGTAGAGAATAGTGTGGAAATAGAAGAAATTGCTTGTCAGAAGCAATTTCTTCTTTTTTCACAATGTTTTCTCAATCATTAAATCACAGACACGTAAAAAGCAGGGATTAAACAGCAAAGGGTTAAGCAGGGAAAACAACTAAATATTTTCTAATTTTCAGACCTTAAAACATCTTCCGTTTTCCTTTATGTAGAAATTTGAGGCAGGGGTGTCCAATGCCCATGCCTGTTTTCATCGATATGGGCTTTAGCTGAAAAGTACATTTTTCTAGTCTACTTGCTCATGGACATGTTTGAACAAGAACAAATTTTAGAATGATACTCAATAAATCTAAGTGCTTATTTATCAAATTTATAAAAGAGAATTTATATAAATATAATATATAAAAGAGGTTAGAAAACATTATTTTGAATATCAAGAGCTTTGCAGAGCGGCGCATATACACTTGAAACAGTGATTTTTCTTCAATTAAAGAGCAGATAATTCAAGATTTCTCAGTAATGACAGGAGCGATTTGAATTTAATAGGTCTTATGCACAACCAGACATCATAGGGAGTAATTGTGCCAAGTTTCAGCTTATTCCCATTGATAGTTTAGGAGGAGTTGTGCACACAAAAATTTGCTTACGGACAGATGAACAGATGACCAGGCCATAACATAATACGACCCTTCGGGCATATTTTCCCGGATTTTATAAATCTTTTTATTATGCTGATGATTCCATTTTCATCTTGGACAAGTAGAACATCATCTTTTACTTGTCTAGGGACAAGTATTTCCACACCCCTGGCAGGGAAAATGAAGAAATTGCTCATTCTAAACTAAATAAACTAAATTTTAAAACCAATTTTAACTCTTCAGGTATACAGTAAAGTTTCGTTGCTTGCTGAATCACCACTGTTTGATTTTGTACTTCATTGATACAGGGTTTTAGTCTGACATCAAGAAAACGGGGTTCCAAAGGACTCAACCATTGGGGTCTTAGGGGTCTTATTCAGTTTGGGAGTCCCCGCTTTAGATAAAGACTATTTATTTTAGAGCAATGATCTAGATTTACTGTGCCTTTAAAGCTATCCCCTGTTTAAAGGTTAAGAAATTATTGGTTATTTATAATTACTTGTCTCTCAACTTCAGGAAAGAATTGAAGACTGTATAAAACAGTCTTCAATTCTATTCTGATGTTGATCCCTAGAGGGTCCACAGGACTCATATAAGATAGTTTTGAGGGTCCTGGCTACCTATATGGGAGTCTCTGACTCGCAAAACCTGCGTCCCTTAAAACCCTGTTGACAGTTTTCATTTTTCAAGTGCAGTTTCCTGAATTGACTAAGTATAAAAGTAGGGTAGATGGGATTTCTATGTACAGATAATGATAGAATGTGTCACTTTTACCTATCTTTGACACAATAATTGAGACAAGATGATTGGCATATCAGACTGCCAGTAATACAGATAGGATTTTGGCTAAGCAGCTTTTTGTTTTTCTTATCACCCTTTATTGAAAACTAAAAATCCAAAGTAATTGTGCGTAAGCATGGACACATACATTTTTACTTGTAATATTGAAATTGAAGTTTAATGATTTCTCAAATAAATAAAAAAATATTATGAAAACTTGAAACTAGTATTTTATATTATCATGATGACCTGACTCAAATTTTCAACATTTATTTTAAGGAAGTAACTAGACCTATAATCAGAGGTGCAGACAAGATGCGGTACATTTTTCAAAAGCCTTTATTTCTCAATGAAACCCTAAACTGTGGGTTCTCACTGGAATTGTCTCAATGAGACAATTCCAATGGGAATTTTCAACAAATGGTTTATATGAAGTTTGTTGAAATATTTGAATTTGAAATCCATATACCCCCTTTATCTGTAGCTCTGTATAACACTGAGATGCATAAAATTTTATTTTTTTTATCTTTTTTATTTCTAAACTTATCTTTTTCCAGTTAGATAATACTACACTTTGGTTAACCATCATGAAAAAAGATTTCTATATTTTAATTGAATACAGATAAGTAAAAAATCTGTTGCCTAGCCAAGCACTGCACAAGGCAAGTGCCAACATATGTGCACAGTGGGGGTGGAATGACTGACAGGTTGGGGTGAAAATATATCAGCTGTCTATCACACCAGGTTGTGATTTATTGATTATCAATTAACCAGGTAACTACCTATTAACACCTAGCTGCATACTCTGGTAGACATACACTCGGTTATTAACTAGCTCTTTTATCTGCATATTGTATCCTCAAGTACTTGTAATAATTGGGTGTGGAGTATTGCAGAAATGTATACCATTATAGAAAGCTCTTGTCAAAGAAAAAATCAGACAAAATTTGAAACTGAAAAGTTTTTTTCATCCTTTTAAGCACCATGATGTTAGTACCCATATACAACATAGGATTCTTTGTACCATGCATATTTTTCTCCCCATTTTTAAGCTTAATTTGCCTTTAGTCAAATCTTAAGTTGGGGTATTAATTCCACCAAGAACCAATTCTACTATCTAAACAGTATTTCATATGTCTAATTTTTTTCAGTTCGATTTACACATCACATTTATTTAAATCTCTTAGCCCGATCCTAGTTAAAAAGAATAACATATTTCCAGAATTTTTCATAGTGAAATTCTTAAAGACAATTGTGGAAAGAAAAGGTTTTAATATCACTATTTATGCAAACTTGATGATAATTTGTGACTAACTAATCTCAAAGGATTGTGACAAGCAATAGCAAAGAACATATTTGTCATTTTTTCCCTCCTGTATTGTCAATACAATGTATGTCTGCAAACAGGGATCTTCAGACATTTTTTCACATGCTAGCTGATATAATTTATCTTTTCACTGCATATATTTTCTTTCAAACAGCTTCATATAACAATTGAATAGAAGCTTAAAATAATACTTATAAAGGGGGTGGTGTCTCAGTGATTTGCTATCAAAAGATTTAGCTTTGACAAGTTTATACCCTGATTACAGATCTACAGTAGCATCAAAGGCCAATTGTGTTCTCGGGGTCAAATAAAAGATTGTTATCACAACACCCAGCTTACACAACTGTGTGCTAAAACAACACTAAACCCAGCCATAAGCTGTTGTATCTATCAGTTTATCTATCTTTTATCTAACTATCATGGGCCCACTGACCAAGGTGCTTATCCCCAACATTAACCTTAAACCATTCACGCTTCATCTTGAATACACTGTTTGCTTTACCAGCAGAAATTTACAAAGAAATTAAACTGATGTTAACTTGGGACTTCAGACACTGTTAAATATCATGAAACCATAGCTTTATAAATTCATGAAAACAAATTAGTTCCTTTTTAACCCTCCTACCTCTGCATTCAAATTCAACACAAAAACTCTCCAACATGTAATTGCTTACCACATTTTAATGAAAGTTGCAACAAGCTTAAAATCTTTGTTTTCTCCTCTCTCTCTCTCTTTTTTTCATTTAAACTACATGTACATGTACTTATGGAAAGTTCAAAATATTGAAACCTTCATCATGATTGATTTTCACCATTTTTTTCCAAATCATATGCAAACACATTGTTGATAAGAAATAGCTTGAAATAAGTCATTTTATCTTTTCAAAATTATTTGTCTCATATTGAGTGTTCAGCAAGAAACAGTTGTAACAGCATATAATCATGAGTCATCCATGTTGCAAACTTCTTTTTTTTTTCTTCAGATTTTCATTCTGCCTTTTTTACTTATTTAAATTTTGATGTTGCTTTTGTAATTTATTCTATTAACCCTTTCCTGTTAAAAAAATTTGGACCTGTCCAAATTCAAAGGTTTTGCAGACGAAAATTTAAAGTGGATTTAATTTAAAAAATAACCATTCAGTAGGGTAGAAAATAGTGTGGAAAAAGAAGAAATTGCTTGTCAGAAGCAATTTCTTATTTTTTCACAATGTTTTCTCAATCATAAAGTCACAAACAGCAAAGGGTTAATAAATCAATTCAAATCAAAACAAGTGCACTTTCAAATAAATATATACACATTTTCAAGAAAGTAATAAATCCAGCCATGACTTTAATGTGTATTTTGCTGTGTCTTATCTTCAAATTGACTAGAAAATTTATTGTCAATATCAATAAAACTAAGAAAAATTTGACAAGTTTACATGTCAATGAAAATAAATATTAAGTTTTAACAATATCTTCAAAAGTTGAAATATTGACCCCTCTCAACTTTTGAGAGCTTGAGGCCATATTCTGTCAATTGTTCAATGAAATAGAAATAAAAATATTTACAACAAAATCTGACAGTAACTTATTTTTGCTGAAGGCAATTCTAAGATTGACTACTGATCATCAAATTTCATTGCATGTGATTCTGCAAGGAAACATTTGGTCCATTACTAAACCATGTACTTTATGTACATATAATTCTCAGCAGGGTTTCAGTCTGGCATCAACAAAATGGAGTCCCACACTGGTAAAGCCTCCTTTCTTAAAGTTTTAAGTGACCCTTTTTCAAACGTATGTTTGCATTTATTATATCAACTAGTGTTATGGCATAAAAGCTAATTACAAGCTAGAAAAATAAGAGTTGACAGATATGAACCTGTTGATCTAAGGTTTAGAAAAGAATTGATGACTGTTTAAAACCCTCTTCAAATCTTTTCTGAAGACAAGTCCTAAAGTGTCTTTCGGACTCGCATTAGAACGTTTTGGGAGTCCTTCCAGTATTTATTCTAAAGTTTCAAAAATGTGGGGGATTTCAGCACAAAAATCAACAGAATGTGGTAATTCATGCTATTTTGTTACAGTAAAAAAATCTCCCACAAATCCAGACAAGAGGACCATTGGCCCTGAAGCGCTCACCTGATGCATATAGTTTACAAAGGAAGCAAATTCCAACACTACTTATTTGAAATTCAATACTGGCTTAATGGATGTCAAAGATATCAAGAAGACATACATTTGAGTCAAATTTGCTGCCCTAAGAGTGCACACAAGGTTTTTCTCAAATTTGACCCTTTGACCCCATTTTTGAGCCCACTTGACCCAATTTCCAACTTGCCCAAGATTTGATCGAGACAAACATTCTGACCAAGTTTCAAGACATTTGGGCCAAAAATGTGGCCACTAGAGTGCACACAAGGTTTTTCTAAACTTTTACCCCTTGACCCCATTTTTTACCCCACTTGACCCAATTTCGAACTTGACCGAGATTTGCTGAAGACAAACATTCTGACCAAGTTTCACGACATTTTGGCCAAAAATGTGGCCCCTAGAGCGCACGCAAGGTAAAGTTTGACGATGGACTCCGGACAGGATCACAATAGCTCACCTTAAGCACTCCGTGCTCAGGTGAGCTAAAAATGTGGGGGATCTTTGGTGTAGGTGATCTTTGAAAAAAGTGGGAGAATCTCCCAATCCCCTTGCCTAGAAAAAAACTGCCTTCAAACCCTGGTCAAACGTGTCCAAGAATTCTATGATTATGATCATCAAACATGGAATACATGGTATTTTTCTTTTATAATAGAAAAGTTAAATAGGTTAAGAAAAACATCATGTTGACTTTTAACCCTTGTTATGCTAATCACTGAATATTCCAGCTTTGGCAGGAGGTATGGACAAACATCAGCCTGCACATATGTGCACTCTGATCTTAGTCCATACCACCTGATTTTCCTTTTAAACAAGAAGTTTCGAAGTTATATTTTCAAAAACAAGTGCTGACTCATAATTAGGAAATACACAGCTTTCAGCACCTTGAATTATATATAATTTTGCCAAGAATTTTTATTCAGCATGACGAGGGTTAAGATAGAGGTTGGGAGAGTTCATCATGATGAGGCTATGTCAAGTCATGATAATCTGTTGCAGCCGAGACCAGTTAACATTGATATTTTAAGACATTAACATGTTATTCTATTTGAGGATTCTAAAAATTTTAACTACATATAAAAGAATGGAAAATGCAGAACAAAAGCCATTACTTGCTTTCAGCTAGCACAGCAACCATTCAGAGCAAATATAAAGGTTTTGAGTGAGAATTACAGGCTATTTTGGCGTTTTAAAGGTTTTCTGGGGAAATGTAAAGGTTTTAAAAGGTTTGCTCTGAAATTAAAGGTTTTTAAAGGTTTTAAAGGTTTTCAAGGTTTCACTAGAAGGCCTGGGGGTGTGGAAATTTGAATTTTCTCCGCTTGTCCAAGGACAAGTAAGTCAATTTCTCCTTGTCCTGGATCAAAATGAACTTGTCAGCAAAAAAGCAGCTCTTTCACAGTTTTACATAGAAAAAATACAAAACTTGTTCATAGATTTGGAATTGTGTGTATTTTTAGACTATTAAGAATGGCCGAAGGGCATTGATACTAAAAACAACATATATCAATAATTTTTTAACTTATTTTTTGAAGCAGCAAGATCAGTAAGGAACCCA
Source organism: Fragum whitleyi (assembly GCA_948146395.1). Taxonomy (NCBI): domain Eukaryota; kingdom Metazoa; phylum Mollusca; class Bivalvia; order Cardiida; family Cardiidae; genus Fragum; species Fragum whitleyi. The sequence continues at coordinate 14,943,136 of OX411552.1, read as the reverse complement.
GTCTATTTATTTCTAGTCTATAATTACAAAATTGTTAGGTTAGAGGGAACCAATACATTTCCCGTTGTCGACCATTATAACAAAAGTCTGAATAGCTCATCCCCAAAATTTCATCAGAAGTCAAGCCTTATATCAAATTAAGAAATCTGTCGCGCATCCAAATAGACCATATCAAAAATAGCAAGAGCCCTTTTATCAATGAGTAATGACGTAATTTTGAAGATAACGCTTCCCACTCACCAAATTTCACAGTCAGTTCCGGAATATACCCCAATGTCTAGAAAATGCCTCTAAAGACCGGAAATAGATTCTCACCTCTCCCATTCTGTATCTTATTTGTAGAAATATTGTTAATCTCAAAAAATAAATTATCATATTTGATCACAATATATTATGGACCAATCAGAGGCCGCCCTTATCCTTGTTTACTTCACCGTTAATTCCCTAAACAAAATGTGACAGATGGCGGGAGATTGTATTAGTTCCCTGTAACCTAAATTTTCAATGAATAATCTTTCTTTTTTGCTTGTATTGATATGATGTTTCCAGCTGTCAAACACCTTTACCTTAATCTTTGATAGAATAAGACAAACATATGGAATGCACATGCCTAAATAGTTGGCTCGAGATTGAAGAATATTTTTTAAGCGTTGGTTGTCACTTTATTTTTTTAGAATGAATTTCACTAAATTCAGTAATATCAGTTTTCCTTTCCATGCATTACCAGATTGAATCTTATATTTTTAAAGGCTTCAACATGATGAGGCTGTTACTTCGGATTGATTTTACGAAAAAATTTAAAACCAACATTTTCCAGGGGTGATAGAGCCTGTTTAGTAGTAAGAAAATGAAATTAAAACATGTGGTTCTATACTAAACATTTGACAGAAGAAATGTTCATTAACCCTTATTTGGAAATTTTAATTAGCATATTGACAGTTATGCCGTCTTTAACTTTAATATCATGCGACTTTTACCATTATTACTTGTCAGCTTGTTTAATTTTCCTCATGAAAATCCCAACGTCTTCCTATAATTATGCTTTTTGCTTGTCGGAGTAAGGGAATATTGGGGTTCATCTCAGAATAGATGAAACAATTTTCAATTATCTGGTCAAAGAGAATATACACCCAGATTTGTTATCCTGAAGAAGTGAAAATCTTGATTTAAATCAATCTTATAAAAATACTCGATTTTATACTAAAGTGAATCACATAAAATCATACACTTTTGACTCTTCCCCTATGCAGTATGCAAGTCAGAACAGTTTTTGGATAGACAAGTCACTGTTCCGTTTAATACAGTCACAAGAGGGTATGAAAGACTAAGAGTAACATGCAGACAGACATACAAAATCAGTATTTAACAGTCAAAAATTATGAAAAACTAAAATCTTTATGATATTACAGGGAAAAAGACTAGCAGGGGCCCAGTCGCCCACCGTTAATAACCAACATGAGGTGGTGGTTATGTGATTACCGGGTAGGTACTTGATGATGTTGAATAAAAGAAAAGATTCGTGGAAGAATCTTAATTGTTGAGGGGGTGTATGTAGCTGGGTTGAGTATAAGGGGCGTTTTGTACTGCCTTGCCATACAAGGTAGCTTTTATGGCGATATGGTAGAGCACTCGCTTTGGGACGTAGAGGTCCCAGGTTCGAAACCCGATGGAGTCGAATATTTATCAGCGGGTTATAGTTGTCCAAAGTCAGGCTGGGCCCCTAGAATTTTGGGTAGTTGTCTATATCTGTTATATTTTTTTTTTGGGGGGGGGGGGGGGGCCCTTAGTTAAAATTTGTTAGTCATTTTCCCTGTATTAGATGGGAAATATTGTCATATGATATGACAAGACAAAAATACATTTCATTAATCTGATTCTGAGATTTTCAGGGTATTGTTGGTCCATATAGAAGTCAAACGAACTTTTCACCAAAAACATCTACAACCCATTTCTAATCTTGGTGGATTCTGTTTGTACGGAGTCCTGCCAAATTCTCAACCTGTTACCAGATGGGATTGAACCTATAATCCTCCAATTACAAGATGAACGTAAACACATTCTGCCTTCGAGCAAAGTTGACGTATTAGCTGCTTGAGCATTTATGGACAGGCTGATATTTCGAGACAACAGTTAAGCTTTTAATCCGTGATCACTGCTATTTAGTTAAATCTTGTTGTTGGAAAGTCGATGAATGTAAGGGGTTCCAATGTCTTTAATCTGTCTATTTTGGCACTAGAAATATAGTCTACTTGATCTAGTGGCGGACATTGAATGAATCAAAGTCATACTGAAATTGAATAAACTGTAAGATTTAAAAGTTAAATTGCATGGATGGCTTGTTGTAGATTAAAAATATGTCTTTCTTTCTAGTGTACAAAGTGGGATATTCCAGTGGCTAAGTAGGTCACCGTTCATGGGTCAATTTTCAAAGATTCAGGGTTAAAACAAGGTATACCTCTATTCTGTAATTCTGTTTCCTCTTCATAGAATCCATTGCTCCCTCTGGATCCTGCAATATAGACATACAGTATGTAAAGTTTTGTTTCTTCTGATGCGATCGGCACATTACCCCACCCACTTTTCCACAATGCAAACAAAGGAACTCAAAATGGCTGATTAACCGACATTTTTGAAGAAGAAAAACTCACCTCCTCTGCTTTTCTCTTTCGGTTATGTTTGATGCATGCTGATGATTGATCCAAGCTCTTTGATCTGGAGGCCCTTCTGGAGCTGAAATCGACGAATAATAACTTTATTTTTTGTTCAAATGTTACAGGGGAAGAGAGCGGAAATCAAAATGGCGGGACAGACAATCTAGAAAATCAGATAACTTGACTCACCTTTTTCTCATCATCTTCAAAGCAAAATCACCACTATGTCAAGTCTGCAAATAGATAAATATTCGTTTATTGATATGCAATAAATGTCATGTGCGATATCACTCGGATTCACACTTATTTTCGTGAATCAAAATGGCACCTCGATGACGTTGACACCGGGCCGATTTGACTCCTCGTACAGTAGATAAAAAATATCATTTAAAACACAATGATCATGATATCGAACTAGTTAAGCTTGTTTTTAAATCATATTATGATTTATAAGCAATCGTTTTATTCAGTTTCTTCTGAGCTATCTCAATTATTTTTTTAAGTAAAATCGACTCACCACTGACCCTCTTTGTTGCAAATGAGCCCTGGATAAACCGAAAATTCCCGAAGTTTTATTTTTAAATTAAACATTATTATTTACAAAAAATATCTTACATTAACTAGTTTAAGCTCAACAAAGTTCCATTTTAATAATCAGATTCAATCACACACGTCTAACTTTAATGCCAGTCTTGGCGCAACTGAAGTGATTGTGCACTGACAGCCTTTGTGACTCTCTCAGCTGTGAAGGGCCGCGTACTGAGTCCCGCCAACCTAATCGGGCGCCGGCGAACAATCGCGAATATTTATTTAGTAATTTTAATGGAATCTCAGTTTATTTAGGATAAAATGTGTTATTTTGTTGCTTAGAATAACTCTTTAACTATTAATAATGCAATGATATTATAATAACCAAAAACTGCATTTATGGGAATTTGACGTAAAGAGGCGCCAATATTTGGAAATAAATGATTAATATTGTGAAAAATAACTTTCTAGTTGAATGCAGAATATAACAATAATTGTTGTTACTATGTGTTTAATTTGTCAAACAACTAACATTCTTCTCGTTTTTTGCTTTTAATCTTTGAGTTATTTTATTACAATAAAATGAAAGATTGTATGGCAAAGAACTTTGGGCGACATCCGTAAACTTTACTTATTATTTAAACAACTCTTACCGTTTGACAGAATGAATGATTCAACAAATCATTATAATGTTTAACGGTATTTCAAAAGAAATTACGTCCATTGACTTCATTGACTTATATTTTTGTGTTAAACCCAACATATATTTTCATACAATCTATTAAGATTCTTAGATAAGGGTTATACTGCTTGGTATACTTAAACCCCACGCATGCGCGACCTCTCGTTGACACAGAAAATACTCACTTGTCATTGGATCTCTGAGTCTAAAGTCGCGCCCATGTGTAAAATGTAAACAAACCGACATTGATATTGCGTAATAAACTGAACTGTCAACTCAAAACATCATTGTGTCGCCTATTGCTTTTAATGAGACACAATTCTATCGTGAACAAAGTTTTGGTAGACAGCATAGACTAAGATCAGTATGCACAGTTGTGCAGTCTGTTCTTAGGATACATTGTCTGCCTTATCATTGTTTGTTTGGATTTTTTTTTTGTGTGTGTGTGTACTCATTTTTTTTCATCGAAGTAGGTACTCTATAAATCCATTTTTCAGCCAATCAGAATGCACGGATATCATGGAACCCATGCACCATAAATTGAATTATTAAATGTCTTAAAGCCTACTAATGGTCAAATAATTTTACCTAATTGCAATAGGTTGGGTAAGGTAGGCTTAATTTAACAGATCGCTGCTGTTATGATAGAAAACGTTTGACCAATCAAAACGTTCATTTTTAAAAAAGATGTCCTTTGAGCCACGGCATTTACCGCCGACGGTTTTGTTTGAATCATATTCATGGATGGGCGACTTTAAGCCGGTCGTTGACCCGTAATAGTTCCGCAACATTTCGAAACACATGATCTTTCAAAATGTTAATCGAAGTTTCCTAATGAAATCATTAGAAAACCTCGGATAACACTGTTAAAATTCATGACGTCAGAAACGTTGCGGATCTATTAAGGGTCGACTGCCTTAACGGCGTAACCGTTCGAAGAAGCAGCGTGTACGTATCCCTTTATCCATTTGATGTTTGCTTATTTCCGTTTATTTATCGTCTCTACCGTAGCATATGCCCATATGACGGTGACGCTCAAACGGAAGACGGAACCGTTAGTTGTTACGGGGGATAGTTCAAGGATACGTGACGAAACTACTGGTGAGATCCGCCATGGTTCTCTAATGTACTCGGACGGTAAAGCACCGTCTCACGGGACCATTCGGTTTAACGTCTCATCCGAAAGACAATTAGTTTGTTAGTGTACCAGCCTGTGAATCGAACCCACGCGACCCATTACCCGAAGTTCAATTTTCCGGTAGGCCTACTCTACCGACTGGCGTGGTCGGGATGAGGATTTGCTGTCTGTATCATGTCTGTGACCATATAAGATATACTTTTATAGATCACTGACGTGTTAATTTCGGGAGGGGATGGGGTCGTGACGTAGGTCTCGGGCCGAAGCCAGCGATCCAACAATTACATCAAAACTTCCACTATTTTACGGGCACACAATTCGACAGGGTGTGTTTTAAGATCTGCTGTAAACAGACCGGGATTTAAAACAAGGGGCCCATGAGGGCTCGAGACGTTCTACTGACTATCACTTTTTCCCTCTGAATTTAATTTGATATTTCAGGAACTTGATTGCTTAAAAAAGAATGTGTTAAAATGAAAATAAACACACAGACTTTCTCCCCTTCATCATAAGTTTTTTATTTCTAGCAAGGATCCTTAGAGCTCTTTTTCCCGTGATTCTACTAAATTTTCAAACAGAATCTTTCTCACAACCATAGAATTATCACCGGATGCAAGGTTCAATATTATTTGATAATATTTGTGACCTTAATTGCATAACCGAGAAAACTTAGAATGAAAACTATAAGGTCTTTTTTTCCCATATACACCTCTTCTTTAGGAAGTACTTATTTATGACCCTACAATCACCGTGCAACAAGGAAATTCGAAAAAAGTGGACTTTATCACAAAAATTAGTGTATTTAGAAATATAAACAAGGATACATTTTCGGTATTTTCTGACGAATCCGACCTTTTTTTTTCAAAAGGAACATTCCTTATCATCCTAAGACCGTTCGCTTAAACGAGAATATTCTGAGCAAACCCACAAGGTCCCTCTTGTGTTTTCTGATGGAAAGGATAGTTCCTTACGACCCTATAATCATTCTCTGAAAGGATAAGGAAAATCATAAAAAACTTGTGGACTTTATCGAGTAAATGGGATTTTTTTTCAGCGAAAATCCAAAATCTCTTTTCCCGACTTTCCAGACGGCTATTTCCTTTACAGGAATTTGTGTTTGGGTGGATTTTCAAAAAATATAAACTTCTAGACCGATAGTGATCGTTTCAGCCATTGGGTGACGCACAATTACAGTGCTAACAAATAATAGATTATGAGTATGGGTTGAAGATCTTTATTCTCAAGAAAACCCTATGTTGTGGATACTCATTTGAATCGTCTTAATGAGACGATTCAAATGAGTACCAACAACTTGAGCTTTGTACTATCACTGAAATACTTTGATCTAAAATCCAGAATACACCCCCCCTCCCCCGACCCCCCCCCCCCCCCCGGCCCTATCTGTAGCTCTGATCAACTCTAGAAAATAGCCAGAATTAAGTGCGAAAATACACTATTTGGCTGGGAATCAACTACAAAGCAATTGTCTGAAAACACCGAAATATTTATACCTCAAAGCGTCAAAACTCATTTCTCTTATAATGAAAACGAAATATAATTACGCCAAAATTCCATTTTCTGTGTTTTTCCTAATTTGGAATTTCACGCGATGTGTCAATTTCGATACAGAAAAGACGTTTATAATATTTGTAAAAATAACACAATTTGAAGTCCTGAATACCAGGGGATTAAAGATTCGACTTATTATGTAAAATAAACGAGTCGCTGTGGATTAATTTTGGAATCATTCCGAGTGCAAACAAGATATGCCTCGATTAATTCATTCTTTGAACAAAGCCTTTTAAGGGATCGCGTTTTTTTTCCCGAGATGTCGTCCAAGATGGCCCTTATAGTTGCTTGGATAAGTCACAACTGCCTCTTCGCTGATCTTCTTTCAAGATGCAAACGTTCGCGACCCATATTAGAAATGGTATTTCGCTGTATACAAAAATATTTGAATTCAACTTTTAAACACCCGCGAATGTCTTGTCATCCTGAACTAGACATGGCAATACATCGAAGCCGGTGATCTTAAATCTGCCCTGCGATCAGGATCATCAAACGGTGCAAACAGTTTTTTAATTGTACCCCGCTTTGCACGTGCACCTGCGTGCAAAGCGGAGTATAATTGGAAAACTGTTTTCACCGTTTGGTGATACTGAACGCCGGGCTGCTTTTCGTCTGTCCAGACCAAAATGAATGGTTAATCCACTTCATCAAAATGTTGGTATACTATTTCGAGTGATCAAAACAAAACTATTGTAAGTCAGAATCAAATCATACAGGTTTTAACATATAGGCCTACTGAGTTCAAAACAAAGTAAACACACTCAATTATTTTTAGCTCTACTGACCGAAGGCCAGAAGAGCTATGGCGTTGGCGTGTTTCCCGTCCGTCCGTCCGTATGTTTGTCCGTCTGTGCGTCAGCCCGTGAACATTTTATTGTTTACCAGATTAAGTCCTAAAGTATTATTGGACTCTCTGCAGACTAGTACTACTGCAGACTTTTACAGGTTATGTAGGGTCACAAGGAACACCACTTTCGAAAATGGGGAAAATCCGACGGAAACATGGGAAAAGGGGCCTTATGGAATTTTACTTAGCGTAATTTTGTTGACGATATCAAGTCGACAAATACAATCTTTTATTGGATATCATGAACGCGTACTCTAACATAATGATTGTAAGATTATTAGGAAGATTCCTTTTACAATTGGGGAGGGTGCTTCGGGAATGAAAGTAAAGTGGTCTAATGGGTTTTCACTCTAAATTTATGATTTATGCTTTTGAGTGCAATTAAGACAAATATTATCAAATTATCTTGAAACTCAATCCTATGGTTTTCAGAAAGGTTCTATGTTCAATTTAATGAAAACACATGAAAAGGAGTCATATAGGTTATTGCTAAACGTAAATTAAAGGGGAGAAAGCACGCTTGTTTATTTTCACTTTACATTTTTTTTTAAAGCAATAAAGTTTCTTATATGTCAGATTGAAATGTGGAAAAACTCGATAATCAGTAGAGCTTTCCATGCCCTCACAGATCCCCTTGTTTACTAAGCTGAAGGAAATCTATGAACGATTAGAATCGATTTCATACTTTAGATTAACGCAAAGAACCCCGACATCAAATCAGATTTCGATTTACTCGCATGTATGCAGTCAGCTCAGAATATATTGTGATTTGTACCAGTCCATCATGTTACAAGAGCTATGTATATATATAACCAAAATTAATTGAGCCTGTGCGTGACATTTCCAACAATTTCAAATGTTCGTGGAGTGCAACCATCGAGTAGCGTTGACTGCCACATACTGTAAATATAACGTTACCTGATTGCCTACAGATACTTTGTGACCTTATCTATATACTAAACGTATAGTGAAGACTCTGGTCAGACTGTGCGGATGATGCACAGGCTGGTCAGAGTCTTTGCTTTGTAGTTATTTGAAATTGTTCCAAATCTCGCGCACCGGCTCAATTAATATATTACAAAAATTAACTTAGGGCCTTATACTATTTCCAAACAAAAGCTTGAGTTTAAATGCCTATCTGACATCAGCATCAATAATTGTAATTATACGGTAACGTCGAAGATTCAACGGTGCAATGACGTTCTGCAATAGACTACTCAAGTTACTAATGCACAAAAGATGATTCACAAACGAAAATATTTTCGATATTTCAATTATTACAAGGATGCCTATAAAATTCTGTGGTGAGTTATAGGTAGATTTTGAGCGGTGAGCTGTGAAATCTACTTTTAACGGTTAAATTTCCGCCCTATTCTTTCAAAATAGATAAAACAGACATAATAAAGATACAAATTACCTTTCAAATGAAACTTAGTGCTTGTTTTAGATCTTTAGGTTTACTCATAAACCTATGGTAATGGACTCAACGCCTAGGTCAGAGCTCAGTTTTGAAAATACACCTATACAAATCAACCACCCTACATTGCAAGTGACGTCATTTTTTGTTTACTTTTCAAAGGCAAGGTTGAAATTAAATTGTTATTCAACTAGCATTAAAACAACTGTCGTAATTAGCGCAGTCGGTAACGCACCCTAGTCTAAGTAACGTGCTTCATTGGTTCGTATCAGCGCAGGAGAATTTTCTTTTTTTTTTTTTTCATAAATTCAAGATCCAAAACTTCATGCATTGTATAAATTAGCAATTCTACACGAAAACGATTTTGAAGAAAAAATAATCGCTTTCCATTTTTTTGATATTTACGAATACAAATGTATTTGTTGAAAATAGAAAAATATGGAAATACTGACACATCAGTAGATAAAAGAAAAATATATTATCAATAAAAAGTTTTCTTGAACATCTGACGAATAAACGAGTCAATTTTAAAATAATGGAATTGATTATTTTCTATATTGAAAATACACTAAAAAAGACCATTACAAAAGTATGTAATCTGACAGAGTTTCGAATCTCAATATCAAGTAACACTTTACTTTCGAGGGGCGGAGACGTATGTCCGAACACACTAACCACCTGAGCTATTTTACCACTTGTCGAACTCTATTGTTTTTAATAATTATTAAACCTTATATATTTCACAGAGCGATAAAATAATAAACAAATCATGACGTCACTTGCTCGGTCGGACTGTATCTTCTCACGAAGTTCGTTGTTGTTATATCGCGCATTTTGGAAGTCAAAACATCTTTTTACATAGTTTCCGCTCGTGATTATGAAATGTGATTTCGGGCACACAAGTTGAATGCAATTTCAGAAGAATTGTTTATCTTCAGCTAGATACAGAAGCATATCGCTCAATGTAAAGGTCGCATTTTTTAACAAGAGGCTTAGTTGGCCTGCCGAGCTAAAGCAAGACAAATTGCCCAGTTCTTAGAGTGATTTTGCTTTTGTTACAATTCATTGATTTTCTGATATAACAATTCTTGTGTTGGACAAAAAATACTTTTAAGGATGAAATAACGGTACTAATCGGCGTCACCATTGCAAATTGTTTTTAAAAAAGGGGGTTTTGAAGTTATTCTGTTAAAATTCAGTGAAATGACACATGTGCCCCACCTTCTTCTTTTTAGTTTAAATACAAAAAAGATATTTTTGACTCATTAATATATGAATTCAATGATCGATCAAAGAACTTGTTTGGAAGAGTATATCTAAGGAGAACTCGCAATCTTGTTAACAATAGTTTTTGGGAAAGAGCAAGACAAGAATCACTCAGCGTGAATACGTAGCAGGCAATGTCGTATCTAGGATATCTGTAAAGGGAGTTAGCGTAACCTAAGTCCAGGACTCGATGATGACAAAACGGCACAAACAGTTTGCCAATTATACCCCGCTTTGCACGCCAGTTTACGTGCAAAACAGGGTATAATTGGTAAAATGTTTGCACTATTTTGTCATCTTGAACGCAGGGTTAAACATACGAATTCCGACAGGGACGACGGTTTTGCGAGTCTGAGACTCATACACATGTAACACGGACTCACAAAACTATCTGGTGTAAGTCTGTAGGACTCTCTTGAAATCGATTTCAGAAAAAATGAAGACTGTTTAAACAGTCTTCATTTTACTTCCTAAATTGATCCCAAAAGGTAATATCTATCCAACACCTTATGTAGCTAATCCAGAGAATATTTCAATATTTGTACAAACAATATGAGAATAGCTAAAACGAACTAGTCTCCATTTAAAGCAGGGACTCCGAAACCTTAAGAAAGTAATCATTGAACCTTACTATTGAGTCCTTGGAACCCCTTTTTTTGACGCCGAATGAAAACCAGAGAGGGGGGGGGGGGGTTCGTTTTACCCAATTTTGAATTCCCCATGACAATGAAATGAATAGGCAAGTAAGCAATTTTTATGATGTTAACTGAGGTTTCCTAACCATTTTCATCATAAAACATCATAAAAGTTCATGAGTGCCTAAATGTTGCAGAACTATTACTGTTCCACTACCTTTAAACCAATCCATAAATGTAGAAGATATGTTCTGGAAGAGGTCTAAATGGTATTTAGACCTTAAGCACTGTGTCTGGCATTTGGTGCAATCAAACAAACTTTTTGCATGCCACTAGTACTCATCAATGAGTACATCTTAATGTGTATTCCAATTCATCAATTCATAATAAACAAGATATGCTTTGTCTAAGGTTAAAAATGAGCAACCTTTATGAAATACTATAAAATGAGATTATTATGACAAGTCCCTACCTTCTGGTTTCAGAGAACAAGTCTTTAAGTTTTGGTCCATTGTGTCTATGTAAAATAGGGTGGGTCCATTCAGAGCCCAAATATGACCCTAGGGTCATGACATGAAAACATGTCATGGTAGAAGTCAACTAAACATATTACAAAAAAATTATGGAAATGTCTGCCTTTGGTTTCAGAGAAGAAGATTTTTGAAGTTTTTTGCTCATTGAATCTATGTACAAAGGGATGTGCCAGGATGGAGCCCAAATCTTGGATTCCAAGGATCTTGATATGAACAAACTTGGTAGAGGTTCACAAGATGATGCTAGATACAAAATATGAAAGTTGTCTGCTTTCTCGTTTCAGAGAAGAAGATTTTGAAAGAAATTCGCTTTGATTCTATGTAAAAAGGGATGCACCCAGGCAGAGCCCAAATATGACCCCAGGGTCATGATATGAACAAACTTGGTACAGGTCCACTAGATGATGCTTCATACCAAACATGAATGCTGTCTGCCTTCTGGTCTCAGAGAATATTTTCCTATTTTCACCCTTTTCATTAAGGGTTAAGGGAGAGTTAATTGAGGATTTCATTTGTTTGAACAACTTTGGTAGAGCTTGACCCAAGGATCATCCCTGCCAAGTTTCAACAAAAATGGCCCAATGGTTTATGAGAAGATGTATAAAGGATTAAGGGACGACGGACGACACACGACGGATATTTGACAATCTCAAAAGCTCACCTTGTGCACTTTCTGCTCGGGTGAGCTAAAACAAGAGCAATGCTGGGCATGGCATTATACGCCCAAAGTTCAGAAATAAATGGGTGATGTTTTGAACTTTTTATTGATCCTTAGGATGTATTTTCTAGCAAACACTATAGTATATTGTATTTATTTTGATGGTAGTGTTTGTTTTGTTTTGTTTTCCTATTTGTTTTTGGGAAAATGTATTCTTAGGCAATTAAAGAACTGTGGATTATGGATATCATCATTATTCTTCAAGTAATTATATGTACCCAATGTACTACTAAAATATTCACAAATTCAATCAGATTGAGATAATGTAATCAAACACCTTAGCTATGAGTTCTACATACATGTGAAGTTTTGTACATCGTAGTCCTTGTATTTTGAAAGTTTTGGACCAGACACGAATTTGCTAACTGAATCAAACAAAGGGCAATAACTCAAAAATTATAAATGGTAGAGTTATGGTTATTGCAATCTGCACATCCTAGTTATGAGATCTATACACCTGTGAAGTTTCAAGACTATAGGCCTTTTAGTTTCAAAGTTATGGACCAGACGCCAATTTGCTAACTGAATCAAACAAAGGGCAATAACTCAAAAATTACAAATGGTAGAGTTGTGGTTCTTGCGCTCTGCATACCCTAGCTATGAGATCTATACACCTGTGAAGTTTCAAGCCTATAGGCCTTATAGTTTCAAAGTTATGGACTGGACACGAATTTGCTAACAGACAGACAGACGGACAGACAGACGATAACATAATATGACCCTTCGGGCCCATAAAAAGGATAGGCGACTTGGCATTAACATAAAACAAGAGGACCATGATGGTCCTATATCACTCACCTGAGTAAGTCAACTCATAATTGTCAACCATGTTATAAATACCAGAGCATGTCTGATGTACATTTAGGGTGGATTGAAAAAAAAACAGACTTTAATTTCCTCCTACTGCAATTTGATTTTCTTTTTTAATTGCAAACAAAGTTGTTGATGGAATTGAATTCTTTTAAAAAGTTTAGAAGACCTAAACCCTTAGAATATCCCAGCCAAGTTTAAGAGATGCCCAATAGTTTAGGCAAAGATTAACCTTCTCTGAGATTTTTGGCAATATTTTGACATTTCCAATACCATGGAAACCAGAGATTTTGATTGAATAAAATTATTTTTACAATTTTGGTAGAGCTTCACCCAAAGAACATCCCTACCAAGTTTCAGCATAATTAGCCCAGTGGTTAAGAAAGAGAAGAATTTTTTCTAAGATTTTCAGCAATTTTCGACCATTTTTCAGCCTTTCTGTTATCATGCAAACCAGAGTTTTTGATGAAATTAAATTCTTTCAACAACTTTTGAAGAACTTCACCCAAGGAACATCCCTGCCAAGTTTCAGCTTGATTGACCTAGTGGTTCAGGAGGAGAAGAATTTTTTCTAAGATTTTCGGCCATTTTTGGCCATTTTCCAACCTTTCCATTTCTATGGTTACCAGAGTTATTGATGAAGTTAAATTCTTTCAACAACTCTTAAAGAGCTTCACCCAAGGAACATCTCTGCCAAGTTTCAGCTTGATTGTCCCAGTGGCTAAGGAGGAGAAGAATTTTTTTCTAAGATTTTCAGCAATTTTCGGCCATTTTTCAACCTTTCCGTTACCATGGAAACCAGAGTTTTTGATGAAATTAAATTTTTTAATCAACTTTTGAAGAGCTTCACCCAAGGAACATCTCTGCCAAATTTCAGCTTGATTGGCCAAGTGGTTTAGAAGGAGAAGAATTTTTTCAAAGAATTTCACAATTTTCAGCCTTTCTGTTACCATAGCAACCAGAGTTATTTATAGAATTATTTTTTTAACAACTTTTGAAGAGCTTCACCCAAGGAACATTCTTGCCAAGTTTCAGTTTGATAGTTTCAGCTTGAGTGGTTTGGGAGGAGAAGATATTTAAAGAAATTGTTGACGGACGGACAGACGGATTGACGGACAGACGGACGATGGACGGACTGTGAGTGATCACAATAGCTCACCTTGAGCACTTTGTGCTCAGGTGAGCTAAAAAGATAACAAATAATTGGTTAAAATATTTTTATTATGTAGATATATAGCATATCAGCAATCATGCACAATAGCTAACAACATGTAAAATATCAAAATTAAGGTGACCCACCAAGTTTATAACTGCCCTATGTTCAGGAGGACTAATTTGCACAAACTATTTGCAAAATAAACCCCGCTTTGAATGCAAGTGCATTTGCTAAGCGGGGTATAAGTCACGAATAGTTTGCACCATTTTATCATTATAAACATAGAGCTGGTACATGTATCACTGAAAACAAGTTGTTAAGCCCAATATATAAATATCATTAACCTGCGCATGACTATTTTCTAGAACTTTTTGTGTGCATATTGACAAGACATTGAGTGGATTTGAGTATTCAAACAGTGTGCTTAGGTTTTTAGTTTCATACCACTATGAAGTTAAAAAAAATTTTCTTCATCTCTTAATTAACACTATTTTCTATTTAAATCTGACATCATGGGCAGAAAACTATTACGCTGATCAGGCATATGCACAAGCTAGGTCTTAACAAGTGTCATGCAGAAAAGAAAATTGCTAAATTGCATTTAAATCAAGTTTAACCCTTGTTATGTTGAACCCCGAATATTCCTGCTTTGGCAGGAGCTATAAACCAACATCAGCCTGCACATATGTGCAGTCTGATGTCAGTCTACACCACCTGTTTCTGACTTTCAAACCAGAATTGTTAATAGATTTAATTTTTCCCCCCCAAAAAAAAAAAAAAAATGACCTACAGTTTGTACTTTCAGTGCTTTTTGCCCTTTGATTTTGATGAAAATTTTTAGCCAAAATTTATTCAGCATGACAAGGTTTAAGTGCTGAGAACACTAAATACACTAATTGAAAGTCAATATTGATTTTGAAAATGTAGTTTTTGTACATTTCTGGTTTAAAAAAGAAATTCAGGTGGTGTAGACCAAGATTAGACTGCACATTTATATGTGGGTTGATCTTTGTCTGTACCTCCTGCCCAAGCAGAATTTCGGGGATCAGCAAAACAAGGGTTAATGTTGCACATTGCATTGTGGTTATTTCAAACATAGGCTCATTGATTTTGGTTTTATCAATTACTAGATTCTTGCATTCTCATTGGCTAAACAATTTGTTACAATTTGAGAAATGAAAGGACTGCATGGGAGCAAATGGTTGCATGTTTGATAAAATGTTCTTAGAGTTATCCCCCGTGATTGTATAGCTTGCTTTTTTCAAATTATTTAAGGGATATGACAAATGAATTTCTTTTGAGATATTTCGAAAATGCATACAATATCAAGGCTTAAGCAATACCTTGCCTTTTTTTTCCTTGAATACAAAGATCTAAAAATCAAGTGCTTTGTTTGATTTTTTTCTGAATTTCTTTGGCTGATATTAGAATGTTATGAGAAATTCTTGCAAAAAATGAACAAAATACTGCTATTATTTGTTTTCATACAAGTATGAAACTTAGAACTTACCCTAATGATTTAAAGGCACTTGCAGTACTTTTGTTCAAATCCATCAACACTGACTTTGTTTGTCTGTTTTCTTTATTTCATCAGACTTGTGTACCATAAGTTAGACCACATTTTTCATTGATTCTAATGTTTTCTAAATGATAAAATTAAAGACCACAATTCAAGAAAAAAAATTGTCAGATCTTTTTTTATCTTTAAAGAAATTTAGAAATATGTAATGAAATTTAAAATCCTGATGGGTCAAAAATAAAATCATATGATCTCTTCTCTAAATATACCAGAAAAGCATGCACATCTAATTTTCAAAATACATTTACAAGTAATGTCACATAACAAATCAATGCTGAGAAGCAATTCTGCAATTGAAAGAATACTTGAAACAATATTTTGTTAACAATGCTGTAAAACTGAACTGTATGAAATAATCTAAATAGGCCAATGTTTAAAAAACCTTTTAATGAATAAATGTAACACATCAGGAAAATTTTCAAAAATTTGTTGACCCCGGTCAAAAGGGAGGCTCAAAGCGTTTCTTTCCGAGTAGATTTTCCATGAGTTAATTTTTTAAATACAAAGTTTGATGTCTGCTTGATCCAACCTCTTCCAAATACCTGTATCAAATATTTTTTTGATGTTATTCTGAAACCTCTTAATTACAGCTTGATCAAAGCTGTAGTTAAGAGGTTTTTGAAAAACGATGATGATTTTGGTTGTATCATGCAAATAGGAACCCATCTGGAAATACTGACCCTGTTCAAGCTATGTCGACCAAACAGGTTTACTAGGGTCAAAAATAGTTCACTAGGGTCAAAAATTATCTTTTTAAAAGATTTTCTGGACCAAGCTTGGCAATTTTACTATGATTCAATCATTGTTTTCAGACAAATGAGCCTGTGTGTGACATTTCCAACAACTTGACACATGTGTGAGGCGCAGCGTTCATGAAAGCCATGAAATACAATAATAAGATTCTCTGTTTGTCTGAAGAGTGGTTAAGACAATATCTATATACAGAGCGCATCATGAAGACTCTGGCCAGGCTGTGTGGATGCAGATACTAGCTAGAGGCTTTGCTCTACACACATGGGAAATTGTTGAAAATGTAACACACAGACTAAAATGGTTTATACCACAATGGTTTTTGTCAAATGTTGGATGAAATTTACCAAAGCCATGGATCAAACTCACAACCCAAGTTTTGAGAATGCAAGGGTTTACCGACCGAGCTAATTGGCTCAGATCAGGATTTTAAAATGAGTAGGGAAATTTTCTGATGAAAGTTGAATAAGATCTATGCCAATAGATAGGTGGACAGATAGTTGTTGTGATTCTATTTTATCCCCCTCACTTATTTTCAGAGGTTATATTGAGAAGTCTGCGTAAAACTTATATTATATAAGTGCCTAAATATTTATAGGCAGTATTAGGCATTTACAATAGTTTTGCCCTAACATAAACATAACCATACTTTGGTCTGATTCATAACAAACAAACAAACAAACAAATAAGAAATCATATTTAACATCACTAACATTGGTCTTAAAACAATTATACAATAACAAATCTATACAGCTTTTTCAAAGCAAGTAAAACACAAACATAATGCTAACTAAAATTCTATAACTCTTTTCTGTTCAACAGAGTCTTGAGCAAATCTAAAGTGAAGTTGAGACTAGAATATTGGACTAAAAATGATTCTACAAATGAATATAGCTTAAGATAAGAAGTAATAAATGGTTTGACAATATTGGTAACCCTTTATTGGCAATATCGAATTATTGTCAATTATATTGGGTATGGGCTGCTTTAAAAATGCTTTTATCCTTCTTAATTTGAGTTTTGAATTTACATTTTGAGGGCTCAGTGCAAAGTCATTGTAAGAGCCTATTTATCAAAAGGCACTTACAATAGTTTGGCAGTGACCATCTAATTTAGACCTTTGAACAATCTTCAAATACGTTAAGCATACAAAAAAACAAACTTGATTTGAATTAGTGAAGATAGAATATGAAAATATATTAGAAAACAGACAACCACCCTGATCTGCATTCTTCTAAATGTTCCATGTCTATGGAAGAAAAGGTAAAATGATTTTTAGCAAGAAATTTCTATAGGAATTTCTATCAAACCACCCATATTTTATAGAAATTTCAATCAAACCATCATAAAATGGTTCATAAATTTCCAATATATATTGACAATAATACTTTATCAATAAATGTACCGTATATTGAACAATCTTCACTTCATGATCGATAAAACTGTCAATCTACACAGAAGCCATTATGGTTGAGTGTGTATGCAATAAATAGAGGATATTGAATGAGTGGTCATTGAATACTGAACTTATTAAATGAGTCATCTATAAACGGATGAAAACGAGGCTGCGCCAAATTTTTATCTGTTTTAGATGACGAGTTTAATAAATTCTGTATTTAATGAGCACGAATTTTATATTCTGTTTATAATATGACGCGAATTTTAGCGAAAAATCGTCAAAATTCTTGAAATTCAACGTTTCAATTTTCCGCGAAACTTATAACCCCGTTTGAAAATGATGTCACAAAACATAGATTATGACGTCATTTTCGCGGTTCCAAGATAGCGTTGCTATTCGCTCTGAGCTCATTTGCATAATTATTCCACTAGTATAATAACACCCGTGTAATATCAAAAATATTCAACGGGGTTATTTCACTCCGGCGACGTAGATCATATTATAATCAAGATTAATTCAATATCATGTCAATGTAATTGACTGCGCAGGGTTTTTTGGGATGCAGCTTTTGTGAGTTTGAGAATTTCAAATAAGAAGTCAGGACCATCAAAACTTTCTGATGTGAATGTCAAAGATCTTCTTGGGATCAGCCTCAAAAAAGGATTTAAGACAGTTTCAATTGTCCAATTTTTCCAGTCCTTTGAACCCTGTTTAGTTGATTTCAAACTAAAATCCTGATTGTGTATGTATGATATTAAAATTTGATTCAATATCATAGTGCAACATTTACATTTCATGATTCTAGGTTGCTTGGTTTTTGAGTAAGAGTCCAGAAACAAAACTTGAACAAAAAATAACTGTGACCTTGACCTTTGACCTATGTGACCCAAAAACTATAGGGCACTTCCTTGGGTCATAAGCAACATTTGCATAAAGTTTCTTGATTCTAGGTTGCTTGTTTTTTGAGTTAGAGTCCAGAAACAAAAAATGAACAAAGCTTGACTGTGACTGTGTCCTCTGACCTATGTGACCCAAAAATAATAGGGCACTTCCTTGGGTCATAAGCAACATTTGCATGAAGTTTCATGATTGTAGGTCACTTGGTTCTCGAGTTAGAGTCTGGACACGAAAATTGAACAAAAATTAACTGTGACATTGACCTTGACAAAAATTGAACAAAGCTTTACTGTGACCTCAGACCTATGTGACCCCAAATTTGCTCCCTACAAAATCTTCAGTATTAAAATAACAAAGGGCAATAACTCCAAAATTATGCAAGCAAGAGTTGTAGTTCTTTAGCACTGCAATTCTCCTCCATAAGATCCATCCACCTATAAAATTTCAAGTTGATAGCTATTATACTTTAAGATGCTCTGGACAAAATCTAAGTTTTAAATAACTAAGGGCAATAACTCCAAAATTATGCAAGCAATAGTTGTAGTTCTTGTGCACTGAACTTCTGCTCCATGATATCTATCCACCCATAACGTTTCAAGTTGATAGCTATTATACTTTCGGAGGCATGCTCTGAACAAGTTTAGTGACAGAACCTCCGATCCACGGAATGAAGGAGGGAGACCTTTACTATATCCCTTCGCCAAAACGGCGGGGGATAACAAAGGCTTACTGTAACCTTGACCTTTGACCTATGTGACCCAAACACAATAGGGCACTTCCTTGGGTCATTAGCAACATTTGTGTAAAGTTTCATGATTGTAGGTCATTTGGTTCTTGAGTTAGAGTCCAGAAACCAAAAGGTCTACGGATTGACGAATGGACAGAGAGACAGACATGGTGAAACCAATTTACTCCCCTCTACTTCATAGGTTGGGGTAAAACAACAGAGATATTACCATGGTTAAAGTATCGAGGGGTTAGTGCAAGACTTTTGTAAGTGCCTATATATTTATAAGCACTTACAATAGTGTTGCACTGACCCATCTGTATGTCAACTAATACCAGTACTTTTGCAAATGCCAACTAGGAGATGATAACACCTTCGATTTACACCAAGCTAATTAAATTGCAATAAAATACAGTTTTGGGCTATACTTAACTCTCATACATACAAAATGTATAATTTTCTGAGGAAATTTCAAAATTTTGAATACAGCAGATAAGTCTCAAAATATCATCTGAAAAAAAAAAACCTACAAAACGTCTTCTGGATTTTTAGCCTAATGACAAAATTTCGAGCCCTTTTTCTCTCTTGCTAACCATTAGAAATTTAGGCATTTTTATATTAACTAACATGCAAAAAAAAAGAAAGATATCAAATTTTTCATAAACATGACTTCACTACAAGTTATCAGGCTGATGTTCATCATTAGGCGTGTTACTTGATAATGCATCTTTTCCCATTGTAATACTGTCATTACTTTCCATTCGTGACGTTAAACCAGTCTGTTCTGTTTCACAATGATTATCTTGAGAACCAGTCACAGTCACATGATTTTGTGATAATGATGAATTCCCTCCAGTGGAGTCAGATACACTTTGAGGTTCACAATACACAGGTGAATGGGCCAGCGAATCATACACAGTTTTGTTCTGATTACAGTCCTGCGTTTCTGGGTCCAAATTTTCGTAGGAATGTGATGACAATGGTGCTGATAATGGTTCCTCATAATCTGTAAATGATCCATCATCCTCCACATCAGATTTAGTCACTTGTGGTTTAACTATGTCACTTATCTTTGAATACTCATTTCCTTGCTTGTCATTATCATTGTCAACATTACATGTAGAACTATTTGTATGCATGTTAGATTCAAGGCCAGAATTATCCTTTCCATTATCAAGTCCTTCAGTTTTGTTGTTTTGAACACTAGAAGTTATATCCTCATCACCATGTTTTGTTTCCTTGGTAACAGAATTAATACAACCCTTACTTGTAACACCACTCTCACACTTTTGCGTTTTATTATCTTCTAATAAATCCTTCCCAACAGGGGTAAACCTTGAAACTGAATTCACACCATCACGAGTTGAAGCTTTAACACTATCTCCATGACCTATAAAATCAGTATAGTCATTTGGAACACTTTGAACATGATTTTGATGTAAATCCTCCTCCAAAGGAGCACTAGGCACAACTGCACCATTACTTGTGAGAAAATTGCCCTTCTCTAGGGCTTTAAGTTCATCATTAGGATACAGTGGTAGATTCTGATATTTATTGCCCTGATTGTCCTCCTGTATGGCTTGTTTCTTCTCCTTCGTGCTGGGATCCAGAATCTCTTCATACTCAGATTCCATCAGGGTGAGTCCATCTTCAACATAGGCATTACAGGCACGCTGATTTTCCCCATGAGATTCTCTCTCGGATGCTGTCAAAATAGAGGATATTAAATGAGTGGTCATAAAAAACCAGTTACATTTACCAAAATTACCAAAAAGATGGCTCAGTATGAAACAGTTGTAACTGCCTATTTACATATAGGCAGTTACAACTGTTTTGCACTGAGCCATCAAAATAAAGTCCCCTTTAAAAAGGAACTAGGATATGCCTATCATATCTTTTTAAAAAATACACATTCCTAAATTTGTGAGTGAAAAATTATTTGGAAATCCATCCAGAGCTATGCCTTTTAAATGAGCTAAATTTAACATTCAACTTTCAGAGAAAACCTTGACAATAGAGCGATCTGAATATTTTTTATGCGGACTATAATAATAATAAGTTTATTTAGGTAAAAGAGTACAGAGCATGGCATATTAAAAGAAGTATAACAAATAATTTTTGCATCGAGAAAAAAAAGTGAAAAAAGCACCATGTTATGCGCTCAATTATCAAGGATAACACAAAAAAGAAGAAAACTAGATCCTCTTATTTCCATTGTGGTCCTAGATAATGGAAGCATGGCACAGAAAGTCATGTTTACAATTCAATTATTAGAATATATCACATTAAAGAAAAATCATATTTTTGTATCACAGACAATCATATCACATTTAAATGTTATCAATATAAAGATAAATATATTTATCACAGTTATTAATTGACAGTTAAGACAAACAAGACATGTCCTTAAAACAACCACTTAGTATTTAAGAAAAGGGGATATGAAAATATTAGAAAATATATGAAATTAAATGATTGAGAAAAGCTAAGAAAAGTCCAAAAGGTATTTTTTCACAGCAGTTTTAAATGTAATAGAGGATTGCATGTCCCTTAGCTGCTGTGGCACGCAGTTCCAAGAAACAATACCCTGGTAAGCAAAAGACTTCTTACCAAAGTTTTTAACCTTTGGGAGAGCAAACCGACCAGAATCTGAAAAAGCTACTTCAGTATCAAAAAATGAAGAAGAAGCAGCAGTTACCCTAGACCTTGTCAAACAGCCATGAACTTGACTGATGGGTTTAAAATGTTCGCTTAGATATTCTTGGGCCACTCCTCTGTGAATGTTATGGACATGACATAGGGTTAACTGCTCAACTCGCCTGTGGACTGGTAACCAATTAAGTAATCTAAATTGCTAGGCTCCTACATGAGACCTGCTGCCCAAGTCCAAGACAAAACAAACTAATTTATTTTGTGTAGTCTGGAAAGATTGTGAGAGATGCTGTCATAGCACAGTTGGTAGCATGTTGGACTATCATTCAAAATGTCCTGGGTCTTATTCCCAACAGCAGCTCTCAATCTCTCCAACTATTGTCTTCCACCAATGGGTTGATAATCCTAGACCTATGTTGGCTAGGGCTGAGGCCTAGAAAAGGTGTAATGGTAGTACTGGTGTAAAAATACCAGGAATCCATTGTTAGGTGCTCTGGCTGTCTCAATATGAGTGAAAAACTGTTAAGCAGCATTTAACCCAATTCAATCAATCAATCAACTAAAGAGATACAATGATTGTGCTAGGTTGATTTGATATCCCTCTATTACTGTGGGTTCAGGGTAGCTAAAATCCAATTATTTGACCTTGAATAAAAAACTTTAATCTTAAACCAATATCTGAAACCTTAATTTCAAATGACGCCTCAGCTCGTCATGAGGAACTATTGTGCCAAATTAGTTCATAATTAAGGGTGCTATGCTCTAAACAAGTTCAACTTCCCCTAGACCTTGACATGTTATCTTGACCTTGGGCAATCTGAAAGTTTATTAGAATGGTACATCTATCCACATAAGATGGACAACAATAATGAGCCACGTTATTTCAAAATCAACCAATCAACATAGGAGTTATGCTCGAGTCAGATGGACACAGTATACAATAACCCATAACCGCACATAAACTGACTTATTACAGTGACAACTTTGTCTTGCATTACACAAGCAGGCTTGACGTAAAATGGTTACATAGACTTTTCTTGTCAAAAGTAATTTCTTCCTTGGGAGACAATTTCATCAATGAGCTAAAATCCCCCCCCCCTTTCAAGAAGACAAAATTAGAATAAAGGAACATGATTCTTGTCCTTTTTAATGGATGCATAAGTTTAATCATGTACCCAGAATACACACTTTACTTTTATTTCACAGCAACAAGCTAGATCACTTTGTTATATCTTTTTTAAAATTGATTTTCACTATACAAGGGAGGTAACCAATGATGACCTTTTTAACACTCCAATAGGAGTTATCTGACATATACAGTCGATATTGCCCGAGCGACCACGTCTATTAAGCGACCAATTTTGTTAAGCGACCACCATTAAAAGTCCCTTCACTGTAAGCAAAATCTCTGAAAAAGGAGACATACTTGACGAAAAATTGGTTATTGTTGAATCTTATGTTGTTGGAACCCATTAGAATCGTCTCAATAAGACGATTCTAATGGGTTTAAACATAATAGGATTCAGTAAGACTTGACCGACAATCTATCAATGCTATCAAAGTGAACTGTAACATTTATCATGGTATTTCGTATTAAGCGACCATTCCCATAAATGATCGCTCTTTTGTGGGCCCTTAAGTGGTTGCTTAACACAAGTTTTACTGTAATTATTTACACAAATGCTATGCCAGCCTTACTTTTCTAAATTAGTTTTTTAGGAAATCTTGTCATACAAATACTTTATTAGCCTGGAGTATGAGTTACAAAATGAATATAGGTAAAACTTTGAGAAATGGAGGATGTTGAATGAGTTGTCATCATGAAATACAATATGTGCCAAATTCATCAAGCTAACACAATAATAATCAAGAGCCCTTTACCATTGGCATTTCTGTAGGCTGGAGGACCACAACATGTTCCGCATCTGGAATGATGGAAGTAACTCATTAAAGCTTTATTTTCTGATAAATGATTAAATTTACAATACTTTGATAAAACTTGTCATACACAACTTCTATTCAGGAAAGGGGTTGGCACAAAACCATAGTTACCATATTTCTTCTTATAAACACTCCCGGGAGCTATACATAACATGGTCAGAGAGCTTTTATTTAGTGTGCATTCTCTGATTCAAAATTGATGTCTCTTAAGCCCTTTTCCCTTACATTTAATGTGAATTTCCTCTAAACAATCATATAAATTCATCTCAAATTAGAGAAGAAGTCTAAAACATTTCTGAAAATTTAGGCATTTGAAATGGGTTTTCTTTGTAAAAATGAAGGGGTGCTGCTATTAGGGAGGGCGCTATTATTAGAAGGAATACAATAATTACAAAAGTTTTGCGTTGATCTTTTAATTTTTTTTATTTTAGAGTTATGAAAATTAAAACTAGTTATACTATAATGATCATGCAATGTGAAGTACATAGGTATTAAGCGGTTTTCAGATTTAAAACAATCAAAACTAATGTTCTCTATACATCATACAATATGGCTTTTCTCAGGTAGACTGTATAGACAAAAATCAGCCTGCACAAACATACGATCTGAATCTAGAATTCACTGCCTTTCTGTAAAATAGTTTAGGGTAACACACATGACCAAAACAGCTTCAAATGACCTTGAATGTGATTTTTTAGACCATTTTTATGGAACTTATTTTGGGTGCAAGCAGTCACTAAAACCTTGTTCAAGGATTCATATGAATGATATTTTCAGCCAATCAAAACAAGAACTGACCCATACCCCCCACTAGGGCATTGTCCTACCGGGGCTGTGTCCCAGTGTAAGTGCTTTCAGTACATGATCTTTTTGCAACATGATAACAACAAGATGATGTTACTTACCAAATTTGGTAACTTCCCTTATGGTAACTGAGTTTTGCAATTTTAAATTTTGACTACTCCCCCCCCTCCCCCCCTTAAAAAGTTCAAAGTGGCATAACTCTGAAACTAATGACTTGATCAGGATGAAAATTGCCTCTGCACAACTTCATATGATAGGATTACTTACCATATTTGGTAACTCCCCACTAGGGCATTGTCCTACCGGGGCTGTGTCCCAGTGTAAGTGCTTTCAGTACATGATCTTTTTGCAACATGATAACAACAAGATGATGTTACTTACCAAATTTGGTAACTTCCCTTATGGTTACTGAGTTTTGCAATTTTAAATTTGGACAACTCCCCCCCCCCCCCCCCCCCCCCTCCTTAAAAAGTTGAAAGTGGCATAACTCTAAAACTTATGACTGAATCAGGATGAAAATTGCATGTGCACAACTTCATATGATGTCAGGGAAACAACCTGAAAAATTTCAGCAAAATTGGTCCAAAACTGTGGGAGGAGAAGAGGACACAAAATTATGTCTACGGGCGGACAGACGGATGTCCAGACAGACGGACAACCTGATTCCAGTATAACCCCCCCATAACTTCGTTGTGGGGGGTATAATGATAGAATCTGATAAATTCTGAATTACTTTTCTCATGTAATGAGTTGATCAATCTGTGGAGAAAAAAAATCTGCAAGTAAATATTTGATGTTCAGGGTCAAAACAAAATCAACTCTGTCTAGGATATTCAAGAAACAATAATCTGAGCTGTGAATCTATAGTGCCTATAAAATCTCCGTAACTGTCGAGAACAATTGAATCTCGTACTCACATTTGACCCCGTCTGACGAGACTCAATACAATAATCACTATCAATATCAACAGGGCAACCGTCGCTGATCCAAACGCAATTGCTAAGAACTTTTCATCAGATACATTGAAGTAGTTCTCACCCTCAGCTTTTGCAGCTTGACCTGAAAAAAATGGATGAAAATATGTTTGTTAATTGATGGCTCAGTGCAAAGTAGTTGTAATTACCTATATGCTAATAGGCAGTTCCAACCATTTCTTGCTAAGCCATCAAAATAGTGATTACTTCTATAGACTATTACCTGTACAAGAAAACAAAAAAATGTGTCTTAAAACAGCTTAATATCCGAAACAACTGTAATTATTTTTTTCGAAATCATGAAGACTAGCATAGGCATTACACTTGAAGACATCAAGTGTAAGCAATTGATGATCTTGGCACGAGACCTTAAGGTAGTGGACCCATAATAGTTCTGCAACGTTTCGGAAGTAATGAACTTTAACAGTGTTAGTCGAGGTTTCCTAATGAAACCATTAGGAAACCTCGGTTAACATTGTTAAAGTTTATGAGTGACACAATGTTGCAGAACTATTACCGGTCCACTACCTTAAACTTGCAGTGCAACAAAACATTCCAAACTGACATCCCTTAGAAAGGAGACAGTAAGCTTATGAAAATCAATAGATTATTCCTTTTATTAAACTATTTTGAATCAAATTTATTTCCGAAATAGTTTACAAAATCTGACAATTTGATAATCTTAACTGTAATTTTATTGCCGCAAATTTAATCAAACCAGAATAAAGTTAAAATTGTCCTGTAATGTGTTATAACTTCTTCTGATGACTTTTCTTTTTTTTTTTTCTTTTCTAAATTTCATCAATTTTTTTTACAAAATTGTAATTATTAACCCTTGCCATGCTGAATAAATTTTGGCTAAAAATTTCTTCACAATCAAAGGGCAAAAATCACTGAAAGTACCAATTGTAGGTCAATTTTTATTTGAAAAAAAATAAAAATCTATTGACATTTCTGGTTTGAAAGTGAGAAACAGGTGGTGTAGACTAACATCAGACTGCACATATGTGCAGGCTGATGTTGGTCTATAGCTCCTGCCAATGCAGGATTAATGCGGATTCAGCATGACAAGGGTTAAAGTACTGTTACTCATGAATGATTTGATTTCTGAGTGGTCAGAGCAAGACATTTGCAAACACCTACGAGAACTCATCCATTTAATCCTTTCCAATTTTTTTGACATTTTATATTTGGCTAAATTAAAAGAGGTTTCAGATGACAGGGAATGAAAAATAGTGCAATGTGCAAAGAAACCATACAAAATGGTAGAAAATACTATGGTAAAAGGAGAAATTGTAATAATATTAATATTTCATCAATAATAAAATCTATGTTATATCCCAGGAATGTACAGGAAAGGTTAAATGCAAAAAACTAACACCAATACAAGGGTCAAAACAAAGGTGTGAACAAGTTCAGTAATGAAATAAAGAAGCTCAAAGATGCCAAGTCATTAAAATGCATCATTTTCCTGGAGGAAAAACCTTTCAAAGATCATTTCAAATTGATAGAACAACACCTGCTAATTTTGCAAGTGAACTTTTAATTACTAACATAAAGCTCAAGTATTTTCTCTATCTTTTATTTTAACCGAAACTACCACAAGAAATTTATATTTTCTTTGCAATACTTCCTAACATATTAGTCTCCCTTCTCAAAATCTTAATGTTTATCCCTCTCACTATTTTATAGCTTTTGTCAATTTGTTTGATTGTTTTAAAGGGGTTTTACTGCACTTTCAACAATCTTTCAGTTATATAATGGTGACTGAGGCACATAACCATGGAAATCCGGTATTTCTCACAAGTACTACCAATTTATTTCTTCCCTAGCCTCCAGCTGCTATCCCACCTAGGTCTACAATTATCAACCAATTGGTTAAAGAGATCAGTGCAACACTATTGTAAGTGCCTATAAATATATATGCACTAACAATAGTGTTGCACTGACCCCTTAATACTTAGAAAGAATGAGAGCTGTTGGCAAGATCAAACCGTGGATCTTTTAAATGATAGTATGACATGCTACCACTGCACTTTGATGACGGTCTAGTTTTTGCAAATTATATCCTGCTTTGCCATGCATTTACATGCAAAGCAAGGTAAAATTTGGTAAAGTAAGAGTTAAAAGTAAAAGTTGGATTTTAAGTCTGTTTCTATGCCATGCATCTTCAACCAACTTAACACTTTAGCAAAAAGTTTTCACTGTTTTATCATCCAGAACGCATGGCTGATCTAAATGGTAGGTTTTTGTACCGCAAGGATTAATGGCTTAAATGGTGAATCAGTATTGGCAGCTCTGACTGTACCTTGGACCATCTAAAATCAATGTTTTGGTCCATTACCTTTGAATATCTCCAACCATAGCCTATTTGAGGGATACAATGCATTGGAGCGCCAATAGGGAATCCATTCTCATTAGCCATTTGACTCCATTATAATGGAACTATAATGCCATTATTTTATATTACCCAGAACACACCAGTCCTTAGGGGAACCATTAGTTTATTGTTTAAAATGAGACTTCCTTTGAAAACTATTTTGAATAAATATGTAAATTGAAACCTTGGCTGCTACCTTTTGGTTCCCGAATCACAAGCTTTCCAGTAAAAACTAACAAAGAAATATACATCTAAATTGAAAAATATCTTAACCCTTGCCATGCTGATCCTGCAATATCCCTTCTTTGGCAGTCTGATCTTAGTCCATACAACCTGATTTTCCTTTTAAACCAGAAAAGTTCCAAAAATTATATTTTCAAAATCAATGCTGACTCACAATTAGGAAATATAGAGCTTTCAGCATGTTTATTTATATATAATTTTGCCAATGTATTTTATTCAGCATGACAAGGGTAAAGAATCATGGGTCTTGTAGCAGGGGTTTGGAATTTATGTGACTTGTCAAACATGGGCTTTTCATCTTGCAGACAAGTATTTTTTCAAGACCACTTATCTGTGGACATGTAAATGCAAGGACATACCTTTGAATGATATGGAAAAGGTTCAATCTGATACAAACTTTTCTAAATTTTATACCAAACAGTTGAAACATCATTTCGAACGAAGAAAATGCTGAAATCCTCAAGTTTTTTCCATTAAAACGAATGTTTTCTCAAAATAAAAGTTGACTTTTTTTTGAGGAGAGATCATTTCAATCCTGGACAAGAAGAAAATCTTAAATCCATATTTACAGGACATTGTAGTACTAGTGTTGGAAATTCCTGGTTTCTATGGTTAGCTAGTTCTCAAGCCATAGTGTGAAAAGCAGCATCAAACCCATACTAACAATACAATTTTCATAACAGCACTATTTGTAACCTTTTATAATTAAAGAGAAATGAAAAAGTTATTGAGCTAGGTTGAGTAGATAAGGATCCAACAGGATATTAGAACAAATCCCTGAGGGATTAGCCATCAGTTATATTATAGGAAATACAATCATTTACTTGAATATATCTCAGCTCTAATAATCAGGCCATTGAGTTGCCTATTCCTTCACCTTATTATCAGACACCAAGTTTTTATTCAGTATCAAACTGATGACTTGTTATAATTTTTTAATGAGAAAAAATGAAATGGATTATTCAAACTGACCTTGAGCTTTGACCTTTAATTTTGAGAAAATGAAATCATTTTTTTTTTTATTAAATGAAGGGTTGGTAGGAACTAAAATATTTCCATGAAATAAAATCTAATTATTTGTGTAACCGAAGGATTAATGGAATAAATGGATATATTCACAACTGACATAACATACCGTATTTCTCCTAATAAATGCTCTCAGGAGCTATACATAACATTGTCAGGTAGCCCCTATTTAATATGCATTTTCTGATTTATAAAAAAAAAAAAATAAAATTGATGTCTTTTATGCCCTTTTTCCTTTAATTCAATGTGAATTTCCTCTAAACAATCATATGAAATCTCAAATTAGGGAGAAGTCTCAAAAAGTTCCTAAAATTTAGGCATTTGAAGTGGGATTTCTTCAAAAAAAACATAGGGATGCTTCTATTAAGGAGGACGCTATTATTAGAGGAAATACAGTAACTATTATAGAATATCATGGCTTTGTTAAAACTGCAGGTAGAAAGGCCCGTTGAAATCAGCCTGACATACAAAAAGCTTCAGAATTGCCAGCCAAATGTAATGACAAATATGATTTCTTGAATGCTTTTTGGCAGACTATCAAGAAATTATGGTAGATATCATTTGATAACCAATGAAATTATCAAAAACTTAGACCATGCTTTGGTTCATTTCACCCTATCTGACATTATTAAGTGGAGCCCATTAAGTGACGTCATCATGAATAGCATAGCAATCAAATGCAAAATAACATGCTTAAGGAAAATTTGCCAAAAATTTTCACACTTTGTCTTAGTTTGGCATTTTTTGACAAAGAACGATTAATATTTCATAGGGTGAACAACAAAAGCCATATTTTCAAAAAAAAAAACAAAACAAAACAAAAAAAAAAATATATATCTCTTGTTGTTCACTTAAAGAAATATAAATCAACCTTGCACTGAAACAAACGGTTATTTCTATCTCATTACTTAAATGATGTCCCAGTCATTTATTGTCATAATTGCCTAGTAGGCAATTTCAATGTTAAACTGCACTGTGCCCATGATTAAAACAACACCTTGTTCATTTTAGAGGGGAAGAGATATTATTGATTTCATTGTGGTATGAAACTGAAAACCTAATCACACTGTTTGAATATGCAGATTCATACATGAGTGATTAGGTTTTTAGTTTCATACCTTAATGAGATCAACAAATACATACTATCTTCATATCTTATAATTTACTATCATAAGTCAGATATGTAAAGATTTATCCGTAATAAAGATGATTTTGTATTAGACTACTTTGCATGGAAGCTTACAGAAAAGATATGTATTTAAAAAATTGCTTTCATTGAGGATTAAAATAATTTTTACGTCCAATCAGAATGTGGAATATTGGACACCACTAGAATTAAACTATATGGTGCCAAACCCCTAAATCACCCACATAATCATACACAGAATTTCAATTCAAGATTTTTCACCTTAAATTGATTACATGCATCAAGATGAAAGGATTACATCACAAGCTAGAAACAGAGAAATGCAATTTGTGCATGGAAAATCACATATGGATATTTTCCTAGCTTTTTCCTAGTTTTTTCCAATTAGAAATCTGAGTAAATATTTGAGAGCCTTAATGACAGAATGTTATCGTTAAATCTATAATACAATTACATTGCACCCTATTAACATCATGTCAAATTACAAACTTAACATGCAAAAGCTTTCTGGCTACATAACCTTCTTTGCAACCATGAATTTTTCTGCTACGCCTTATCCTGTTGAATTTCCTTTCAGACAAATTGTCATTTTCAGTGGCAGATCTAGGGTTTCTGTAAAGGGGGTTCGATGTTGGTCTAGAATTTGAGTAGTTAGTGCCATAGTGTCCCTATCTAAATAGATAGGAATACTATGGAACTAATTGCTCAAATTCTACTCAGATATCTTAAATTTGATAAGTTTTAACAAACTTGGCTTGAGTTGTTTCACAATACTGAAGTACAAAGTAGGTAGAATAGGCTTAGATCAGACTGACTGTCTGCCATTGCTTTGTATTCATCAGGATAGAAGAACGGTAGGATAAGGGTTAACACCAACAAATGGATAATGATTGTATCCTTTTTCTTTCTTTTGACCATTGAAGCATTTTTATAAGAATCTGATAAGTCCTTTTTTGGGGGGTGGGGGGTGGGAATGTGGCTTTCCCAAAATGCTTAAAACTATTGATTTTGCTTCATTTCAGGACCTTATCTTTATTTAATTTATGATATCATATATATTTCGAAAGAAAACATAGGGACTTTCTTATAATAATTAAAAAGTTTTTTAGTTATTTCTATAGCAATATTTGAGATTTATGGAACAATTATACTGCTATATGTAATTCCTAACTGCAGAATATATTGATTTAATATGCACATCAATAAAGATGAAATAACTAGAATATGTAACCCATCACACAAAAACAAGCGAAAAAGGATTGGATCCAACAACGGATCAAGGTCAAACAAAATGCTTATTTTGGAAAAAAAAACCCTAGGAAGAATAATCATTCAAAATTAAGGAAGTTCTATATTTGTGAGAAATTTTGACACTAGTCATTCTGCGCAGATCATGCTGTCTGACCAGGATGGCACTTCACATATTTCCAAGATGGTTCCTTTGTGCATTACTTGTCCGATGGGTTAACTGTTATCCTTAAATAACAGCATGGCCTATGGGTGCAACATTCTGCTGAATAATACAAAAAATCCAAGTCAAAAAAGGGGCATAACTCTTACAAAAATGCTTCCAGGGTTATCCCTCTTGACCTGTTATAATTCTGCAATATTTTGGAATTCATAATTCTTTCACCATGTTAACCAAGGTTTCCTAATTACAATCATTAGGAAACCTTGGTTAACACTGTTAAAGTTTATGTCTTCCGAAATATTGCGGAACTATTATGAGTCCACTACCTTAAGAGTCATATGCTCAATATTACTTACCATCACTAGGCCCACAGTCTTTATTATCTCCCTTTTGTATGGCACTTGGCAACTCTACATAGTCCATCCTGAAAATATAGTCAGGACAATAGATTGATTATAACATAATAGTCATTGAAGTATCGGAAAGCTTACCAATGATTTTTCTTGTCATTCTGACATGAAATAAGCCTTAAAGTTTACTCATACAAGGGATCATTTTGTGAAGTTTTAGTTAAAAACGAAAATGTATTGTTGGTGTTGTGGTGGTGGTGTTGGCGCAGCAGATGGACAAATGGCACTGATCAGATAAAACTGATGGAGAAATTGATCACTTTCGGTTCAGGAGAAATGTCAATATATTTCAGGTCAATTAACTTGCTGAATACAAACACAACTTTAAAGTAAAACAATCAATATCAGGTTTGACAATGTTAGTACAAAAGTCTATTCAAATATGATCTTCAACTGCCTTTCAATAATAATGAAGTATGGATTTGCCTTTGTTTATATTCAGGGCTGATTGATTTGTAAATTGTGTGTAGGTTACCTGTCACTAAAATGAAGCACAATTATATCCAAAGAAGCAGCATTTGAAAAATCTCACATTGACATGCTTAAAAAGGAACAAAATAATTGGGAAAAAAGTTGATTTCTTTAGGCGAAATTAACTGCCTTTAGTTTTCACACAAGCTCATTGAAATTGGACTACATTCACTAAACAAATTGTGCTTTTGAAAAACAAATGCCTCCAAAACAGCATTGTTTTCAGAATTTTGACCTTGATAGTTGGCCTTGATCTTGGAAGAAAATTATGACCTTGGTGTCAATACACGAGGATTCATGTTACAGTAATTGTGCCATATATGATCACTGCTTTTTTTAATAGAACTCATCAATATGCACCTTCTAGGTAAACAACGATCAAGGTCATCTATATGCTTGAAGTTAAATGATAAACTTTTCTTGTTAAGTTTTGCTGCCAACATTTGATCTTAATAGATGACCTTGATCTTTGAACACTGTAGAAGGTGCATTTCGATGAGTTCTAAAATAATTACCTGTATTTTCATTTAATCCATCATCATGACAAATATAATATATATGTGTTTTGGATAGCCTCAAAGGAATTGGCAAATGTAAACCCTTGTCATGCTGAACCTGGAATATTCCTGCTTCAACAGGAGGTATAGACAAAGATCAGCCTGCACATTTGTTCAGTCGTCTGATCTTAGTCCATAAAACCTGAAGTTCATTTTTAAAGAAAGGTGTAAAACGATGCATTTCTGAAATCTAATCACTCACATTTAGTAACTTCCAATGCTTTTAGCACTTTGATTAACATATTTTTTTGCAAAGATTTTTATTCAGCATGACAAGGGTAAAGTTTGTTGGTTAAATTTTGCAGACAGGCAGACAGACATTTAAAATTATGCCCTGATGTTTGGCTGTGAGTTTTTGGATAACTGTGGTCACTATAGTACAGGCTCCCCCAGAAATTTTGTTCAGAAAATCTAGCAACATTCAAAAAGAATAATTCATTAAGTAGTTGTGATCCAGGGCCACATATTGTTCATTGATCTGCTTCAATCACTTGCTTCACTGATACAACATGTTAACATTATATTAGAATGGCTTTCTGCACACCATGGTGCAACATTCATAAACAGACACCATACAGAGTACCTTTGTTTGATTTCAGACTCATTTCATATAACTCTTTATAAAGAGGTCACTATTAGATGGAGGAGATGGAGTAAAACAATTCTAAAATTGTTATTTTTTAAAAAAACCTATGGTATGGAAACTCGTTTGAATTGTCTCAATAAGACAATTAAAATGAGTACCAACAGCATAGGGGTTGTATGAGTAAAGCTCAATATTCATAAACAAACACCAAACAGCTGCATCTTTGTTTGATTGAAGAACAACAGTTACTCTTCAAAGAATCAGCTTAAGTCCCAGAGAGTGAAAAGTTGTAAAAGGGGAATAATTCCTACAAAAATGTATTGAGAATTATGCCCTTTGATGGTATGAGTTGCTCTTGTGATGGAGAATACACATGCCAAGTTTAAAGCAATTTGCTGTTTTGATATGACCAAGGATAAAGTTTGCCTTGATTTGACCAAGGTTAAAATTTGCCTTGAAATGACCAAGGTTACAGTTTGCCTTGATATGACCAAGGTTAAAGTTTGTCTTGATATGACCAAGGTTAAAGATTGCCTTGATATGACCAAGGTTAAAGTTTGCATTGATATGACCAAGGTTAAAGATTGCCTTGATATGACCAAGGTTATAATTGCCTTGATATGACCAAGGTTACAGTTTGCCTTGCTATGACCAATGTAAAAATTGCCTTAATATGACCAAGGTTAAAGTTTGCCTTGATATGACCAAGGTTTAAGATTGCCTTGATATGATCAAGGTTAAAATTGCCTTGATATGACCAAGGTTACAGTTTGCCTTGATATGATCAAGGTTAAATTTTGCCTTGATATGACCAAGGTTAAAATTTGCCTTGATATGACCAAGGTTAAAATTATCTTGATATGACCAAGGTTAAAATTGTCTTGATATGACCAAGGTTAAAATTGCCTTGATATGACCAAGGTTAAAGATTGCCTTGATATGACTTAGGTTAAAGTTTGCCTTGATATGACCAAGGTTAAAGTTTGCCTTGATATGACCAAGGTTTAAGATTGCCTTGATATGACCAAGGTTAAAATTGCCTTGATATGACCAAGGTTACAGTTTGCCTTGATATGATCAAGGTTAAAAATTGCCTTGATATGACCAAGGTTAAATTTTTGCCTTGATATGACCAAGGTTAAAATTTGCCTTGATATGACCAAGGTTAAAATTGTCTTGATATGACCAAGGTTAAAATTGCCTTGATATGACCAAGGTTACAGTTTGCCTTGATATGACCAAGGTTAAAGTTTGTCTTGATATGACCAAGGTTAAAGATTGCCTTGATATGACCAAGGTTTAAGTTTGCCTTGATATGACCAAGGTTAAAATTTGCCTTGATATGACCAAAGTTTAAGATTGCCTTGATATGACCAAGGTTAAAGTTTGTCTCAACTTCAACTCCTCTGCCTACAACTATGCCTATGCCTACCTACATCTAGGCATATGCCCAGGGTGACAATATCTCAAGTTTTTGTTCCTAAACAATGGGACTTAACACTTGTCATGCTGAACCCAGATTATTCGTGCCTTGTCAGAAGCTATAGACAAACATCAGCCTGCACATGTGTGCAGTCTGATCTTTGTCTATAACACCTGTTTTCCTTTTTTGAAACCAGAAAAGCGAGAAATTTTAATTTTCAAAATGAACAACTAATTACATTTAGTGCATCTAGAGCTTTGAGCACTTTGATTTTGTTTCAGTTTTGCTAAGATTTTTGTCAAGGGCTAAAATGGACATCTGACTGCAATAACAATCATGACAAATTACTTCAAGATTTTTCTGAAATGCTGGAAGCTATATTTCAACATGAAGATAAACCAATTCAATTGCTGTTCTATTGCTATATTTGTAGGACAGTATAGCAATGCCACAAGAAATGCTATCTGTTTAGTTCAATGAAGCCCCACAAAACCTGATTTCCTCATGAATACAAAACCAGAGAGAGCGATTGAAGGCAGACAGAGATTTCCATATGCGTGATTCCTTGTCACAGACGGCCTACATATTGATCCAGCAAATTCCCATTTTCTCTGTGGGCATTAATTATATTAGACATGTTTTTAATAACATTCAATAAGGATCCAGGGTTTTAAGGGACGCAGGTTTTGCGAGTCTGAGACTCCCAAATAAGCAGCCAGGACCCTCAAAACTATCTAATATGAGTCCTGTGGACCCTCTAGGGATCAACATCAGAATAGAATTGAAGACTGTTTTAAACAGTCTTCAATTCTTTCCTGAAGTTGAGAGCTAAGTAATTATAAGTATCCAACAATTTCTTAACTTTTAAACAGGAAATAGCCTTAAAGGCACAGGAAAACTATATCATTGCTCTAAAATAAGTAGTTTTTATCTAAAGCAGGGACTCCCAAACCGAATGAAGGACCCCTAAGATCCCAATGGTCGAGTCCTTTGGACCCCGTTTCCTTGATATCAGACTAAAACCCTGAGGATCAAACTAATGCCAAACTGATCCTCTTATTTTGTTCGGCTTACTGATTAGGAAATATCCGAGATCAATGCTTCCAATGAATTGTTACTTTATATTGGCATTTATGTCTGTAAAATGGGTTTTTCCTAGTAATTATATTCATCTTTTTTGCAGTTGTAGGCATAAATATCTTTATAGATTTTTACCCTCCTTTTAAGACAATATTTGTGAATGCTTTGAAATAACAGAGGAATCCCCTTTTAATATCAACACCTATTTGTTAGAAGAAAAGTCGCTCTTAAGGGGAAGTTTCTACTATCTGATTTCCTGTTTCAGTTAGTATCCCAATTCCAGAAGCTTAGGTTATGAGTACATCCATTGGCGTCAGAATGGACTTAGCTGCAATAATGTACCCCTCTCTCTGATATGCTGCCGGTCCTCCCACATCAGATTATCAAAGGAGGGATACGTTATCGTATCTAGAATGGACTATGCAAACATGGATTTTCATTATGCTGCAAAGAAAATTCTAGCATTTTCATTGCTTAATGCTGACCTGTCAGATATTGATATCTACGTAACGGCCACTAGGTTACAACTTAAAATATTTCCTCAAAGGGCCCAGCCGGAAATATAGAAAAAAATTCAAACCGGTAATGACAGCCATGTTTCTCATTCTTCACTGCTAACATGACCCAAACTATACACAATGTCATTATGCTACAGTTGAAAGCATGTCAATTAATAACATACAAATAAAGAATAATATAAATGCTAATAATTACCTTTCCATTAAACCAATATGTCCATTTAAAGTGCCAGCTTTCTCACAGGTTCAGCCAAGAACCACTTTCATTACATCGTGGAATAAAGAAGTGTGATGTCACAACTACATTTGACACCACTTTGTACATGTTTACTTTTCATTTGAAGGGCATTAGGGGATATTAGTGGTTTCAAAGAATTTGGTTTATACTGAGGCCTAGATAGGCAATTTACAGATATTGAGTCTAAAACTGAAGTTTAATGAATTTGTAATACAAGATTAGGTGCAAGGGTATATGACGATTTTTCCCGGCAGTAAAAAATTATGTCAACCTCTTGCCTATGACTCAGGTGACATAATTTTTTTCTGCTAGGAATAATAATCATATCAGCAAGAAACCGTAAAACTAATAATGTACAGCTAGTTTCAGCTAGACCAAGTCAAAACCTAGTGTCCCCCAGTCTCTTGCAGATTGACAGGAAACCTAATCTGACAGGGGATTTATCAACCCAAAGGTTTATTACCTTCAAATTGGATTAGAGGATTTCATAGGGTACAAAAACCCTGTAAATAATTTGATATTTTCCGGAAAACAGTAATTGATGATTTTCAAAGAGAGAGATTGGATATTACATTGACAAATTGAATGAAACAAGATGGAATAGCCAGACTTTTTTCTTTCATTTGGATCTTCATTTAAGCCCTTTTTAATGAAACAATTGATCGATAAGTCATTGTTTACCATGTAATAAAGTGTTCTTCAAAAGTTACGAGGGGAAACCTCACACTCTTCAAAAGGGAAAACCTCACACTCTTCAGTCTTGCTTTGTGTTATTGCAGCTAATTGCATGAGCTGCATATAGAAAGCAGTCATTGCAAAGGCCCAATTAGCCTGGGATTCAGGCCCTGTTTTTTTATAAGTCTGTAACAGGCTAAATAAGTAAGTTGAACATTCAGACCTTAAAATAAGTTAACTTCTCTTCAAAGAAACAGGTCTTAATCAGATTTTCAGAAACTAGACATTGACTTTATATCCATATTTTCAATGATGTCACCTAAGACTATTTAAGAGACTCCTACAAGTCTGAGGCCCAATTATAAAAGGCTGTAGGCGCCTGTAGACCCTTTGACCTTACAGTATTACAATTTTAATTTAAACATTTTCATGTTATTTACAATAAATTCCTGCTGTTCACAGAGATTTGGCAGATAGGATGGACCAAGATCAGCCTGCACAGATTGTGCAGGCTGATCTTAGCTAATTCTGCCTGCTAATTCTACTATTTTTTGTGAGTGTGTGTGTGAGAGGGGGGTGTTATAATTTCAGACAGACTACTTAATATATCACAAAATAGGCAGTTTATTTGATTCAGCAGAACATGGATATTGTTTGTTCATTCAGGATGAATATTTTATCTTAAAGAGTAGTTTTTGTGACAAATGCACTTACATGGATACAATATCAATCATCATTCTTGCATTTAGAAGTTACTACAAGCTACAGGAGAAATGTTTCTATGTCTAAAATATAGGCCCCGGTAATAAATCATTTCACCAGGAACTTCTTGTCAGTATTAAATAATATACAATATCATATCTGTCACATAATTTCAGCATACATACAAATTTGATATCTCTATATAACCTCTTCCTTCTCCAATGTTGTTTTTCCAGTAAAAATTTTCTGTGCTTCCAGAGAAAAACTGTTAAAAGTTAGAAAACTTAGAAAATATGACAGAGGAACTTTTGCAGAGACAAAACAGAGAAAGACAATTTCCTATTTATTAATTATTGGTACGGAAATTGATGCCTTTTTCTGAATCCCCTTAATAAAAGGCAAAGTATGTACATAGTCATACATTGATAACTATTCATGATGATCATTTGGTGGGTCTAGGATCATTTATCCACACATAGCTCCCCTTGTCTTCTATAATGAACAGCCATCGGAGATATCCTTCCTTGTCTTACGCATGGGTAAATTTACATTGTAAATGATGTCATCACTACATCATTGAACACAAGATATTTAACAGCTTAGCATTCTTACTGTTTCTTACTGTTTTGAGGCCTTAAGGAAACCTTAAGGAAGCCTACGGCTTGTATGGGCCCATCTGTTTGTGTTTTTCTCATCTTCATGTTTGATTCTTTTAGTGGATTTTAATGTACACAACTAGTATTTATGTGAGATAAAAAAACAAGAGGCCCAAGAGGGCCTGTATCGCTCCACTGGCTTAAAATCTCAAGATTTGAAAGAGAGATATTGCAAATTGAAGGTAATGAAAGTGAACAACATTCAGAAGGAATTCAGACTTTTTCTAGGTTGAAACTGACTTATGAAGGAATGAACTTAATTAACTTATATGTAAAATTACAAGAAAGAAAACTATTTAGATGTAGATTGAAACAAGAGGACCAGAATGGCCGTAAACAGCTCACCTGAATTCTATTGATCCAGTGGATCTCATCCAATCCAAATTTCTTGAACAATTTTAGATGAGGGTCATCAAAGGAACATTCTGGTAAAGTTTCATTAAAATTGGCCTAATGGTTCAGGAGGAGATGTCATTCAAAAATTTCATGGTCAAAATAAGCCCCGCCCTGCCAAGCCTACATAAATTTGGGGGTCAATCCAAATTTCTTGAACAACTTTAGATGAGGGTCACCCAAGGAACATCCTAATAAAGTTTCATTGAAATTGGCCCAATGGTTTACGAGAAGATGAGGTTCAAAGATTTCGGGGTCAAAACAAGCCCCGCCCTGCCGCGCCCATATTTGGGGTTCAATCCAAATTTCTTGAACAACTTTAGAAGAGGGTTACCCAAGGAACATTCTAGTAAAGTTTCATTGTAATTGGCCCAATGGTTTGGGAGGAGATGTCGTTCAAAGATTTCGGGTCAAAATAAGCCCCACCCTTCCACGCCCATATTTGGGGGTCAATCCAAATTTCTTGAACAACTTTAGAAGAGGGTCACCCAAGGAACATTCTGGTAAAGTTTCATTGAAATTGGCCCAATGGTTTGGGAGGAGATGTCGTTCAAAGATTTCGGGGTCAAAATAAGCCCCGCCCTGCCACGCCCATATTTGGGGGTCAATCCAAATTTCTTGAACAACTTTAGAAGAGGGTCACCCAAGGAACATTCTGGTAAAGTTTCATTGAAATTGGCCCAATGGTTTGGGAGGAGATGGTGTTCAAAGATTTCGGGGTCAAAATAAGCCCCGCCCTGCCACGCCCATATTTGGGGGTCAATCCAAATTTCTTGAACAACTTTAGAAGAGGGTCACCCAAGGAACATTCTAGTAAAGTTTCATTGAAATTGGCCCAATGGTTTGGGAGGAGATGTCGTTCAAAGATTTTGGGGTCAAAATAAGCCCCGCCCTGCCACGCCCATATTTGGGGGTCAATCCAAATTTCTTGAACAACTTTAGAAGAGGGTCACCAAAGGAACATTCTGGTAAAGTTTCATTGAAATTGGCCCAATGGTTTGGGAGGAGATGTCGTTCAAAGATTTCGGGGTCAAAATAAGCCCCGCCCTGCCACGCCCATATTTGGGGGTCAATCCAAATTTCTTGAACAACTTTAGAAGAGGGTCACCCAAGGAACATTCTGGCCAAGTTTCGTCAAAATCCACCCATTGGTTTAGGAGGAGAAGATGTTTAAAGAAAAGTTTACGCACGCACGCACGCACGGACGGACGGACGGACGGACGGACGCACGACGGACACCTCGCCATGACAATAGCTCGCTGGCCTTCGGCCAGTGGAGCTAAAAACTGTTACTTGATTTTGTTAAAGACTAGCTGATCTTAACCTTGTCTAGAATAGAAATATTATCAAGCTCGCCAAGGTTCGCTTAATAATAGGGATGGGAACGAGTATTCGATTAATCGAGTACTCGATCGAACGTCCGATTATCGATTACCAATTTCACTAATCGATTAATCGGTAAAAAAATGAAATAATAGCAAATTCGTTTCCAATCTCATTTTTTTCATATTTTCTCAAAATATCGATTTTTCATGTGAAATGCTGTTCAGCTAAAGATAATGTTGCAACACCTGTGCGCCTGCCGATTGTCTTATCCATCGATATTTTTCCAAATTTGCAATCAAGTGCCAACCGTCATTGTTCTTGCTGTCAATCAATACACGTCATTTTATAACTTTTCGCACCTTCAGCTTTTGGCACCATGATCAGGGACGGCAAGATTTACGGATCTTCGGATCAACGGAATGATGCAGCGTCGTTCCAAAACCTTGTAATGCAATCTTATTGATGTTGCAGTTACTTGGTCTTTCTCAACTGAAAGTTATATATAAAACCGATGATTTTTGCCTGAAAATATTACCGAGAAATGACACTCTCTAAGCATGCACTTTACAATTAAGATTAGCAATCATATGTCATTTCAACTGACCCTTCGACCTAATATGCAGCAAATACCGTGTATCTTTACGTTTGAAGACACAGAATAAATGAATGTCATAAATTCTATCCGAGTACTCGAGTACTCGATCGGAAAGGCGAACGAGTAATCGATTAATAAAATTGTTACTCGTTACCATCCCTACTTCATAATATTTCCTTTCTAGACTCGGTTAAGATCAGCTGGTCTCAAACAAAACCTCACGACAAATCCTATATATCCATACATACATCACCCTGTCAAATTTTAAGCTTTGTATTTGCAAAGTAAATTTGTTATTGAAAAAACAAAGTAAATATCCCTTGTATAGGGTTCCTAAAGGATAAACAGGAAAGACTGGTTCTATAACAGAAAAATAATTACATACACCAGCCTACAGGAGAAATCCTCCGGGTATTCCAGTCTATTATCCTCCTGTCTATAATGATGGAAGACTTTTTGTATTTTGGCTCCAATTTACCAAGTTTTGCTAAATAATTTCTGACAACCTATAGTCTAACCCAATACCCAGCGGACTCATCTCGCTAATGCTATTACTCTTTGTTTTTTCTCGGAAGTTTGGTCATTAAACAAGGCATTTCCTGAAACAATAGTTATTGTTCTGGGCTTATGGCTTTGTAACATTGTAGTTCATCATTGGCCATTGGTACCATATATTTGCGCAGATGAATATTCCCTATATCTGAAAATAGTTCTACAGACAGATGACAGTAATGTTAAAATCCTTTAGACTTAAACTTCAAACTGAATTTGTCAACTTTGACCAACCCTTATGGTGCAGGCTATGCTTGTTGCTAGTTACCAAGCTAGTCATAGTTGAAATGAGACCCAAAAATGTTTTGCCTTATAGTGGTAATAACTAGATTCTGAGACTAGCCTTAGTGATACTGACAAGATTCTTGGAACAGCCATAGTGGTGACTAGCAAGACTCTGGGAACAGACTTGTAAGTGGTACCATTAACAAAATTCTGGGAAAAGCCTATGCCGTACTATTAAGATTCTGGGAACAACTTTAGTGGTACTATCGAGATTCTGGGAATGGGCTTGGTGGTACTTTCGAGATCCTTGGAAAATATTAGCTGTACTCATAAGATTGATAAGCAAATAACATTTCAATTTTTTTAATGAAATACATGTATGAACAATGATAAGATTTATTTTGTTTAAAATGACCATTACAAGTTGTTGATTACCGTTATGATTAGGAGATTTTATGCAATTTTAGTCTCACAACTGACCTATTTATGGAACTTCGGTACTCAGATTGTATCAACTTTTGAGTATAATGAAACAGAAAGGATGCAAATAAACAAGAGAATCAAGAAGTGTGAAGATATTCTTGTTACATCACTTTAAAACTGTGTATTGTTTTGTCTGTATTGATCGTAATTTTCTCTGCTGGTTTGTCTCATTAGAAACCATATCTTTTTCACTTGTATCTTAGAGACAAGTTATCTCAATTCATCACATTTATGAAACTAGCTTTTGACAACCTACACTAACAATGACAAAATAAAGGCTGGTTGACAAGGACATAATAAAGGTTAGTTTTTATCTCTTAAACAAGATTGCATGAAGAATATGCTGCAATAGTAATATTATGGAAGTGTGGCTGGTTTTTGCACAATAGGCAAGGCTTCAATGCTTGGGTTTACTATTCCAGTCTATACTACTTGATTATCCTCTTAAATTCAGAATGTTTCACGAGCGCTCTACCTGTGGGTGCAAATACTCGGCTGGAAAGTGCAAAAATTCTAAGTGGAAAAAGTAACATATCTCTTATAAAAATGCTTTTAGAGTTATCCCCTTTGTTAATCTGGATAGCTCTTATGATTGTGAACACACATGTCAAGTTTCATGAAATGATCTTGAATAGCAACCGAGATATGATCCATTAGGTTAAAGTTTGTCATACCAATGCTATTGCCAACACCAACAGGAAGACACTAAGGTGATGACAATACCTCGGGTTTTTCTACAGAAGAGGCCATAGGGGTCCAGCTAAGTCTATTTAGAGGGGGGTAAAGCCAGTCTGAAATCTTTATTTCCAAGTGAAACCCTATTTTGTGGGTACTCATTTGAAATTACTTTATGACACATGTCAAATGAGTACCAACAACATAGGGATTGAGTTATAAGTTATGAAATTATTGAATTTGAAAACCAAAATACCCCCTCTATCTGTAGATCTGCCAATTATGCCACAATGAGAGAGGCGTTTGTGTTGGCTATCCCATAAGTATTCTTAACCCTTTGCTGTTTAGTCCCTGCTTTTTACATGCCTGTGATTTTATGATTGAGAAAACATTGTGAAGAAAGAAGAAATTGCTCCTCACAAGCAATTTCTTCTTTTTCCACACTATTTTCTACCCTACGGAATGGTTATTTTTCAAATTAAATCCACTTTAAATTTTCGTCTGCAAAACCTTTGAATTTGGACAGGTCCAAAATTTTGAAAAACAGGAAAGTGTTAAATTTGGCTTGAATTCACTTCATGGTTCTTCAAAGGCTCAAGAGAATG
The DNA here is from genome assembly GCA_948146395.1 of Fragum whitleyi. Taxonomy (NCBI): domain Eukaryota; kingdom Metazoa; phylum Mollusca; class Bivalvia; order Cardiida; family Cardiidae; genus Fragum; species Fragum whitleyi. The sequence goes on along the minus strand of OX411552.1, from coordinate 14,899,086 downwards.
TTTTTTTATTATGAATGACATCTTTTATTTTGACAACAATTGTAAGCAAGTTTACCCAAATACACTTGGGACCGATAGACTCCCATTTTTGTAATGAATTTCACAACATCGCCTATATTCTTGTATTGATTTCAGCTTCGTGCCGCCATGTTTCTAACCAGATGAATAATTCTGATATTATCAAACTATTCATCTCATACAAGACAAAACAATTGAATTGAAGAAGCCAAGCTAAGAATCAATACACCAATGTTTGTCCTAAATACAAAACACCAACTTACCATGTTTGGCCGTATAATTCTCCAATGAGAGTTTTTAGTGTCAATAGTATTGGTATAATACTGACTTTATGATAAAAAAGTCTGAATTCAGCACTCCTCACAGACCTCTAACAAATTATAGTATTTCTCCTAATAAACGCTCATGGAGCTATACATAACATGGTCCCGGAGATTTTATTTAATATGCATTTCCTGATTTATTATCATTAAATTTATGTCTTTTAGGCCATTCTTCCCTTAATTTGAGGTGAATTTGCTCTAAACAATCAAATGATTGTTTAGAGGCAATGCATCTCAAATTAGAGAAGAAGTCTCAAAAAGTTCCACAAATTTAGTTAAGGGGTGCTACTATTAGGGAGAGCGCTATTATTATACGGCAAGTCTTTCAATTTAATGTGAGTACTTGTAATTGCTTATGGATGCAGGACCAAAAGTGATAATGCAGCCTTAGCTGAATGAAATAAAATTCTATATCAATTCAAAGTATGCCAATTTTTTTACCCTGGTCATGCATATTCTTGCTGATTGCAAGAAAAGGACTGAAAGTGAGCGTTTTGTGACAAACAGGTCAAGACTTAGATCAGACAGTACAAATGTGCAGGCTGATCCTAAATGTTATTTGACTTTTGTATGAATAAGGAATACTATTGAAACAGAATAGTGCAGGTCTTAAAAGATTATAGCAGAATTTTTGAAAGAGCCCTTAAATATATAGGTACTTACAATAGTCTTGCAATATGCCCTCTACATTTAATGATTTTACACAAATCAATTTGGATGCACACATCACTATTACTCTTGCTTGTTTTCCCCGTCATAGTGAGGTTGGTAGTGCGTCGGACTGTCAATCTAGAGGTTCCGGGTTTGATCCCCAACAGCAGTTCTCATTCTTTCTGACTATTTGTCTCTCACCAATGGATTGATAATCGTAGACCTATGTGAGATAGCAGCCAGGGGCTAGGAAAGGATGTGGTGGTTGTACTGGTGAGAGAAATACCAGGAAACCATTGTTAGGTGCTTCAGCCGCCACGATATAACTGAACAAGAGGCCCAAGAGGGCCTGTATCGCTCCACTGGCTTTAAAATCTTTAGACTTTCATTAAATAAAGATTACTTTATCTGAATACATTAACACTCCAAATTCTCCTAAGACCTATTTAGTAATGATTAAATGGTTCAGGTCCATATTGCACCAAAATACTCAATCACAATGAACCTGCAACCCTTGACCAATCTTATTAAAACATAAGGTTCAAAAGATGTCGTTCAAAGATTTCGGGCTCAAAATAGGCCCCACCTGACATGCCTATATTTATGGACCAAACAAAATTTCTTGAACAATTTAAGTAAATAGTCACCCAAGAAACATTCTGGTTAAGTTTCATTGAAATTGGCTGAGTGGTTCCGGAGGAGATATTGTTCAAAGATTCTGGCCTCAATATAAGCTCCGCCCTGCCACGCCCAAATTTATAGGCCTAACAAAATTAAGCAAATAATTTTTAAAAAAGCAAATAATTTTTAAAAAGAGACACTCAAGGAACATTCTGGTAAAGTTTCATTGAAATCAGCCAAGTGGTTCGGGAGAAAATGTCATTTGAAAATTTCGGGCTCAAAATAGGCCCCGCCCTGCCACGCCCATATTTTTAGGCCAATCAAAATTTCTTGAACAATTTAAGTAAAGGGTCACCCAAGGAACATTCTATTAAAGTTTCATTGAAATCGGCCCAGTGGTTCAGGAGGAGATGTCGTTAAAAGATTTCGGGCTCAAAATAGCCCCGCCCTGCCACGCCCATATTTATGGACCAATCAAAAATTCTTGAACAATTTAAGTAAAGGGTCACCCAGGGAACATTCTGATAAAGTTTCATTGAAATCGGCCCAGTGGTTCAGAAGGAGATGTCGTTCAAAGATTTTGGGCTCAAAATAAGCCCCGCCCTGCCACGCCCATATTTATGGGCTAATCAAAATTTCTTGAACAATTTAAGTAAAGGGTCACCCAAGGAACATCCATGCCAAGTTTCATTGAAATCCACCCAATGGTTTGGGAGGAGAAGATTTTTAAAGATTTCAAAGTGAAAAAATGCCACGCCCTGCCACGCCCATATTTGGGGGCCAATCAAAATTCTTTGAACAATTTTAAAAGGGGGCCACCCAAGGATCATTTCTACCAAGTTTGGTTAAAATCCGCCCATTGGTTTGGAAGGAGAAGATGTTTAAAGAAAAAGTTTACGCACGAACGGACGGACGGACACACGGACGGATGCACGACGGACACTCCGCCATGACAATAGCTCGCTGGCACCTTTAACCTTTTGCTGTTTAATCCCTGCTTTTTACGTGCCTATGAATTCATATGTTTGAAACATTGTGAAAAAGGAACACATCGATCACTTAGGGGTACCATTAGATACCTTAATACAGCATTTTGTGTTAACAAGACCTTTCTTAATGAAACTCAACCAATTACGTAAGCCATATTTCATCAGTTATTTGCTTTTTGTCATCACTTTAAAATAGTTTTTTTTTCCTCTATCATAAGACTACCTAAAACAAATGTATTTACCTTAAAATTTAAGTCGGCAGACAAAACAGTGCTTTTGATTATGTAATTATTGAATACATTTAATTCACTTTCGTTTTATAAAACATGAAATTATTTCATCTTATGCAATTATAAAATTTTAATCAAATTTCTAGCCCTAGATTTCTATTTGAGCAAATATTAAATTGCAAGAAATGATCTATGGAGTTCGGAAATTTCAATGAAAATAGTGCTAAATTCAATTACATCATAATGGAAGTTTAATGGCATTTTTCTAAGTATGAATATTATTTCTGAAAATAAAAAAAAAAATAAAGCTTTTTAAATTTCTAAATGTCTAAATAAGTTTTTTGAATTTCGAACTTATTCACAGTTTCCAAATAAAAATATACTTTTAGATTCTTTGAATGATTAATGCTGCCTAATTCAATTTAAAACTTGTCATAATTGAAAAGGGTTCAGACAACAAAGTTAACACATTCCTGTTTTACAACTTGAAATTCTGGACCTGTCCAAATTCAAAGGTTTTGCAGACGAAAATTTAAAGTGGATTTAATTTGAAAAATAACCATTCAGTTGGGTAGAAAATAGTGTGGAAAAAGAAGAAATTGCTTGTCAGAAGCAATTTCTTCTTTTTTCACAATGTTTTCTAGTGATGGGACAATGATCGATTATAATCGAAAATCAGTTGGTTTGGCCTTCCGATTACGATTATCGACTAAGAAATTTCACAATCGATTGTAGTCGGCCTGGAACGTGTTTTTTACTGGACATTTGGTCCGGGAATATAACAGTCACAATGCAATTAGCAGTTTATATAATCCTTGCTAGAAACGAAAAAGCCAATGCAAACAATAATATTCTCGAGGATTAAGAGATATTTCCTTACCCCCGTCATGGCAAAGGACCATCAGACATGTCGAACGAAAATCCCCTTTGTCCGGTAAATTTTACCATATCGTTGGTCCAAATGTCCGACACTATTTTGTGGACTTAAAAATAATTTAACAGTAAATCCTGTCTTCCACTTAAGAAAACACTATTCTGGACATCTTTCTCACGAAAACAAACATTTTTCTTAAACTTTACATAGGTCTAGATTCCGTCAATAAACAGTTCCTCTACGACTTTCGGCACCCCTAGAAAGCGAAAATTCTCTTCTTTAAAATGTATCAATTAAGAGGAAGAAGAGATGATTTAAGGATCCAATTAAGAAAGAATTATTGGTAGCTAGTCTTATTTTACCTGAATTTTTCGTATTTTTTCCAGTATCAAAAGCATACAGACTAAAATAATTTTCTGCTTATTCGTACCCAAGAATGTTCGACCCATCAAATTATGTCTTGTTATTTTTAATGAAAACCACAAGTGAATGTAGCCTTTTGACTTGAAAAGAGTTCAAAAATCATTTTTTAACAACTCTGTTAATCTCTGAATCTCAGCTTTTACATCAAAGCACTGAAAACACTGGGAGGACTTTTGACAGCCTAGTTAGGCCTATAATGTTACTGCTAGTTAATCTTAATGAGGAAAGAAAACAGTTATAATATAATTTGACCCCTAAAATGTTTGGTCTGACAGGTCTTGCTTCAGTCTTAAAGTTTATTAGGATTTGTTAGACCAACTGTCTGACAGTTTTTCTGGACCCTTGCCATGTCTGTTACCCAGGTGGTTGGATGTCGTCAAAAGTTTGCCGACAAAAAACATTGTTATGCATAATCACTTTTGTATTTTGATAAAAATAGAAATGAAAACTGGGGAAACATTTGGTGAAAGGGAGGTATAGGGTAATGATTGACAAGTGATGATCCTCTTTCTATGACCATAAACAAGAAGATAGGTTATCAGTCAACTCGGCCCATCGAATAACTCAGCCTGGTCAACTCGGCCCCAATATATAGCCTATAGTAGCATGGACTTGCATGAAATATGTATAAGTTTTGTTCAAATGATGCAGTTATACCCTACTATGATCATCTTTATTATTTTGACAATAGTATTGAATTTTTTTGATAATTAGATATTTATTCAGTGATTAAATATATGCAATTCTTTAATTGATTCTTGAAATTCAAGTTTACTTTTTTTTAAGGCCGATGCATATGTAAATTTCCTCACAACTGAATAAAAATTGAATAATATTGTATTTTTACTAATCATTCTAAATGAATAATCAATAAGATAATGATTTTGGCATAAAAAGATTTTGGGCCGAGTTATATGTTGGGCTGAGTTGAAAATGGGCCGAGTTGACTGGTCACTAGAAGATATGGGTATACTGGTTTACAGCTTTCTATCTAAGTGTCCAACCAACCATCCATCTGACCAATCTCTGACAATCTGTCTATGGTGCTGATTTGAAATTGTTTGGATAACATTGTGGAAAAAAAAAACAAGCATTTCTTCTTTTCTCAAGATATATATTACCCTATTTGGCACTGATGTTTCACATTTTATACTAATACACATGTAACTGCAACTTCTTGTTCAGAGAGGGGATGAGAGATGTAGAATTGGTAAATACACAAAAACAATAAACATTTTCCAATTTTCTTTATACAACATAAATAGTTTCAATAACAAATTCTCAAGCCTTAAATCATATCAATTAAGTAATGATGCATAGATATTGCAATTTAAGATAAATTCAAATGTAGTCTTGTAATTCCAAAGGATACAAAGAGATGATGCAGTGCTGTTTTGATGTAAATGAAACCGATTATATAATCGATCATTAGTTGATTGATTCTTCCGACTAAAAACCGATAATCGATTATGATTTCAAACCGATTGCCCAACACTAATGTTTTCTCAATCATAAAATCACAGGCACATAAAAAACAGGGATTAAACAGCAAAGGGTTAATTAGTACAAAGTGAAAGGAATCCATACACTATGTGGTTGAAACTAATGTGGGGAAGGGAGAATTTGCTTGTTACAAGCAATTTTTCTTTTTCCACAATAATTTCTTCCGTATAAAATCATAGGGATGTAAAAATCAGCTAGGACTATATATTATTATGCAGGAATAGATTAAACAGTATAACCCTAAACATGCTTAATAAAATCTCCGCAAAAGCGTTTGTTTGTTTGTTTGTTTGAATGGGGTTTTAAGCCACTTTAAAATTAACATTATTTCACCTAACAATGGATTCCTGGTATTTCTCTCACCAGTACTACCATCACATCCTTTCCCAGCCTCCAACTGCTATCCCACCTAGGTCTACGATTATCAACCCATTGGTGGTAGACAGATAGTCAGAACGGATGAGAGCTGCCGTCGGGAATCAAGCCCGGGACCTCTAGATTGACAGTCCGACACGCTACCAACTGCGCAATGACAGTGGCTTTCCGTAAAATCACTTCAATCTAAGTGCTGAAGGCACACAAAGCACCACTAATTAATCAGTATAAAACTTTTCAACTTTTCTGGTTTGAAAGAAAACTCAGGTGGTAATAACAAAGATCAGACTGCACACATGTGCAGGCTGATCTTTGTCTATACTTCCTGCCAAAACGGAACTATTCTGAGTTTAGTATGACAATAGTTAATTCAGAAGCTTTTTAATCAATTTATCAGAGCTCTAAATTCTATTTGCACAAATATTTCAATGATGGGATACGTAACCATATATAGGAGACCATTATGCCTCATCTGTGGAGAGAGAATTTGATCGTTTTATTTTAGTGTTTGGAAAAATTACAGATCTTTATTGATTATTGTGGAATAGAATACAATAAAATGCACATTTGGGATGGAAATACTGTTGATTCATTACCCCTGGAAACCATTTCACATCCGAAACGTCTATCAAAAATTGCTAGCCAGTAGATCCTCAGAGACGTTTATACGAAATTAAAAGTTCCAAATATTTGTCTACTAATGGAAACTGGCACGGAAACGGGGAGACTGGTTACATTAAACCAAGTTTATAGTCTTTATTTTTATCGGTTGTTTCTGTTGCATGCTCTTGAATACTCTTCATCAAAATACTAAACTTAAGACTGAATTTCAAAAATATAGAAGGAAATCGAAAGATAAAAATTTTGATTTATAGTCTAGTTTTATTCCATTCATATTATTGATTATGCAACACTATTATAAGTGCCAATATATTTACAGGCTCTTACAATTGTGTTGCGCTAACCCCACAAAATAGTATATGAAATTTTCTTATCTGGCAAAACAAATGGTAAAAAATTTCATGCAACTCTTTATCACAGATGGCTGACCAAAACCTTTTAACACTTTCCTGTTTTACAAAATTTTGGACCTGTCCAAATTCAAAGGTTTTGCAGACGAAAATTTAAAGTGGAATTAATTTGAAAAATAAGCATTCTGTAGGGTAGAAAATAGTGTGGAAAAGAAGAAATTGCTTGTCAGAAGCAATTTCTTCTTTTTCACAATGTTTTCTCAATCATAAAATCACAGGCACGTAAATAGCAGGGATTAAACAGGAAAGGGTTAAATACAGTATGAATAAAGCTCTTTTTATGAGGTTTTAGTCTCTGATCGCTAATGTAATGTCTTGTGGTATATGGTTCAAATCATGCATAGAAGTTAAAATAAATGGTGCCAATTTTTTTGTCCAATCTGTGGAAAATTAAAGGCTTGCTTTTCTAGGGCTTTGTTCAATATAACCAGCCGAAAGAGGCAATTAATGCCACTGGAAATTTTGATCACTACGGCAGTTTTCTCATCAATGGAAACTGAGATAAGCCATAAATTGAAAATGTTTGGAATGTTACGAACATAAAACTGTTCACCATCTATTTCTTGTCTAGTGATCCCGGCGATGTCTCAGACATGTCTCAAAACCATCTTGATGTATGGCGATAATGGAGCCAGAGCTGAGCTAGAAAGATGCATTGATTAATATCTTGAATGATGTATTTATGTGAAATTGCAAATTGGCACTTAAAGACAATTATTTAAATGAAAGATGAAGTGGGGTTTTTTCTCGAAGAATTATGAGGTTTATTGGCTTTTTAATTTTTCAAAATATACCATAGTGTATTATGATGAAGCAATTAAACAGAAATCGTGCCAAATGAAAAAGTGACACTAGGTTTTTCTGCTCTTTAGACACTATTTCCACCTGTTGGTTTAAAACTATGTAAGCGCCTATTTTTTCATATGCACTCAAATCAGTTTGCACTATACCTCCTCCATTTGCAACTTTTTAAATTGATCCTTTTACAATTTAAGATCAGTCAATTTGTCACAAGAAACTTGAATCTGCAATATCTAAGTCTTGATAATACTTTGATGACCAAGTTCCAAACAGTTGTAACTGCCTTTAATACTAGAGGCAGTTACAACTGTTTTGCGCTGAGCTATCCATTTTACAATTTTAGGAATAATTTTGTTTAACTTTGGACACCTAGCCACAATGAAAGCCAGAATGTTTGCAAAACAAACATTAAATAAAACAGACTGATTTCTAAGAACATGAAAGTTATGATATAAAACAAATACCATTTATCTGTAAAACATAAAACCCACTTTACCATATTGTCTACCGTCTAAAGCTATTCTCTGTAGGGATCTGTTCTGTATCAGCTCTCTCCCCAGGCAAAGATACAGATATTTCAGATAAAAATCGACATTCAATCCAAATATTTTCTAAAAAAAAAAAAATCAACAAACCCTGTGTTGTGTGTACTCATTAGAATCGTCTCGCTGAGACGATTCAAATGAATACCCACAACATAGGGTTTTGTTGAGAAATAGCAATTTTAGATTGAATAGCTTTACCACCTTTTATCTTAATTAACCCTTTGCTGTTTAATCCCTGCTTTTTACTTGCCTGTGATTTTATGATTGAGAAAACATTGTGAAAAAAGAAGAAATTGCTTCTGACAAGCAATTTCTTCTTTTTCCACACTATTTTCTACCCTACTGAATGGTTATTTTTCAAATTAAATCCACTTTAATTTTTCGTCTGCGAAACCTTTGAATTTGGACAGGTCCAAAAATTTGTAAAAGAGGAAAGGGTTAAATGTCTGTTCCCCAGAGGATCAAACAGTCCAGAACGTTTATTTTGAGCGAATAATCAATTTCAGGGTAGGATTGTTCAAAGGAATATCTTCATATCAGTTCCATCAATATTTACATATGCATTTTAACAAAGTTAAAACATTCAAATGAATATTATCAAGTGCATTCCTAACAGAGATAATTCAATCTTTTGTGCTTAACCCTTGATAAAGCAAAAAGAATTATCATAACTGTTCTAGAAAAAAATAATATGCTGGTGTATAGTATATACAATCTTCTCCATTGCTTCCAACTTTCAAATACCTTCTTGTCTTAAAGATGCAAATTGTCAATAGAGCACTATAGAAAGGATTGAACAATTTTGTATCTAGAACAAGAAAACCTATTACATGAAGGATTGACCAATTTTATTCTCTCAACACTAATTACCAATCTTTCACCAACTAGACCATGGGAGAAATTCCAAAATGTTTATAACTGTAGAAACCCTGATGAAAAATGCCAGCAATTAACGCCTATACACCAGACCATTGTTAATTACCAAAACATGACTAATGAAATACACAAAATACTGAACAAACATACTGGTTGGAGACCAATTCTCGCCAAGTTCCAGTTCTCCCCACCACCCCTTTTTCTCGGTCAAGACGGAAAGGACACCCTTCTAAATTACAAATTATGCTGACAAGAACTTCTTTTAATCAGAAAATAATTTATTGTGAATGAATATTGCGTCTTTACTGTGAAAATATGCAGTTGGCGAGAACTGGTACATGGCGAGAATTGGTCTCTAACCAGTAGAAGTTTTATTTGGTATGAAAAATATTGAGTACTTTTTTATTTCTCTAAAAAATTTCATGACTATGTCTCAAGTTTTTTAAAGTACCTACAAGACAGATCACTGAAAACTAAACCAAGGGGTCAGTGCACTAGTTTTGTAAGTGCCTATAAATTTAAGGGCACTTACAAAAGTATTGCGCTGATCCCTCAAATTACATTTTGACTCTGGCTGGCTGATGCAGATAGCCACAATTAACCACATATACTAAAATGTTTTGTTTAATGATAACCAAAATGTTGTGAGCTGTAGAAAGGACATTTTGGTCGCCTATTTATATGTGTATTCTGATCTTAGTCTGCACCACATATTGCAATAAAAGAAATGTTTTAAATGAAATTTATTTTGAACAAAATGTTTGTAGACAACTAGCTTTTATCATGAAATGAGCTGTTTACTTTTAATGCAATTTTTATATGAGGATAAATCTTTACTCAGTAAAACAAATGAAGTGTTAAGATGCCTTCCAAGGAATCAATACCAAGAAATACAACAATAGGGATAAAATTTCTTTTCATAAGATAGATCTATTCATACAAACACAATTCTTAGAAAGAAGCACGCAGAATAAACCGCCCTGAGTGAATTTACTTTTCATGTGCCCGAGAAATTGTTATAACAGATAGCTTTCACCGAAAATCAATAAAGAAATTTGTCACGGGGGAATTTTGCCTTATATCAATGTCATAGCAGATCCCCTCGAGTTTCTATCAATGGTACTTGGAATTTCCGGAGTTCAAATCAATATTGTCAGTACTTATTCTAATAATTACTAACATGATCATTCGATGCAAATTATGGCCGCTTGGATTATTCAGTAATTGGTTCCCTATTACAGGGATCAAGGAACCGGCAATTTTTACGAGGAATTTTCCTGCTGGATGGTCAGGCTAAGTTGGACGGAGATAAACAGTATTGGATTCTTGGACGAATCTATAATAAACAACCTCTTGGTCCAAACAAAATCTTGGTCTGAGGGGTCAGTGAAAAACTATTGTAAGTGCCTATTATAAAGGCACTTACAATAGTTTTTTCACTTACCACTCGATATGTGACCTGTCAAACAAATAAGGACCATCTGTAAATTAAAGATTTGAGAAAGCAATTTATTCCAGTATATGTCAACCTGAGTTTGCATTTCAAAACTTCTTATATGGAATGGTAGAGCAATCTTTTTAAACTAAAAAAAAAAACTTTCAAATGCCAAAAGTTTCAAAAATAGTCCGCCTGCAGAGTCTGACTACAGGCGACCATTTACACACTATCCAGATTACCCCTTTTTGTCCCTTCTTTAGCTGTATGTGGTAAAGCATGTAGAATTTCCAGGCCTTTGAAATGTTGCAAGTAGTGATTGGCAGATTAATTTATTATAATAAATAATCAGTTGGTTTGGGCTACCAATTGTGATAATCAACTTAGAAATTTCAAAATCGATCAATAAGGTCCTAATACATAAATGAAAGCCACTATATTTTGTTTTCAAAACTTACATCAGTTTGATGGCTCAGCAGTCAGCACCATGCTGAGCCATGGAGTTGCTAATAAAATCAGCAAAATGAGTCTAGGTCATGACTTTTAACTATACTTTCACATTCTATTCTTCAAAGGATGATACTGGGAGTGCTGTATTAATTTTTTAGAAAATAATATTACAATCAATCATTAGTTGATTTTATCGTCCAACTAAAAACGATTATCGATTATGATTTGAAACTGATTGCCCTACACTAGTTGCAAGCCTGCTATTTGTCCTGCCATTGAAAAAGCAGTAACCATGCATTTTTCATCCCAACAGTTAGTTAGGTATGAGACTAAAAGAAAGGAAAATTGTACATACTTGTATTTTGTTCTGCAATCTTTCTGTGACAACCAAGACCATGCCTCGTCCCACCCAGAACATCTGGCTGGAATTCTCTTCAACATCTGTACCTTTCTTACTTCCCCTTGGTCACTGTAACAAAAGATATAGAAATATAAAAAGGAGACAACCAAGAACATGCTTTGTCCAACCTAGAAAATTTGGCTGGAATTCTCTTTAACATCTGTACCTTTCTTACTTCCCCTTGGTCACTGTAATGATAGATATAGAAATATGATACAGAGACAACCAAGAACATGCTTTGTCCAACCTAAAACATTTGGCTGCAATTTCTTTTCAACATCTGTACCTTTCTTACTTCCCCTTGGTCACTTTAACGATAAAGAAATATGATACAAAGCAAACTAAGACTACAGCTTGTCCCAACCAAAACATCTGGCTGAAATTCTCTTTAACATCTGAACCTTTTTTACTTCTCTTTGGTCGCTGTAACAATAGATATGAAAATATAACACAGACACAACCAAGACCAGGCTTCGTCCCACCCAGAACATCTGAAGAAAATCTCTTCAACATCTGCACCTTCCTTACTTCTCCTTGGTCACTGTAATCTTAGATATAGAAATATGATACAGAGAGAACCAAGACCATGCTTTGCCCAACCTAGAACATTTGGAATTTCGTTTTAACACCTGTACCTTTCTTACTTCCCCATGGTTGCTGTAAAGATAAATATAGAAATATAACATAGAGCCAACCAAGACCATAACTTGTCCTACCCTCAGCTGGCTGGAATTCTTGTTAACATCAGTCTGTACCTTTCTTACTTCAGGCCTTGATCACTTAAATGTTAGAGAGTAAAAAGATACAATGATCACCCATGACCGCATGGCTATGCGTTCAGGATGAAAACATTTGTTCAGTGTTTAAGAAATGATACCCTGCTTTGCATGTGTATTCACATGCAAAGCAGGGTACTATTGTTTAACGTTTGCAAGAGTTTTGGCATCCTGAACGCAGGGCAAGCCTTATCCCATATAGAACATCTAATTTTAAGTTGATTTAACATCTATTCCTTTCTTGCTTCCCCTAATGGTGGCTGTATGATCTTAATCCCATCTGAGCTTTTTTGTTCAGAAAAGATTTTAATTCTTTTCTTAAAGTGGGCCCAAAATGGTTTAATGGGATACTCTGCTTCTTATACATGAGAAATAGAAGCGCAAAAATGTATAAAAACTCTGCAAACCAGTTATGGACACTCATAAAATGCAAAACCATGTAAATATTTTAACATTTTTCGGTATTATAATGAAGTCAAAATTAGTGACTATGATAATGGAATACCATACTACCAATATTATAAAGAAGGGCATAAAAATTAGAGTTAATAGCATTGACTCTCACGCTAACAATTTTATCTTGATCTTTAAGTTCCATTAAATGGACGTAATCTCACAATAATTAGTCAACCTGGGAATCAGAAAATAATCATTTCCATGGTGCAGTCAATTTGTATCAATAATTTCCTCTGAATGGATCATAATTGATTTATAAAGCTCACAATGGAAATATTAATGAGTTATATTTGATTATAGCACTATTGGCTGACTGTTCCATAGTCTAATTGCATCAAAATCATCTGGAATAAAGTTTAATATAAATCAAATCTAGCTCAGCCCACTCACTGTATATAAAAGCAGGGAGAAATTAATTGAATGATAAATTGTATAATCCTTTTTTCAAATTTAACCCTCCTTTAACGTTATGTTAATTTTTCATCAATCAGACACCAAAGATTTGGGCAACCAGCAATTTTATAAAGGATATTGTTTTAGATATTACATCAATTTTTCTTAAACGCTTTATAGTGTATTATTCAGAAATAAAGGTAGATTATCATTAGATAAACTTACAGCCTACCCAGTGGAAAAACCTACTCTGCTTTCATTCATTTCCACTATCTGACTTTTTCTATTGATATCATCATTTGCAATCACACGCAGAATAATACGCTTGAAGAAAATTTGTCCTAAAGTTTTCACACTTTGTCTCATTTTTTTCATTAGATAAATAGAGAAAGCATTTGTTGTTTTAGTAAGATCAACTGATATAAATTCATTTCATGAACAACAGAAGTTATATAGGCATTCAAAAAGTTAGCACCAAGACTAAGGCAGGGGTGTGGAATTCCCATGCCCGACTTGTCCGACTCGGGCTTTTGTACTTGAGGACAAGTAAATTTTTCTAAGCCACTTGTCCAAGGACAAGTAAATACCAGGGCAAATCTTGGAATGTTACTTAAAAGAATTAAGAGAGAAATCATCCTAATGTTCATATCATAGGGTGGAAAACATTGTTTTTAATGAAGAAAATGCTGGATTCCAGCATTTTCTTCATCAAAAGGCAATGTTTTTGATCTTGGACGAGTCCAAAATCCGCTTTTACTTGTCCAGGGACAAGTGGAGAAAACTCGTATTTCCACACCCCTGACTAAGGGCCTGAGCTGAGTGCTTGAAATTGAAGAGTTATTGACTCTTAAACCACGAAATTCTGGGGGTCAAAACTCATACAAAGGAGGTCAAAACAACAGGAATGGTAAGCTTCAATATAAAATTGTACAGATTTCATTGTGAATTGATCTTTTCTTGTGAAAAAATTCTTGGAAAGAGTTTTTCCCCCTTTAAAATATAGGAGTTTATTGAATATATCATAAAAGATCAACCATGAAGGAGGGTTGATTTATTACAAAAAATATGGTATGTTGCATGAGCAAAAAAAAATCTTTTTAAACAATATTAGTGTGCATCATTTCTCACTTACAAATCTTCACCAACTAAATCAGAACTTTAACATTTTCCTGTTTTACAAAATTTCAGTAAAAGAGTTGAAACGTACACTAGGTTAACTCTATAATAAATTTGTAGCACTTACAATATTACTGCTCTGATGTTTTTCTCGAACGGTCATTTACCAGTTGTAGGGCTGACAACCAATCAAATTCTCTTATGATTATCACTCGGTCAAAACCCACGCGTAAATTCAGACCACGTGGTAGATGCAAATGGACATCGTCTGCTCGAAATGTGTCAATTAAATTGTTTGTCATTGGTCAATAGTCGTCTGCACTCAAACAGGGAGCTTGGAAAGTTTACTTTTTGTTCGCATGGTGGAATGATTTGAGTATGAAGAAAAATTATTCAACAACAAATAAACCGACAAAAACAAATGATAAACTGATATAGGATAGCAGTAAGAGCGATCTATTTTTAGAACAACTCATGAATAATCATAGAGTGCTGCTAGATTTAATCGATTGGTCAGAAACCAAAGATATAAATAGCATAGTTGGCGATTTCACATGTTTCTTGAGGGAAAATGCATTTACAGTATTTGGGAAAACCCAGTGCTTGAAAAACAAACATGTTGGTAATCAAAATTGTAAATTGTTTAATGAAAAATGTTTGTTGCTAGACAGGCTTTTAAACTCTATAGAGAGAGGAATAATATTAACAGACAAGCTTTTAGCTTGGCGCGTGCTCATTATAACAACGTAAAAAATCTGCTAAGAAATAATTTAGACTAGCAGAGGGCTATCGAATCAGCAAACTTTCAAAATCGGACCCACGAGGTTGAATGAGCTGGCGATGTCCTCGAAAAGACGGAATGTTAAGACAAAAAACTCACAAATTGGGCAAAGATTTTACCAACTTTTATTGTCCAAATTTGAGCCCTTTTGATTGCCGAACTATTGCACTATCCAAGCCTCTCAATGATGTCCGATTTACAGTGCTGACAGCACTTTGATTATTTGAAAGTAACCATTCTGTAGGGTAGAAAATAGTGTGGAAAAAGAAGAAATTGCTTGTCGGAAGCAATTTCTTCTTTTTTCACAATGCTTTCTCAATCATAAAATCACATGCACGTAAAAAGCAGGGATTAAACAGCAAAGGGTTAAACAAGATTTAAGATATAACAGTTTTAAGAATGTCTATTGAAGAGTTCAAAAATTTAAATTACAAGAAAACCTGTGAGAGCTCATCCTTCAAACTCTGCCGTCTGCTTTCCATCCACGCCAGGTATTTCTGGCAAGGGTACGCATTTCAAAATACCCATTAAATTGAAGAACACGGTTTTGCAACTTAGCATTTTAAACCAGAAAATGAGCATTAAACGGTTTTAAATTGTCTGCAAGCTCATTTTTTAGCAATTACAAAGCTCATTTCTTTAGAAGGTTTTCTTCTTACTGAATTGAGATTTGTGTGCAATTTATGAGTCTTGCATATTTTTCAACTTCTAATGATAGATTTACCTAATTTCCTATAGTATTTTAATTTGCTTTGCACAGTTTATAGAAATGCAGGATTAGAGAGGAAATGTTCAGTAATATATTTGGAGAAAAGGCAATAAATTTGTAGCTAACATCTAATATAATTATTTTCATGAAAAAAAATTATCCCGTATTTTTTTAGCCCTTACTTGAAAAAATGCTTGCTATAAACTTTGATGTACTGAAAATCATTATGAGCCAGTCACCAGTCTAGTATTTTGTCAATGGTTAATGAATTGGCTTTTATATTTTCAAAGAAATATTTAACTCAAAACAGTTTACTAGTCCCTCCAAATAGTTTAGTATAATCATTCCATAATATTGGAAATTTATTTTAACCTGATAAACAGAAATGTTCACCTGAGAGCAATCTTCCTTCTGGTAGCAGCTAATTAGACACATTTCGCAGGATTATTAAAGTTAATTAATTTAGTTAGTTTCATTACATTGGCACATGGCTTCCTTGAATTATTTGTGGCTGAATCATAAAATCTAAATGAATTTCAAGATAATTTTCATTGCAATCATGATAATAACACTTTTTTCCAATCTGATTAGGGTTAACCTTTCCAATAATTTCAAATTAAAATCCTATATTAGTTCAATTTTCATAATTCTTCAGGTGAGGATATTATATTTCAGTTCAATTCATTTAAGATTTTGATCATATTGTCCCTATATATCCAGCTTAAAAATGATGTCATATGAGATTGTTTTAGTGAATGAAGTTTAACACCGCTTCCAACATTTTTTCAGTTATATTGCTGTGGCTGGAGCACCTAACAATGGTTTCCTGGTATTTCTCTCACCAGTACAACCACCACATCCTTTCCTAGCCTTCAGCTGCTATCTCATATAGGTCGATGATTATAATCAACCCAGAGCAAATATGATTTAATTTTTGTTTCTAAAGAGGTGCCCAGATCAAGTGTGTCACTTTCTTTTTAAATTATGTTTTTTGTAACATTAAACAATTTAAAAATTAAAGAAATATTTGAGACTTCTCTAATTTGATGTGAATTTCCTCTAAACAATCATATAAATTATTGTTTAGAGGAAATTCACCTCAAATTAAAGGGAAAATGGCTTAAAAGACACCAATTTAGTTTTCTTTAAATCAGTAAATGCATACTAAATAAAAGCTACCCAGCCTTGTTATGTATAGCTCCCGGGAGCGGTTATTAGAAGGAATACAGAAGTAATATATAATTGTGAACAACACAATAACACTTATAATTTTATTCAGCACCCTAATTTTTTTATAATAATCATCAAATTTACATATATCAGACATGTTTCTAAATAGCATTGATTGCTTAATTAAATTACCAAAGGATTGGTTGATTCTTTACTTTTTCTTTAGTTTCAGTGTAGTAACTTAAATTTCACTTTAGTAACTTTAACTATAAATTGTGGGAGGCAACTTCTCCAAGTTTTATAATTTTGACACATTGGGCCAACTTATTTCTCGCCCTATCGGGGCCCGTTGTTGTTGTTTTAACAGCTTGAAACCCGCCCTGCATTCAGGCTGAAAAAATATTGCAAGCCGTTTACAAATTATACCCCGCTTTACACACAAGTATACGGGTAAAGCTGGATATGTCTTGGACCGATTTGTCATCCTGAACGCCGAGCTGGATTCAAGCTGAAATAACAACAACAACGGGCCACGATAGGGCGAGAAATAAGTTGGCCCATTGAAAGGGTAATAGGCCAGGTGAATAATGGAAAACAAAATAATTGGAAGTATTTTAAGTCATGCAAAACAATTATCTCCTAAACTTGTCATGTATAAATCATTGCATGATCTATCATAAAATAGATTTTAGCAGCATTACTATTTAAGAGACTTTCTAACATTTTAACTAATCAAACATAATAATAAGCACTATAAGTAAAGACTTTGCTGAAATATATGTTATTAAAGTCAAAACTAAATGAGTGCATTGAACATTAATGTCTATGAAATAGCTTTCAGCTGCACAGCCGCCTTCATCAGGTGAATCCTTTGGTATTCATAGGATTCACCTGATGAAGGCGGCTGTGCCTCTGAAAGCTAGTGTATAAATGTAAAATTATTATTTAAAGTATTTATCTCAAGAAGAGAACTTTTTATTCGTTTCTATGAAATGGAATTAATCGATGCTGCATGGGCAATCAAAAAGTTGTAACTGATGCTCCAACTGTTTAATGTTACATATCAATTCAGGAGTATGAAAATATTTGAACAAGAGTCACAAAATATGCTGCAACATAATTGAGTGACAGAATATCACTAAACCATGGCAACATGTGTAAGGTCAGGTGTCCAAGAGTTTTGTGTGAAAATTTCATCCAAATCTGTTCAAATTTTGATGACTCAGCGCAAAACTTTTGTAACTGCCTATATCTTTATAGGCAGTTACAACTGTTTTGTGCTGAGCCACTGAATTATAGGAGTTACGTTCACGAGATGTGAATGTAGGGACAGACAGAAAAACATACATACAGACATAAGGACGGACAGACATAGAAGATGACACTCATCAGGGCTTTTTTTCTAGAATTTGGGAATATGCCTTAGCCTGTTCATTTTGGGACATTTCTGTGTGTTTTTCAGATGAATTGGGAAACATAAGATTGCTAAAATAAAGTATTAAAAGTACAATTCATGCATTATTTGCAAAATTTCATGATATACAACTATTTATTGGTCTTACAGCCAAAAAACTTATGTAAATATCAAAGAAAATAAATTTTTAAACAAAAACAAATAATGATAATGGGAAAAATATCTTTCATTTGGGAAATTTTTCTGCCACAATTTAGAAAACATAGAGCCTTTTTTTGAATTGGGAAGTAGCTTTTTATAGGCCTCTGTTAAAGAACGAAAAAAAGCCCTGCTCATAAACGTTTACTCAAGGTGGCATATTGTCAGTGGGGGATCAAAACTTAATAACTCCAGCTTATTCAAGCTTTAGTTATGAGGTTTTGACCCCCCCATCGACGATATGTAAATTGAATCTATGTTTACCTACCTGATACATTTCTTTGCATTGGTTTGTGGTACTGAAGCCAGAATGCCCCACAATGACTGTTGTAGACTACACGATAACAGCAGCCACACACTGCCTAGCTTTAGCTCCATTGTTCTAAAAAATAGAAAAGATTTATTTTAAGTAAATGATCAATAAGCACCTGACCAGCTTTGTTTCCAACAGTCTTGAGCCCTTTATGAGGTAGCATACCCTCCATCCGAGGTTTGACTCTGATGTTATATTGATCAACGAGACCCATTCCCGCGACAAATAAATTGGCCCATAGTCAGATCCCAGATAAAGGGTAGGGGTAACAGTATTTGCTACGTTAGTTGGCTGTCCCAAGTCCATGAATTTAAAGTTTGGAAGTCAAACCACAGAAACTTGACAATTATTGTTTTTCAGCTTAAGCTGTACTTCTACATAAATGATAACTATTCCATCATTTAGCATAAGTACATAATTTCTGTCCTTGGACTGCAATGCTATTTTTAGACTGGATCTTACAGTGCAATATGAAACGTCCAAAATTGAGACTACATTTAGCCTGTATTAAACAATTTATTAAATGCAACCATTTATACTCACATAGTAATCCATTGTTCTATCATAATGTTAATCGTAGACCTATGTGAGATAGCAGCTGGAGGCTAGGAAAGGATGTGATGGTAGCACTGGTGAAAGAAATACCAGGAATCCATTGTTAGCCCCAGCCTAATGATTTCCAGCAAATTGTTGAAGGCAGCGTAAAATTCCATTGAATTAATCAATCTATCTTAATACAAATTGAGTTTGTTTTTTTTTTTAAATATTAACAGTTTAAAGGATAGTCTGTTTTCAAGTCCAGTTTCATTTGATTTACTTCCTTACATAACTTGACCAACAAACTGAGTTACAAGTCAGCAATGTTATCAGATGGAGGCTCATTTGGTTGGTGCCATAACACAGGGTTTTAAGGGATACCAGTTTTGCACATCTGAGATGTGCAAAAAAGGAGCCAGGACCCTCAAAACTATGTGATGTGAGTCCCATAGACTCTCTGGGGCTCAACTTTAAACAGTCTTCAATTCTTTCCTGAGGTTGAGCCCCTGAAATACAAATGTACTTCTTCTTGACCTTTAACCAGTATTCAAGCTTTAAATTGACAAAATCTATTAAATGTTGAAAGAAATAGTCTTTACCTAAAGCAGGGACTCCAAAAATTTAAGAATGGATCGAGAAGATCCAAATGATTGAGTCTTTTGGACCTTATGTTGTTAATGTCAGACTTAAACCCTGAAAACAGTTAGTACTTTGACTTCAGCATCAACCTTAAAATGTTGTGTTTTTTTTTAAACAACATGTTGAGTAAAAAAAACATGTTGAGTAAATAAACAAAAAATAAATAAGTAAATAAATTGTATCCATTGAGAAGAAAAAAAGGGAAGCTTTTTATTTTGCTATGAAAAATTTTCATTATGAGGACAATCTTGATTGATCCCAAGCTGTGAGAAAAATTTGCAAATTGACTATGCATCCATGAATGCATTCGCACCTCATACCCGCTATGCCGGGTTTGACTCTTGAGTTAAAGACATCCTGTGCTTATGACCAGATTTGTGGAATAGAGTTATGCATAGCTGCATAGAGGGGTTGACAGCGTCTAGTCGAAAAATAACATCTGAGTCAAAACCTCTCATAGAGGGTCATGGCCTTTAGAAAACAGATTTGCTTTAAGAAGAAAATATTCTTCATTCTTTCATACTCCCTTTTTATGCCTTAATTGACAAAATTCATAAGTTAACATGCACAATAAATTATTGTTGTCAATTTGAAATACTATAACTTAGTATTTAATATTACTGTTATAAATTATTGCAAATAAACATTGCTGTGCAATATTCTTAAGTTGCAATAATAATATTACAGGAAATACACAGCTAATGTAACAGACAAAGTAATATTGAGCTAATGTAACACATTACATCTGCTTCACAAAGAGCAAAAAAATAAAAAGAAAAACAAACAACAAACCTTATGATTTATCCCTTCATAGAAGAATTAAAGTAAAAGACAATATAATAGCCTGAAAACTCCAATATTTAATAGGAAATTGTTTGAACACACTTCCACTCTCTGTGCCCACATAAAATGATTGAAGCAGGTTTTAAGCTCGTGCAGAGTTTTAGAAAATTCCCAATAAACCCAGCCTCCTCGCTTCAAATGGAATCAAATTTATAGGCTGTACAGATCCTTTATAACACTTTGTCTGATCTGTAACACTTTACCAAACTCTTCAAATGGAATCAAATTTATAGGCTGTGCAGATTCTTTGTAACTCTTTGTCTGATCTATGACACTTTACCAACCCCTTTCAATTGAATCAAAGTTATGGGCTGTACAGATTCCTTTTAACACTTTGTCTAATCTGTAACACTTTACCAAACACTTTAAATGGAATCAAATTTATAGGCTGTACAGATCCTTTATAACACTTTGTCTAATCTGTAACACTTTACCAATCACTTCAAATAGAATCAAATAATATATATAGGCTTTACAGATCCTCTTGTTACCTGCAGATAAATATCCAACTCTGTTGGGAATTGATCCCTGGACCTCTGTGTCCCTGAGTGAGTGCTCTACCCTGTCGCTATAAAAGCTAGCTTGTATGGCAAGGCAGTACAAACATATCTTATACTCAACCCTGCTAAACCCCCTCAACAATTAAGATTCTTCCACAAATCTTATCAAATCAACATCAACTACCTAATAACATAACCACAACCTCATGTGGGTTATTTACGATGGGTGCCAAATGTAACCCCAATGAAATATTAAACTCTTGTGGGATCTGAAACCGGGACCTCTGTGTCCAAAAACGAGTGCTCGACCACATCGCTTTAGAAGCTAGCTTGTACAGCAATGAAGTTACAAAGCAGAAACTAAATCCACAATAGCTTTCTGCAGACAGTTTCTTCAATATATCCAAAAATTAAACATTTGTGTAAGCAAAGACTTACATCAGCCTGCGTACCTACATAGTTTGATTAGTTTTCAAAATAAGCTGTAACTAATAGCATCCCTAAAGTATGAGCAAATTGATTTGTCAGTGCAAAACTATTGCAAGAACCCATATTTACAGTGGTTTTGCACAGTCCCATTGAAATGTGAAAATAAAAGTAATGACATAGATGCCTTTCTTTAAACCCTTGTCATGCTGAATGAATTTTGGCTAAAAATTTGCATCAAAATCAAAGGGCAAAAAGCACTGAAAGTACCAAATGTATGTCAATTTCTCTTTGAAAAACTAATTCTATTTACAATTCTGGTTTAAAAGTAAGAAACAGGTGGTGTAGACTAACATCAGACTGCACATATGTGCAGACTGATGTTTGTCTATAGCTCCTGCTAAAGCAGGAATATTCCAGGTTCAGCATGATAGTCCCTTTTAGCATGACAAATCACTTTTTTTCACAAATCAGGTGCAACCTTGAAATATGATTAAAGGATTTTCCTTCAGCAGTGAGAGTTGCATTAAGTACGCCAGTAAAATTTCAAATGGTTTCCCGTTTTTTTTCAGATTGTTTTACCAGTGATCGGTTTTCCTTTGATTTTCCCAGTAAATTTTCCTGTTCAGGTTGACCTGCCAAGATGCAGACATACCATAGACAGTTGAGGGCTACAGATGGGTGGGGTATTTTGGATTTAAGATTCAAATAATTTCATAATACTTGCACAAATTCTATGATATGGATAGTCAATAGATTCGTCTCATGGGGACAATTCCAATGAGTACCCACAACACAAGGTTTTGATGAGAAATATAGATTTTGGACGGGTATAACCCCCTCCTATCTGCTACCTTTGAATAGACTAGTTCCAAGTTTTTGAATTCATTTTTGCCTTGCTACAGATAGATGGAAAGATTTGTTTAAAATTCAAAATTTCTTTGTACAAGAACCAAATCCTATGTTTTTGGGATTCATTGGAAACATTTCATCATGAAAAGCCCCAGCCTTTAAAATTGGCAGCAGCAGATTCAAGCCACCACCACTCTCTAGGTCAGGAGGACAGTCATCAGTGCTTAGTTCAGGATAAAAAAAAATCACAAGCGGGCGCCCCAATTCAGATTAGATGTGCTTCTCTGGTTAATGCATGATGCCATTAATGGAGCCCTAACCTTCCCTGTTTCCAGGAAAACCAAATTTTCCCCCGTTTTGCATGTGCACTTGCAGTCAAAGCAAGTGCACTTGAAGCAAAGCAGGGTATGATTTGCATTTTACAAACAGTTTGCCACTTTTTTAACCTGAATGCTTGCTTGCTTTTTTATTCCGAAAAGACTGCTGGATTGAGTTTTTTGAAAACAACATCATTAGCTGAAGCTCTAATGGCAAACTAAAACAAATTAGAATGAAATATTGCCTTTTCAATTTATAATAACAAATTGAATGCTTACATCTGCAACTTTTTTTTATATTTTGGACTAGACTTCTGTCTGCTGTATGTTGGTTATAAGATGCCAACACCACCTGAAGCTATTTGCTGATAAGCCCAGGGTTATCACAGAGGCTCACCTGTGGTTTGTTGAGAAAAAGAATTTCGAAAGATTAATTGATTCACTTGAAGGAATTTAAATGAGAAAACCTTGCATGTTTTGATTGCAGAAAGTTTTATTGGAAGTTTTAAAGAGATCTGCACTGCTTAAACACACAATAAATTCTTGTTCTGCGCAAAATTCCCAGTTAATCAAACCATCCTCTTCCTTTACCAGCATTTGAACTGTTCTTCAAATCAAAGCACTGACAGTACTGATTGTCAGCCAGTATCTCTTTTGAAAATACATTTTTTAAACTATTCTGGCTAAACTAGACAAGTCAGGGAGTAAAGACTAAGATCAGACTGCATATGTGCAGGCTGATCTTTGTCTACACTTCCTGCCAAATCTATAATGTTCCCAGTTTAGTATAACAAGAGCTTCGCAGAGCGGCGCATATACGCCCAAAGGGGCTTGTCAGTAACCTTGGCTTGTCAGTAACCTGAGCTTGAATGATAGCTAAAAATATTGCAAACAGACAGACAGACAACTGGTGCCATAACATTTAAATATGAAAATATATTTAGTCCTAAGCACAAAAAGACAACCTACAGAGTCATTATGGCAAGTTTCCTTTCATTCCCATCCATAATGTAGGAGAAAATGAGCCGACAAGAAATTTTGTTTTTCATCAACTCAAAGCAGATAATCCAAGATTACTCTAGAATAACTGGAACATTTTGAATTGAAAAGTCTTGCGCAAAACTAGACATCATTGAGAGTAATTGTGTCTAGTTTCAGCTCATTTCAATTGATAGTTAAGGAGGAGTTGCACACAAAAAAACAGTGATTTTCGTTTAATTCAAGGGCAGATAATTCAAGATTTCTCAGGAATGACGGGAGCAATTTGAATTTCAAAGGTCTTATGCACAACTAGACATCATAGGGAGTAATTGTGAGTAGTTTCAGCGTATTCTCAATGATAGTTTAGGAGGAGTTGCGCACACAAAAAATAGTGATTTTCATTAAATTCAAGGGCAGATAATTCAAGATTTCTCAGGAATGACTGGAGCGATTTCAATTTCAAAGGTCTTATACACAACTAGACATGGTAGGGAGTAATTGTGAGTAGTTTCAGCTTACTCCCATTGATAATTAAGGAGAAGTTTGGCACACAAAAAACAGTGATTTTTGTTATATTCAAGGGCAGATAATTCAAGATTTCTCAGGAATGACTGGAGCGATTTGAATTTCGAAGGTCTTATGCACAACTACACATCATAGAGAGTAATTGTATGTAGTTTCAGCTTATTCCCATTGATAGTTAAGGATGAGTTGCACACACAAAAACAGTGATTTTGGTTATATTAAAGGGCAGATAATTCAAGATTTCTCAGGAATGACAGGAGCAATTTTAATTTCAAAGGTCTTATGCACAACTAGACATCATAGAGAGTAATTGTATGTAGTTTCAGCTTATTCCCATTGATAGTTAAGGATGAGTTGCACACACAAAAACAGTGATTTTGGTTATATTAAAGGGCAGATAATTCAAGATTTCTCAGGAATGACAGGAGCAATTTTAATTTCAAAGGTCTTATGCACAACTAGACATCATAGGGAGTAATTGTGTGTAGTTTCAGCTTATTCCCATCGATAGTTTAGGAGGAGTCGCCCACACAAAAAATTGCTTACGGACGGACAGATGGACGGACAGATGGACAGACAGACGGACAGACAGACGGACGGA
Organism: Fragum whitleyi; assembly: GCA_948146395.1. Classification (NCBI taxonomy): domain Eukaryota; kingdom Metazoa; phylum Mollusca; class Bivalvia; order Cardiida; family Cardiidae; genus Fragum; species Fragum whitleyi. Next base: position 14,873,994 of record OX411552.1, on the reverse strand, counting down.
CGGACGACCGAGGCAATAACATAATACGACCCTTCGGGCGTATAAAAAGGGTTCCATTTGACACACATTAGAATCTCGTTCTGCGCAAATAATCAAGTGAACAAGTTATCAAACCATCTCCTGACCCTCCAACATCTCAACTGTTCTTAAGCCTTGCCATGCTGAATAAAAATCTGATCTTTATCTATACTTCCTGCCAAAGCAGTAATGGATACACTCCTGTCTGTTTTGGCCTACTTAAATATATAGTAAATTGCCTCATTTTGACAGTCTGTAGCTCCCAAAGAAAAGTCGCCTGGGCTATAAAATTTATATTGCCTTAAAGATCATTCATTGGTCTTCAAATCTATGTCCAAAAGATACTTTCATGAGCGGTTCATTTTTTCACAATGTTTCATTGCGCACAAACACCCTCAAAAATCCCTAGGTACAAAACAGTTTCCTCGCTTGGGTACCACCATCAAAGGCCAGGCTCTGAAAAAAAATAGTTCCCACCTAGATTGATTAAATCACATGCATGGAATGCAGCAGAGGTCTGACACTTGGCTGAAACTTATTTCAAGCTTCTAACTATTATCTAAACATAAAAACAGTGTGGCAAAAGGAGCACATCAGTTTTTCTAACCGAACTATTTTAGTATACAACGACCCCGGAAGTGAATTGTGACCGGAGCGGATCCTAAATATCAAACTTTTTTTTTTCAATTTTGACAAAACTGCTCTCAGTCCTTACTCTGGTCTATTTCAAGATGCCTTGTTTAAAATTTTTCAAATATATGCCTCAGAAGTGAAATGGCATTAGATTTAGTACAAAGCCTGTATTTCTGAAATTAGGGCAAAAAGGGAACTGATTTAGTGTCCTTCACATGATGATTAAAAATTGCCATAGCTTCTGTAATAACTCATCAATTTTCTTGAAATAAAGACTGTCTTGTAGAGAAATGACCCTTTTTCACTCTGAACTCTTGTTCACATGTAAATTCTTAAATTAATTTGTACAAAAAGTATCAATTTTAGAAAAAAATTAATTCAAAATTTAAAATTTAGTTGAATTATTGTTTGAAAAAACAATTACAAAGAACTTAGATTCTCATGAATGTCTTATTTTGAAAGTCTGATATGTCAACAATAAGTCAAAAGTAGAAAACACCCAGGAAAAATGAAATTATACCTAATGGGACACTGTTAAAATGGGTATAGTCCATATTCAGAATCGGCCCCTGGGGCATATATATCTGGGTATTGGCAGAATGAATATATCCTTTATTTGATAAATTCAATCTTTACCACTAAACCTTTGTTTTTTTTAATTTTTTTTTTACAAGCATTAAAGCTATTTTCATACTTATATCAAAGAAGCTGCTGTATCCAATACAAGAATATTGGTGAAACAATGTGAAGGAACTCTTACAGATAATACCCATACAGGGGTTAGGGTTTAGGAGCTTATTGTCTTAATTTCAAGTGGCTATGACTGCCAATCCAATTAGTGCCGTCTGGGTCATATGACACTGACATTGCTGGGTAGGTATAAAAGAAGATGAAGATGCCTTTGATTAACATAATCGGTCATTCATTCATTATCTGGACATCAAAAATCAAATTTATATTCACCATGGTAAAAGGAGGCAGCCGCCGAAGAGCGTCAGCAAATTGCTTTTTTCGAAAAGGAAACACATATTATTTATCAAGAAGCAACCAGCAAGGACCTTCCACAGAAGCCGAAGAAAACAAAGATGCTATTTCCACTACATCCGACTCCGTTTCCAGGGATTGCACCTATAACCTGCGACCACGGCACCCAGACACAGATCAAGACGACTTCAAGGGAAACCGCATTTTCAGCATGGGCAAGTTATTATATTCAATTAACCAGCTTGTAAAAAGCCACAACAGGACAAGATGTAGGAATCCCGAGATCACCTTTGCTAATGAGGTTAAGGCAGGGCTTGGAATAAGGCTACAATTCAAATGTAGCTCATGTGGCTACCTGTCAAATTTGTTTAAAATGTATGAGGAAATTGAAAACACCAGAGGTGCAGCAGTGCTCAATACAAATCTTGCTGTGGCATTGATGGATAGCCCCATGGGTGTAGCCAGAGCTGAGGACTTATTTACACAACTTGACCTGCCTTTTCCAGCAGCAAGCCATGTGCATGAACTCTGCAAGCAGGTCAGTAAGAAGATTGAAAAAATAAACAGTGATGATATGGCAGAGAAAAGAGACATTGTAACCAGACACAACATTTCTTGTGGCTCAAAGGATCCAAAGCAGTTAGATCTTTCCATTGATGCAAGATATAATAGCCAGCGAATGATTTCCTCATACAAACCGGGGCAAAGTTCATCTCAGGCCTACACCATCGCGACCGAGAATCATACAGAATACAAGTTTATTGTCGCAATGGCGGTTGAAAACAAACTCTGTATGACAGGGGCCACACTGAGATACAAAGGGCTAGATATATACTGCCCTGGGGGTCATGCAGGGTGTACTGCAGATATAGAATACTTCACACCACATTCAGAAAGAAGAATGGCCTACAGTGTGGCTGAAAACTTACACAAAGAAGGGTACTTAGTTCGAACCCTAACCACAGATGGTGACACAAAGTCACAGCTCGGAATGCAGGACTTTTACAGAACTCTGGATGAAGTTTGGAATGTGACAAGGCAGGCCGATCCAAACCATTTATCGGTTTGCCAAGAAAGAAAAGTACGCAACGCTAACTTTAGCGAAAACATGTTCCCATTCAGTACAAAGCGTGAAAAACAGACTGCACAGGGAAAGCTGGGAAATGATATAAGAATGCGGTGCAATGCTATCATTGAAGAAATGGCAAGGCGGGGACAGGGTGACATAACCAAGATGTTGAAGGACCTTCCCTCTATAAGATCCTCCACAGTGGACTGTTATTCTGGAAATTGCAGTAACTGTGCCGACCATTCTCTTGTTTGTGATGGAGTTTCAACTTGGTGGAACATTTCTAAAGTTCTCGGCCCAGCCAACATAACATATCTGCGCATGACTGAGAACGACAAAGCACTGTTGGAAGTTATTTTACAGATGAGACTCAGCGAAGGCGCAATTTACAGTGTAAGCTCAAGGACTTCAACGCAAAAATGTGAAGCATTTAACAGGGCGGTATCTGCTACCTTAAACAAAAGCATAAATTATAGCCGCACTTTCACAGGAAGACTTTCAGCCCAAATATTCCGCTCCAACAATGCGCTTGATGTAGCAATCAAAAAGAAACTTTGGAAAATATCAGGGACAGGGCTTGGAATTTGGGCAAAAAAGCGACTTCAGCAAATTTCGTTTAAAAGAATGAAGGATAAAATATACAGAAAGACCGACACTTTTCGCAGAAATCGTCTGAGAAGAAGAGCTATTATGGAGTTTCAGTACCGTGAGGTGAAGAAAAATCGAAATGTAAATGAATCCCATGAATATGTAAAAGGTGTGGACAACTATGAAATACATAACTATGCCCAGACTGCCAACTAATAGTACAACTGACAAGACAGGGCACAGATGAGAGACAGAGATGACGCCAATCTCTGTCTGGTGTAAAGCAGCACCACTGATGAGGCTTGAAGCTAGCCGAAACAGAGCACATTTTCATTTAAATACAACAAATCTCAAACAAATGGCTCAACACAATACATTTACAAATATGTATTCAGGTACAACAGTTTAATGCTGAGCCAATGCTTGTTTGTTGTTGTTGTTTGTCTTGGAGGGGGGGGGTAGCTACGGATAATGCATAACATTAAGTTCAACCGATTTCGGGCCCGGGTCTGAAAGAGAATTATTATTTTTATTATCATTATTTTATTTATTATTATTATTATATCAAGCACAATCTGATTTTTCGACAATGTTTCCTTTTTTTGTCAGGTTGAGTTGAATCTGAATCAAAAGGCATATTAGCACCTTTCTTTCCAACTTTCATACAAAAAAGGCATTTGAGCTGTCAATATCTAGGGTATTTGAATACTTCATACCTCTTTTCAGAAGAAAAATCAAGAAGATCATGGCTCAAAATGCTAATTTGGGTGAGCAAAATTGTGCAGACAGCTTGTTTCGACATCATGGGAAAAACCCAAAGCATTCCGGAAAAAATCAAAGTACGTCAAAGGGGATAAAATGAAATTTTAATGATTTTTTGAAAAATTAAAATTTAAATTTAATTTTCCCGTAGGAATAATTTCAAAATCAATTGCTTTTATTTGTTTATAACTTCCATTTAAAATTTGAGCCCAAAATTTACAAAAACATGGTCACAATCCACTTTTTTTTGTAACCCCCCCTTCCTCATATAGGATACACTCCTGTCTGTTTTGGCTTACTTAAATATATAGTAAATTGCCTCATTTTGACAGTCTGTAGCTCCCAAAGAAAAGTCGCCTGGGCTATAAAATTTAATATATATTGCCTTAAAGATCATTCATTGGTCTTCAAATCTATGTCCAAAAGATACTTTCATGAGCGGTTCATTTTTTCACAATGTTTCATTGCACACAAACACCCTCAAAAATCCCTAGGTACAAAACAGTTTCCTCGCTTGGGTACCACCATCAAAGGCCAGGCTCTGAAAAAAAATAGTTCCCACCTAGATTGATTAAATCACATGCATGGAATGCAGCAGAGGTCTGACACTTGGCTGAAACTTATTTCAAGCTTCTAACTATTATCTAAACATAAAAACAGTGTGGCAAAAGGAGCACATCAGTTTTTCTAACCGAACTATTTTAGGGTACAACGACCCTGGAAGTGAATTGTGACCGGAGCGGATCCTAATATTCCAGATTTAGCCTGTAAACAGTTTAACACACAATAAAATCTGGATCTGTTCAAACTTCCAAGCTAATCAACCCTGCTCTTGTCTACACCAGGATTTCAACTGTTTTCAAATTATCTCGTCTAAAACCGACCCTGTTATGCAACAAATAGTAATCATTGTGGAAAAGAATAGATTCTTGCAAGATACATATTTTTTGGTTTTTGTTTTTCTTTTATAAATCCACACAATGATCTCTATCCTAAATGGTATTGATGTTAATTTCTAATCTGGTAGGGTATGCCTTAACCATAAAAAATGAATTTTGAAAAATTACTTTAGAATTTATTTACCTTTTTTCTACTGTCCATGACATATTGCTGCTTACACAAAGGTCTGGAAGACAGTGTAGGCTAAGATCAGACTTCAAGGACATGCAGTCTCATCTTTGCCTACATTACTTGCTTTCTACTTAATTATTGTTGGAAAAGCTTGAGCCAAACAGAGTAAAATGTCCAACAATTGGCAATTTATTTGAATCAAATTACTGGTAAACTCAGCAGGATAATGTTTAGTCAAAAGTTTATTGAAAAATTTGATGATTGCACAAACCCAATCTGTATCACACAACCATGAAGATTGAGGGTCTTTATACAGAGAACAATATTTCATCATTATATCACCCAAGTTTAGGATTTTTTTAAGTTGGTCATTGGTATTTATATATGTACAGGTTTTGAGATTGGTTGCTTAGTACACATATTCTTTAAAAATAAGAAACATAGTTTTGATAGTTTATTATTCCAAATTTCTCAAACGTCTTATGTTATGCTGCGTTTCCACTATATTCCCAACGACCACGGCGGCCCCGTTTCAGTCAAACGTGGCTAAAACGTGACGAACGTGGGGCAACTCAGGCGACAGGATAAGCAAACATAACAGAACGGGACTGCCTTGGCCGCCGGGGCAAATTTTTAAACTGTCAAAAAATCTGCCACGGCAGTCCCAGCGGAAATGAGAAACGTGACAAAATAGGATGAACGCAGCAAACCGTGAAAGCACGTTACATACCGTAGGGAATCTTAATAGAGATCCGTAGCACAACGGGAAGCTTGTTTGCAGCTCGGCAAGCCACGCTTTCTTTTACATTTTGTTGCGTTTCGCCACGGATGTCTCATGTCTCATCCCGTTCTTCACGGCAAGCCATGGTTAACTTGACACGAGTTATGGCGTACCACGGTGTGTGACGGTGTTTTGTACGTCCTGCTAAGGTGTGTTAAGTTATGATACGATCGTAACAGCGCATGCGGACTGAGAAAAAAAATGATGAAATTCGGAGATCAGTTTCATTCTAGTTTAATTTTTCAAGGAGTTAGCAAACATAGTAGAACTTGTTAACAGAAAAATAAATGACGAAAGTTCCGCGGCATGCCACGTTTTGGAGAAATGGGACCGCCGTGGCCGCCGGGAACATAGTGGAAATGTAGCATTATTAAACCTTACATTAGAATTATCTCAATGAGCCGATTCTGTTGAATTTCAAAAACATTGGATTATTTATAAAAGATTTTAGAGCAATTTTAATTTTTTTCAAAGAAGGGGATTTTGAAAATGATTCCTGAATATAAATGGTTGATTAATAGAAGCTGATTAGGTCGCTTGTGCACTGTGTCGTGTGTATATTCAGTCATCCTGACTGAGAAGGACCATTTCAAGGCTTTGAAAAAAACTCAAGATCAACTGCTGGTTAATTCAGGGATGAGATATTTTGCACAGTGGGAGTAGATCATGTCTCGTACAGACTAATTCAATCAGTGCCTGGATATCAGTCTACCATATAGACTCCATCAAGTACATTATTTCGGGGCCTGAGGTTATAAAACTTTTCTCAGGCTCAGGCTCAATTTTCTCAAAATTTAAATAAATGTATGAAAATAAAAGATGATATCAATAAGTTGTTATTTATAACAACTTATTGATATCATCATTTATGTTAATACATTAAAATGAGTAAAAAAACAGAATTACAGCTTTAATCTCAAATTGAAATTTGAGAAAATTTTGAATTGAGCCTGAGAAAAGTTTTATAATCTCCGGCCCTGGCCTTTAAATATACCTGCAATTCGTCTAAACGACCTAAAAGTTGTCAAAATAACAGATATATCATGAAATTAACAGGTTGTGCTTGTTTAACACCAATGTTTCCGCAACTGCCATTTTTCAGAAATATTGAACATGTTTGACCTTTAAAAAATGACCTTGACCATGACTGATGACCTTAAAAGTGGTACCAACAGAAAGTTCTTGTCACAAGTAATACTCAAGTGAAATATGAAGACTCGATCACTTAGCAACCCAAAGTTTTGGCCTTTGGGAACAAATGGACAAACAGACATCTCGAGAACAATATGCTCTGGATCAATCAATTTTGGGGCATATAAAATGACAGCCCCCCTTACCAAAGTTGAAGAAGCAAGCTTGGCTCACCAGGGGCATAGCTTTCTAAAGAACCAGCTTACTAATATAGAACTAGATGTTATGTACTTGCAAGGAAATGGTGTATAGAAATCTAGCTCTCCATTAACCCTTAGCTGTTTAATCCCTGCTTTTTACGTGCCTGTGATTTCATGATTGAGAAAACATTGTGAAAAAAGAAGAAATCGCTTCTTTTTCCACACTATTTTCTACCCTACTGAATGGTTATTTTTCAAATTTAATCTACTTTAAATTTTTGTCTGCAAAACCTTATAATTTGGACAGGTCCAAAATTTTGTGAAAAAGGAAAGTAATAAACATATCAGAGATTGGGCTATGTATTGCAGCAACGGGTCCAGTCATCCCCTCTTGCAGGGGGTTCTCCCTCAGGATTTTTTCTCTCAACTATTCTTAACTCTACATGTGTATGTTCATCTTTCTTTAGAGCTTTTTATTTCTTCCCTATGTTTCCATCTTTCTTTTCTGTAAAAAGTTGCAAACCTTATCATGGTTTTGAATACATTTCTAGAAAAGTATTGCTTATTTACAGCAATTTCGACAATATATCAAAGTGACTATTATGATTTCTTTACTGCCTTACATATCATAGCTGACATTTTATGTAAATTCCATTAATTACCGATATATAAACAAGTATTCTCTGTTGTAAAATAAAACACTCACCCTGTAACATTATCTACGACCCTAATTACAAAAACATCCCCGCAATCTGGCAAACTATGATTATTTCTGAGTTCCTGTCATAAATAAAGAACTTCCTGTTAATGAAGTAGATGACCCTATCTTTTATGGATCTTTGGGCTTTCAGATCATAGCTCATAACTGTGTGTATTCATCTATCTATTAGATCATAGCACACTTCGAATTTTTGATATCTCCTGGCGAAGTTGGGAAAACCAAAGAAAAAGAGAACACAGAATGTACTGTACAACATAAAATGGTTTTATATCATGTATGAATTTTTTTAACGAAAATTCTATAAATTTCTTAAAACTTGTTCTAAACAATTCTATTATTAAGGTATAAGCTTTGTACCCAAACATTGTTTTTTTTAGTTTGTTTGTTGTTTTTTTTTTTTAAATTTTCTGTTATTTTGATTTAAAAGAATGGATTTAAGTACAGTAAATGCTTACTTGTTTTTGGTATTGTGACTTTTCAAGATAATGTACATCTCCTTTATAATAAACAGTTCACCTCAAAATAGTTCTAAACAAACATAACTAATTCTGCACAATGGTAAATTCTGCAGCCCCAGATAATACATTGGAGGAACATTTTTTGGAACAATTTTCTGTGACAATAATTACAGTAATCATGTTAGTTCAAAGTGACATTACTTGCATTCCCAGAACGCTTTCCCTGGCCAGTACTGGGAAAATCCCGAGCAGAAGGGTAGCTGAACAAAATATTACAGGATGGACCACATGTTAATGATTCTGACTTTCTGTTTATAACTATTTCTTTCTGCACAATGGTAAATTCTGCAGCCCCAGATAATATGTTGGGGGAACATTTTTTGGAACAATTTTCTGTGACAATACTAACAGTAATCATGTTAGTTCAAAGTGACAATTTACTTGCATTCCCAGAATGCTTTCCATGGACAACACTGGGAAAATTCACGAGCAGAAGGGTAGCTGAACAAAATATCGCAGGATGGCTCACATGATAATGATTCTGAATAAACAAACATTACTATTTCTGCACAATGGTAAATTCTGCACCCCTAGATAATACGTTGGAGGAACATTTTTTGGAACAATTTTCTGTGACAATAATTACAGTAATCATGTTAGTTCAAAGTGACATTACTTGCATTCCCAGAACGCTTTCCCTGGACAGTACTGGGAAAATTCCCGAGCAGAAGGGTAGCTGAACAAAATATTACAGGATGGCCCACATTATAAAGCTTCTGGCTTTCTTTTTATCTTTGATCTGATCATTCAAAAATATTCCTACATTTGAATATTTTGAGGGTCACTGAAACATTATTGTAAGCGCCTAGGAAAATTCCCGAGCAGAAGGGTAGCTGAAAAAGTATCACAGGATGGCCCACATGAAAATGATTCTAACTTTCTGTTTATCTTTGACCTGGACAGAGGCTAAAAATTTCATCTATTTTCGTGCTCAATTGAGAATATCCCAAATTTTGTAGCTAAATGAATGTATGAACATGAAAGATAATGTAAATCAGTTGTTTCTATAACAATATAATTTTTATATGATATAATTTTTCATGTTCATATGTTAATTTTTTGTACTACACCAAAAATTATGTTTTTTATAAATTCCAATTTGAAATTTGAGATAATTTTAAGTTGAGATTGAGAAAAGTTTTTTAACCTGGGACCCTGATCATTCGAGAATTTTTGATTTGAATAATTGTACATATTCGTTGGTGTCAAGGAGTTTTTTTTTTTAAATATGAATAACTTTAAATAATTGTTGGCCTTTTCACTCAAATTTTAACTTGTTTTTGCTGTTAGCCCTCGTCTTAGATGGCAGAGGACTTATTAAGATAAGAGAGGGTATAACAAATCTAAACTTATTATTTTACAATTATACACCAAGTTACAGGTACTCATTTGAATCATCTCAATGAGACAGTTCAAATGACTACCCACAACCTTTGGTTTGTTTGATCATTTTGTTTTAATCAGAATTGAAATTCGAAATATTCCCTCTAACTATAGTTGCAGACATTATTGTAGAATATTGTAATTATTGTCAACTTGCAGACTGTGAGCTAGCAGTGCTTTTTTGCAAACTTGCTTTGATCATTCAGGCTTGAAAATTCTTGAAATTTCAACTTTTTCTGCTCAATAAGATATTTTAGTTTTACATTAATTTCATAATTGAAATTTTGTAAATTCCCCTTGTCATGCTCAAATTGACAACGTAGTGAAAAAGTCATACAGGAAGAGCGGACAAGAAGAATTTTCAAGGTCTGTGATGGCTAAATTTAACATGAATATATAATGTTTTTGTTCTCGGTACATATTGCATAATTTGTACCCAACATGCACCCAAATTTGATGATGTATTTGTACTAAACCTCAATTTCTAACCAACATTTTATGTAATCTAGACAATACTGGGCGTATCAAGATTATAAGCCATTTTCTCTCAGCATGGACACAAGGATATAATGAAGTTCTAAATTAATCTTGGTTCATTTTCTCTTCTTATCAGCACCATCATAGCATGGGATCACTTCTAAAACCACACAACTACTCTTTGAAGGAAGCTGTAGTTATAACGCTTGAGCAGTAACCTTAAAATAATCTCGGAGAATTTCAGTTGAAGATATCATTATCTCTGCCTGTCATGCCAATGATAAGAATATTCTTAGATACAAGCTATTCAAACAGATAGGAAGTACGATATACATCAAATTTGGAATGTGTATGAATTTGAGAAAAAATTGCAAACTAATTAATTGAATTGAATTTCTAGTGCCTTGAACATTTACAGATAAGAGGGTGTAAGGCAAGTCAGTAATCTTTATTTCTCTTTAAAACCCTAAATTGTATGTACTCATTTGAATTGTCTTGACAAGACAATCCAAATGAGAAAACCCTCAATGTAGGATGTGCACAAGTATATATATGAAACATGAGCTATGTCGGACATGGCCATTCCCCGCCATCAAAGCTTGATAGTAAACTGATGCCTTATCAAGGTCAATTACTCCAAAATTTTGCAAGCAAGAGTTATAGTTCTTCTGCACTGCACTTCTCCTCCATGAGATCTATCCATCTATAAAGTTTCAAGTTGATAGCTTTTAGGAGATATGCTCCGGACAAGTTTAGTGATGGAATGACAGACGGAGACCATTACTATATCCCCTTCCCCGTACAGTGGGGGATAATTATCTAATGTGAAATCCAAACTACTCCTCTATCTGTAGCTCTGTATGAAACCTATGGAAGGTCCATGATGAGAAGGCCATTAAACTTAAAGAAGTGGACTAGTAATAGATCCAGAGCGTTTTGGAAGTAATGAACTTTAACAGCGTTAACCGAGGTTTCCTAATGATTTTCATTGTGAAAGACCATGAGTTCTGAAATGTTGCGGAACTATTACAGTTCCATTACCTTTAGTCAAACAGATCAAACCCTAAATCAACAATTTACCTTTTAGTCTATAAAACATCAAGGAAACACAAATTGTAACAAGCAATAGCTCTTTCCCAAAATGAATTTACCATGTTAACCACCAGTTTAAAAAAGTTGGTAGCTTGAAAGTTTGAAAACCAAAATACCCCTCTTTCTGTAGATCGGTAATGGTAACAATTGAACTTTCAAAATCATTTATGACAAATTTCACACTAATTTCTCTGCCAATGAAAATTGTTATAGGTGTGAACAATGAAACAAGAGGACCAAGATGGTCCTAGATCGCTCACCTGAGTCTCTATGACCCCTGGGACATCACATTAATTAGATAGGCAGATTTCAAAAAGAAGATAATTGCCTAAGATCAATACCATGCAACGTTTTCAGCGAAGAGCAAGACAGATATGCCTTTTTGCTCTTTCATTCTATGTAAAAAGGGTTGCGCCCGGATGAAGCCCAAATATGATCCTAGGGTCTTGATATGAACAAACTTGAGAGAGGTCCACTAGATGATGCTACATACCAAATATGAAAGCTGTCTGCCTTCTGGTTTCAGAGAAGAAGATTTTTGAAGATTTTCAATTTTTTACCCTTCGTGCTCATAAGAGATAAAGGGATGCACCCATGCAAAGCACAAATATGACCCAAGGATCTTATTATGAACAAACTTGGTAGAGGCCCACTAGGTGATGCTACACACCAAATATTTAAGCTGTCTGCCATCTGGTTACAGAGAAGAAGATTTTTAAAGATTTTCGCTCTTTGATTCTATGTAAAAAGGGTTGGGCCCGGGCTAAGCCCAAATATGACCCAAGGGTCTTGATATGAACAAACTTGGTAGAGGTCCATTAGATGATGCTACATAACAAATATGAAAGCTGTCTGCCTTCTGGTTTCAGAGAAGAAGATTTTGAAAGATTTTCATATTTTCACCCTTTTTGTTTAGGGTAAAGGGAAAGTTAAGGGTGGATTTCATTTATTTGAACAACTTTGGTAGAGCTTGACCCAAGGAACATCCCTGCCAAGTTTCATCAAGATTGGCCCTCTGGTTTAGGAGGAGAAGATGTTTAAAGAAATTGTGGACGACGCACGACGCACGACGGACGACGCACGACGCACGACGGACGACGCACGACTGACGACGGACATTCTACGATCCCAATAGCTCACCTTGAGCACTTCGTGCTCAGGTGAGCTAAAAAGCATTATAAAGTTTGAAAGCAATCATCAATCAAATAGAAATTGTTTGCTTCATCATTTTCATAAATAGATTCAAAATAATAGAAGTGATTCAATACAGCAAGAGAATTGAAAGGTTTGTTTTGTTCCATAAAAAAATAGGAATAGTAAACAATGTTACTCAGAATTGCTAATGTACACAGATTCATTGTCGGATTGTGGGCTGATTATATTCAATAATTGATTTCACAATGATTGACTGAATAGCTTGGATAATGTACTAGCAGCCTGCAGACATGAAATATTCATGATCAACAACACCCCCCATAATTACATATGCAGGATATTCCTAGACTTAACCTTTCCTTATTTGCATTTCCCATTAGGACAATTCTCAGACTCTAAAACCAGGAATAGGAATAACAAAGTCTTACATATACTGTTATATATTCAGCCCTTAAAATTACATAATATGAAGGGTCAGTACAAAACTATTGTAAAAATCTACAGTAAAATTTGTGTTAAGCAACTACTTAGGGGACCATTAATAAGCGGTTGCTTATAGAAATGGTCGCTTTATACAATATTTAATGATAAAAAAGACATTTTTTGACAGGATATAAAGATTGAAACTTTATTCTGACTGAATCTTAGGATGTCAAACCCATAAAAATCATATCAATGAGACGATTCTAATGGGTTCTAAGATCATAAGATTCAATGAAAAATATTTTTGTTTAAGAATGTCGACTTTTTTGGAAATTTAACTTACATGGAAGATAATTTTGCGATGGTGGCGTAATAATGTGGTTGCTTAATAGACATGATGGCCCGAGCAAGATTGACTGTATATTATATTCATAGGCAGGGATGAGGGATTCCAATGCCCAACTTGTCTGACACGGGCTTTTCCATTTTCAGGTTTGTTTCTTTTTTTTCTAAGCTACTTGTCCGTGGACAAGTAGTGATAAGTCAATGGCTCAGCACAAAACAGTTGTAACTCCCTACATATTTATAGGGAGTTACAACTGTTTTGCGCTGAGCTATCGAAAGAGTTACTAGGGCTGATATAAAAATGTAACAATATATAGATTCAACCAAAATAGATTGCATCAATTGCAAAATAACTCAACTAAAGAGACTGTTCCATTAAGCAACAACCCATCCATACAATCTCAATTTCAAAATTCTTACCTTGAAAATAGTAAGCTTCGCTTTACAGTTAAAAATAAGAATAAAGTATGCTGGATTTACTGCTTTTGACATTCAATCATTTCTCCATCCTATCAATAATATCATGTTGATATGGTTTTGATTATACATTACAAAGTTATTGAAATGGAACTGCTGCTAATTGAGAATTTCCATAAATCTGGGTCTTTCTAACAATAATACAGTCTATTAGAATGGATCTGCAGGGAATATTGTTATAAATTATTACACTTTATATATTGCATGGATTGTGCTCCCCCTTACTCTTTGCTAAATACCTTCACACTCAATTGGTGCTAAAATACTTCAGAGACTAGATCTGATCAATATGACAAATTTTGTCCAGCGTTCAGGATTTAATAATACTGTCAAATGTCGACAGCACTATCTGTTAACTTTGATGGAATAAAGTATGTGTAGGAAGTAAGAAGAATTACATATATAGAACTTTATTCATCATGTATTTAACTGTGTATACAGCCCACTCATTTGTGAGGTCATAAGTCATCTTTAAAGGGAACATTGATGCTTTTGACTTCATAGAACCCACATGCAAAATAACACTCTTCATGTTCTGTGAACTTCTCCCAATGTCAATTACTTATTTATCAATTCTACATCCAGAAAAAAATAGTTTTATCATTTTACAAACAGAAAATGGTATCAAAACTAATTTCAGAGTTGTGATTGTGTTATAATGGATATAATTTTATTTTTGCATTGATGTGTCTATGAATAATATCTAATAAGGCGAGTAGTTGTATGCAAAATCCTTGGGCTCCACTCTCGGATTTTCCCCTTTTGCATATAGCTCCTCCTCCATCAGATTTTATTCATGGACTCATCAACCCCAAAATGAAGTATTTGATTAATATTTGCAGAGTGCAATATGTCTATGATTCTGAATCCCTGATCAAAGTTTTCTGAATTGGGTTGATAAAGACTATGATTACAAACAAGAAAACTATGATGATCCTTTATCACTCCTTCAATGGAAAATTGCTGCAATATTAGGGCAGTGGTAGCCTATCAAGCTATCTTACAAAAGGTCCAGGGTTAAATTCATGATAAACTGCACTCACCCTTTTAGCCTATTTGTTTTCCACCAATAGGCAATAATTGTAGACCTGTGAGGGATAGCAGCTGGAGGCTAGGAAAGGATGTAATGGTATGAGAAATACCAGGATTCCATTGTAAGGTGCTCCAATCATAGTGATATATCTGAAAGATTGTTGAAAGCAGTGTAAAACCCCATTCAACAAGATGTTTTTGTGAAACACAATGCCCCCGTAGCAGCACTTTTTTTCAAAATGTTGACCTTGACAGATGACCTCGACCTTGTCAAGTTGTCACATGACCTTGAACTTGATACCTTTAGATGTACATAACTGATTTTTTTCATCATGCCAACTATGAGACAGGGTATATATAATAAGCTTGAATAAACTGAACAATGAAAGTTTTTTGGTTATGTTTTTAAGAAGTTTGACCTTGAGAGATGACCTTGACAGTGTAACATGACCTCGACTTTGTTATCAGCCGATGCGGCTCTTTAAGATCTATCATCATCCCAAATATGAGTCTTGTATCTTAAATAGGTTTGAAAATATTGGCAATGTTCAGATATTTGGATTTATTGGACCTTCACAGATGACCTTAACCTTGTCACATGACCTTGACTTTGGTATCGGCAAAAGCTCATTAAGATATATCATCATGCCAAATATGAGCCTTGTCTCTTAAATAGGCTTGAAAATATTGGCAATGTAAAGTTTTTTGGTTAACTTTTTGAGTTATTTGACCTTGACAGATGACCTTGACTTTGTCAAATGACCTTGGCTTTGGTATCAGCAGATGTGAATCATTGAGATCTATCATCATGCCAAATATGCGCCTTGTATCTTGAATAGGCTTAAAAATATTGGCAATGTTCAGTTTTTCGGTTAACTTTTTGAGTTATTTGACCTTGACAGATGACCTTGACCTTGTCACATGACCCGGCTCATTAAGATCTATCATCATGCCAAATATGAGCCTCCTCTCTTGGATACGCTTAAAACTATTGGCAATGTAAAGTTTTTTGGTTAACTTTTTGAGTTATTTGACCTTGACAGATGACCTTGACTTTGTCACATGACCTTGACTTTGGTATCATCAGACGCGGAACATTAAGATCTATCATCATGCCAGATGTGAGCCTTGTATCTTGAATAGGCCTGAAGATATTAGCAATGTTAATGTTTTTGGTTAAGTTTTCGAGTTGTTTGACCTTGATAAATAACCTTGACTTTGTCACATGACCTTGACTTTGGTTTCAGCAGATGTGGATCATTGAGATCTATCATCATGCCAAATATGAGCCTTGTATCTTGAATAGGCTTGAAGATATTGGCAATGTTAAATTTTTTGGTTAACTTTTTGAGTTATTTGACCTTTACAGATGACCTTGACCTTGTCACATGACCTTGACTTTGGTATCAGCAGATGCAGATCATTAAGATCTATCATCATGCCAAATATGAGCCTTGTATCTTGAATAAGCTTGAAGATATTGGCAATGATAAGTTTTTAGCTCCACTGGCTGAAAGCCACTGGGGCTATTGTCATGGCGTTGTGTCCGTCGTGCGTCCGTCCGTGCGTGCGTGCGTGCGTGCGGTCGTAAACTTTTTCTTTAAAAATCTTCTACTCAGAAACTACTGGATGGATTTCAACCAAACTTCACAGGAATGATCCTTGGGTGACCCTCTTTCAAAGTTGTTCAAGAAATTTTGATCTAATGAAAAACATGGATTTAATGAGCGTGGCTAATTTCCAAATTTGGTAAAAAGTGACTTTTCTTAGGTTCTAATTGATGGATACCAATCAAATTTTATATGAATAATCCTTGGGTGACCCTTTATCAGTCTACAAAAAATTATTGTGATCAGATGAAAAATATGTATTTTATGGGCGGAGGTCATTTCACTATATGTTATATAGTGGAAACTTTGATAATCATTTTCTCAGAATCTAACTAATAGATATCAACCAAATTTTACATGAATGATCCTTGGGTGACCCTTTATCTGTCTACCAAAAATTATTGTGATCAGATGAAAAATATGTATTTTATGGGCGGAGGTCATTTCACTATATGTTATATAGTGGAAACTTTAATAATCATTTTCTCAGAATCTAACTGATAGATATCAACCAAATTTTACATGAATGATCCTTGGGTGACCCTTTATCAGTCTACAAAAAATTATTGTGATCAGATGAAAAATATGTATTTTATGGGCGGAGGTCATTTCTCTATATGTTATATAGTGGAAACTTTAATAATCATTTTCTCAGAATCTAACAGATAGATATCAACCAAATTTTACATGAATGATCCTTGGGTGACCCTTTATCTGTCTACCAAAAATTATTGTGATCAGATGAAAAATATGTATTTTATGGGCGGAGGTCATTTCTCTATATGTTATATAGTGGAAACTTTGATAATTATTTTCTCAGAATCTAACTGATAGATATCAACCAAATTTTACATGAATGATCCTTGGGTGACCCTTTATCAGTCTTCTAACAATAATTGTGATCGGATGAAAAATATGTATTTTATGGACGGAGGTCATTTCTCTATATGTTATATAGTGGAAACTTTAATAATTATTTTCTCAGAATGCAACTGATGGATATCAATCAAACTTCATTAGTATGATACTTGGTTGATCTTTTACCATGCAGCCAACAATTATTGTGATTTGATGAAAAATATCTCTTTTATGGTCGGAGGTCATTTCTCTATATGTTATAATAGTGGAAACTTTGAAAATCATTTCAACATCAGTAGAACCCAAAATATCTAAAAAATCTAGTCAAAACTTAGATATGCTATTAGAAGAAATTCAAGCCTGTGGAGCGACACAAGCCATTCATGGCTTTCTAGTTTGGTTAACTTTTGCAGACAGACAGACAGACAGACAGACAGACAGATGGAGGACAGACAGAAAGACAGATGGACAAGGGTAAAACAATATGCCCCAATCTTTCGATACGGAGGCATAAAAATCAAACAAACTAATCCCATTACAAACTGAAATGGCTAAACAGATCATTAATTGACAAATTAAGACCAAATTTTCAGCGCAAGTCTTTATTGTAGTCTAATGATGGCCTTAAATCCTTCTATAGGAATGTGACTGATATTATGAAAATTGGACCAAAATGTTGATCCTAGAGTGTAAACGAGGAAATTGTCATATAATCCCCAATTTCTGAAGACTTTAAAATTGTCCCTCCCAGTTAAATACTCAGACTATTTTTCATGAAGATTGGGCCATATTTATGGCCACTAGAGTGTTAACAAGAAAATTGACATAAGGGATCTTTTTCCTGTGATATCAAATAAATATTTCCCATTTTAATAGGCAGGGTTTGACACTTAGGGGAGTCTAGTACTCCTTATTTATGGACAGGACTCCTTTACATTGCAAGTTAGGAGTTTGGTCATAGAATGTTTCCTCAAACAAATGATTAGAGAAACGCCATTTCAGTTTCTACCAATGAACTCTATTTGTCAAAGTTTCAGATCTCTTTGAAACTAAAAGTGCTTCATATAACAATAATTAGTTGGACTCCCCGACTTAAGCATGGACTCCTTTATTTCATAAGTAGGGAGTCTGTTTGACTCCTTTTTCTAGAAGTTTATAGTGTCCAACCCTGATAGGGTCATTCTTATTACTTGCAAAGGATTCTGGCAAATTTAAGGAAGATCGGGCCATTTTGAGGGCCTCCAGAGAGTATACAAGAAAATTATCATAAAACCCATTTTCCCACAAAATCAAATGCATCCTTCCCAATTCAATTAGGGTTCAACCTTCTAACCTGACAAATATTCTGACAAAATTTCATAAAGGTTTGGCCAAATTTGTGGTATTATCCTTATGTCCTGCAAATCATTCAGACGATCTTGAAGATTAGGCCATATTTATAGCATAAAGAGTGTAAAGAAGACAAGCGCACTGCCTACACTTGGCTGTAGAGTGCTGGGTGGTGGTTAAACAACTAAGTAAAAAAGGGGACATAATTTGCACAAATGCATCTAGTTATCCTCCTTGACATGATAGGTTGAATGTTCTACTGATGGTGAACATGTGTGCCAAGTTTCAAGTGAATGCCCCATCAAAGAAGCCAAGGCTTTAGCATTAGATCTACCCTGGGTTTTATAAGAAAATATCTGAGCTATAAATTAAGACCCCGTTTCCCACGTTTTTAAATACATCCGTCCCGTTTTCATAAAGGTTTATCCTGGATGATTATGAGGATTGGGCAATGGTTGTGGGGTTGTGGCCTCTTGAGTTGAACAAGATAAGTGTTGAGTCTTAGGACACACGGACATTCAAAAGCTTACCTTGATTACATTGTGATAGAATCAAGCACTGAACTAGATCTCTACCTTCTATCCGGCGTTTGCAAACCCTGGTCAACAGGTTTGAGTGTAGCACTGGACAGACTTGCCTCGTCCACCTTATGGGTTAACATATATAATTGGGTTACCAAATCGTGTTACAACATGTTCAGCAATTCCCTGTTTAAGGTTTGTTTAGATTAAATTTCATTTATACAAAATTATTTTCAACTGAAAGCCAAGCAACTACATAGATCTTATACAAACATAACGTGTTTTAAAAAAGTATACCCTTTTTCTGAACACCTGTATGTGCACTGTCTTTTAAACCGCATCCACCACTTTAACTTAGACGCCATCCCTCCATAAGCTCGCCCTTTCTTTTATCCTTTTAGATAGAGTAATGGTGCCCCATGGACTTATTGTTTGTGTGGTTCCTTTACTTTATATTAAGGTAGTGGACCCGCAATAGTTTTGCCATGTATCAGGAGTAGTGAACTTTAGCAGTGTTGACCGAGGTTTCCTAATGATTTTCATTGGGAAGCCTTGGTTGGCATTGTGGGGGATCATATGGTCCAAAAGTTGCGAAACTGTTGCGGCTCCTCTGCCTTAACTGACATAGCCTCGAAGTTGAAGGGTGTCAATGAAAGCAATATTGCCATTATTATTGTCATTATGAATTAACTATAAATAATTGCTAGATGTCATAATTCATTGGATAGTGTACCTACATGTTATTTTAATTTGTCTGTGTGTACTTGTTGTTACCATCAAAATGTATGTTAATGGTGACAGTCCTGTGACTGGACTTTTATACCAATTAAAATTGATTTGATTTGATTTGATTTGTAGGGCCTACAGACGAACTTACTGTGTACGGAACGTGTCTGCATTGGGTGCTCACGTGATCAAATGTGTATAAAATTTGATTGGTTTGCACGTGGATAGTAGCGCCCTCTATTCCCGCCTATTTTCAAAGGAGTCGAAAGCCTCTTGAAAATTCATATGGGACTCGGTTTCGACCCGATTTAATCGGGTTTCCATCAGAACGACCTCGGTTTCGACACTAGTGATGTCATTTTAACCTTTCAACCTCGACGCTTCTGATATGACGTCCCAAATCATGATATCCGATAGGACATTACTTATAACACAGCCAGTTTTCTTTATAAGCTATAACCGGCAAAGGAGTAACTACTATTATGCAGATTACGCAAGTGCGTAATAGAAATGAAATCTATTTTCGAAGATGTCGTTGATTATTCACCAACGCTCAAATCACATAAAAGGGGAGCGGACGGGGGATATTCATCTTTTGCCACAGTCCACGAATCGCGTTTATCCTATATATTCTCAAATGATTATGGTCTCCTTCTGAGTGTGTATACATTTCAATATCCTAGTCGCGCACGGCTGAGCCACTAACCATCCCCTCGACCTTCGCCAAACACTTTGAAAAGCAACAAAAGTTGAAAAAATGCTCAAAACTATCCCAAAGCCCACATAGCATCTTTGACTTTCAAAATATCCGAAAAAACATCAAATCTGAATCATATTGTCGGTAATTGTTTCAAATCCTTATTCACTTTCTCCTTCAAATAAAGCCACCGTCACAGAACAATGAACCGAACTTTTAAATCGCAGATACCATTTTTGTAAATTAAACATTTCATCTATCAAAGGATCGTATTCAATCATTAAACATTAAACATGATCTCTTTGGTCTAATGTCGTTTTCTTCAAGTTGTATGTCGGCGGCTGGAGCACATAATGCTCGGTAAAATAATGGAATTCGTTAATAAGCCTACGTATGTGAAACCCGAGTGCCCTGAAAATTAACCGACGTAAAATTTACACAGTTTACCGAAATAGATTTATTTCCGTAGTTATACCTTTTAACATGGGGAAAGAGTTATTTAATTCTTTACTACCAGTAGTGGAAGACAAAAAGCCCGGAAAAGTTATTTCAACAGAACCTTCCTAGAAATTGCAAATGTGATTAGTTTATTGCCTGTTTTGTTTAAAGAGAGAATTTTCAATTTTAGAAATAGTTTACACAGGGAATTTTGACAGTTTACGATACGACAAAAATATAATAAATAACCAAGATTCTTCGAAGACTCACTTTCAAGAAATCTTCAAACGATTAAAAATAATTTCTTCTCTTAAAATCTGTGCCAGGTATTTTTGTCGAAAACAATTGCACTATAAAAATTGATATTACAGAACTGCATATCGATAGCCCAGCGCGATACAGTTGTAACTCCCTATATGTTTATAGGGAGTTACAACCGTTTCGCACTGAGTCATCGATATGGATGTACTACAACGAAGATTCCATTACGCATAATACGCAAGTGCGTAATACAATTATACCCTCTTTCGATAAATGTCGTTGATAAATGACCATAACATCGAAACTACAGCTACGATGTTTCGATTATTCACCAACGCTTAAATAAAAGAAAAGGGGGCGGACGGAGGATATTCATTTTGTCACAGTCCAAATATCACATTTATCGTATATATTCTATGTTGGTCGCCATCTGAGTGCCTATCAATTTCAAAATCCTAGTTACGCCTATGATCATCATTACTATTCAAGCTGGTCAACAGAAATAAAATTAAAAATGCCGAGTTAGAGTGATTGACTGAAAATCCATTTCGTCTACATGGACAAAATTAGCAATTGACCATTCACTCAAATTGTGAATATTTACCTGCCATTGTATAAATTTCAAGTGCATACATATGCAGTCTAGAAATATTCCATTTTGAAAAATTCATTCTTGTTGTGTCATTCTAGATTTGTGAAATCTGATTAAGTATCAGAATACTTACAATAATAATAATAATAATAATAATAATAATAATAATAATAATAATCAAAATGATTATGATTATAAATGGTCATAATTATGATAGCAATAATAAATATAATTGAAAATAATGTCAAACTAACACTAGGCCTAATTTTAATGATGAAATACAAATCAAGCGCGGTGATATTACGTATTCTAGCATAAACAAGAGGACCAAGATGGTCCTAGATCGCTCACCTGAGTCTCTATGACCCCTGGGACATCACATTAATTAGATAGGCAGATGTCAAAAAGAAGATAATTGCCTAAGATCAATACCATGGAACGTTTTCAGCGAAGAGCAAGACAGATATGCCTTTTTGCTCTTTGATTTTATGTTAAAAGGATGCACCTGGGTGGACCCCAAAAGTGACCCCAGGGTCTTGATATGAACAAACTTGGAAGAGGTCCATAAGATGATGCTACATTCTAAATATGAAAGCTGTCTGCCTTCTGGTTTCAGAGAAGAAGATTTTTGAAGGTTTTCCCATTTTCACCCATCGTGCTCAGATGAGCTGAAAGGGATGCGCCCGGGTGGAGCCCAAATATGACCCAAGGGTCTTGATATGAACAAGCTTGGTAGAGGCCCACAAGATGATATTACATACCAAAAATGAAAGCAGTGTGCCCTCTGGTTTTGATAAAAGAAGATTTTAAAAGATTTTCGCTCTTTGATTCTATGTAAAAAGGGTTGAGCCCGGGCGAAGCCCAAATATGATCCTAGTGTCTTGATATGACAAAACTTGGTAGAGGTCCACTAGATGATGCTACATACCAAATTTGAAAGCTGTCTGCTTTCTGGTTTCAGAGAAGAAGATTTTTGAAGATTTTCATTTTTTACCCTTCGTGCTCATAAGAGATAAAGGGATGCATAAGTGCAAAGCCCAAATATGACCCAAGGGTCTTGATATGATCAAACTTGGTAGAGGCCCACTAGGTGATGCTACGCACCAAATATTAAAGCTGTCTGCCATCTGGTTACAGAAAAGAAGATTTTTAAAGATTTTTCGCTCTTTGATTCTATGTAAAAAGGGTTGGGCCCCGGCAAAGCCCAAATATGATCCTAGGGTCTTGATATGAACAAACTTGGTAGAGGTCCACTAGATGATGCTACATACCAAATATGAAAGCTGTCTGCCTTCTGGTTTCAGAGAAGAAGATTTTTGAAGATTTTCAGTTTTTTATCCTTCATGCTCATAAGAGATAAAGGGATGCACCCGTGCAAAGCACAAATATGACCCAAGGGTCTTCTTATGAACAAACTTGGTAGAGGCCCACTAGGTGATGCTACCCACCAAATATTTAAGCTGTCTGCCATCTGGTTACAGAGAAGAATATTTTTAAAGATTTTCGCTCTTTGATTCTATGTAAAAAGGGTTGGGCCCGGGCTAAGCCCAAATATGACCCCAGGGTCTTGATATGAACAAACTTGGTAGAGGTCCACTAGATGATGCTACATACCAAATATGAAAGCTGTCTGCCTTCTGGTTTCAGAGAAGAAGATTTTTAAAGATTTTCATATTTTCACCCTTTTTGTTAAGGGTAAAGGGAAAGTTAAGGGTGGATTTCATTTATTTGAACAACTTTGGTAGAGCTTGACCCAAGGAACATCCCTGCCAAGTTTCATCAAGATTGGCCCACTGGTTTAGGAGGAGAAGATGTTTAAAGAAATTGTGGACGACGCACGACGGACGACGCACGACGCACGACGCACGACTGACGACGGACGACGGACATTCTACGATCCCAATAGCTCACCTTGAGCACTTCGTGCTCAGGTGAGCTAAAAACGCAACTATTGTCATGCTGAATTTACCTGCTTGGATAGGAGGTATACACAAGGATCGACCTAAAAAGGCCTGTATGCAGTTTGATCTTGGTCTACACAGCATGTTTCCCTTTATAATCAATAAAATTCAAATATTATCATGATTATTATCATTTTTATTATTAAGATTATTTAAAAGTACTGGCTTACGACTGTGAATCCAGTGTTTTCAGCTCTTTGATTGTAATTCAAATTCTGCCAAGGATTTTATTCAGCGTGGCAAGAGGTAAGATAACACCGTATTCGAATCCGATTAGATTTGAGCATGTGTGCGACATTTCCAACAATTCAAAAGTGCGTTAAGACTAAGCAAAGACTCTGACCAGGCTGTGCATCCGCGCAGTCTGACCAGAGTCTTCATTGTACGATTTGTAGATAAATAGACAAACAAGCAGTCTTCTAATTAATCTATGTGACTGTCTATGCTGCGAAATTTTTCACAGATGTCAAGTTGTTGGAAATGTCAAATATACGCTCAAATTTTTGTTTCAAAACCCTCACAATTCTGTAGTTTTATCTGCAGAATTCTGTTTCGTTTTGGTAAGTTATTGTCTCTGAGAAAATAGGCTTAGCCTGTCGTTATTCTATTTACCTAGATTAAAGGTTTCGAAAACTTTCCTAGAAAATTTGAGATTCTAAATCAGTAAGTAAACAAGTTAGTCCTTGAAATTCCGGTTACCTTTTACTTTACAGAAGAGACTGGGTTATTTCGGATAATTCTGTTTCGCTGGATTATCGAGAAATATTGTAGAAGCGAATTCTTTTATTTGTGAACAACAAAAGCTATATTTTCTTGCGAGAATTTGGCATATGTTGTTCATCCACTGAAAGATAAATCTAGCTTACTTTGGAACAAGACCTATGTGAGATAGTAGCTGGAGGCTAGGAAAGGATGTGGTGGTTGTACTGGCGAGAGAAATACCAGGAAACCATTGTTAGGTGCTCCAGCCGCCGCGATATAACTGAAATAATGTTGAAAGCGTCGTAAAACTCCATTCAATCAATCAATCAATACTTTGGAACAACAGGCTTTCAAAACGAACATTTAACAGCCACATATCGATGGTAGTACATGAAAGGATGTTGCTTTGTGGCACATGTAATGCACTTGCCTTAACTGAAAAACCAAATGTAACCAATCAAACAAAACAGGAAACCATACCATATGTACATGGATTTAACGAAAGGGAACTGGGCCCTGTTTCAAAAAGGCGCATTAGCGAAAGGCAACTGGGGCCAGTTTCATCAAAGACGCATTGGACGCATTTTTGTCTCACTGATGACTTTCGAAGCACTAACAACAACAACAATCACTTTACATAAATATTGATATATTGATGATACGTTATTTTTGTCCTCAAAATGTTGATTGATTGATTGAGTGGAGTTTAACTTCGCTTTCAACATTATTTCAGTTATATCGCGGCGGCTGGATCACCTAACAACGAATTCCTGGTATTTCTCTCACCAGTACAACCATCACATTCTTTCCTAGCCTCCAGCTGCTATCTCACATAGGCCTACGATTATCAGCCCATTGGTGAGGGACAAATAGTAGGAAAGAATGAGTGCCGCCGTCGTCCACAATATGTGGTAAATTGCCGTTAAAACAAAAATGCGTCTTGAATGTTTTTGTGAAACCGGCGAAGGACTTGCACTTGTAATATTGAGGTCATATTTTCGGAAACAATTATTTTAGATTCTCAAAAAATGATAAAGCGATTTTTTTCTATCCCCGTAAGCTATTACAGACCGTATAGGGTTTCTTTTTCGCGGAAAAGGACCATCTGGAAACTAAGAAAAGATACTTGAAATTAAGATTGGTTCAAGTAGAGGACAACCGGTAATCGCATTCCAAAAATTCTTATACAGGAAATTGTAATGATTTTTTAAGGTTCAGAAAAATCTGCCAAGTATAAAGAGTGTCGAGCGTAGTCAGCCTGGGCAATCCGCGCAGTCTGACTAGGTTTGACACCTTACGCACTACCCATATGGTCCCTTTTCGCCAGACATGTCACACGTGTGTCAAGGGCCCGTTTTACTAAACATCTTACGAAATAATTAATCGTAAGTCAAAGTCACAAATCGTACCTGGTGTTCTCATTCATTGTTAGATTCTGCCTTGTAATATCTCGTTTGAATCATCTTAAGAAGACGATTCCAAATGAGTTGATGCATGGCAGAATTACATATTTAGTTACTACTGTAGAAGCAACTTTAATTTTGACTTACGCAAAAATTGATCGTAAGATGTTTGGTAAAACAGGACCTAGAACACCACACTTCAAAGTAGTATTTAAGTTTCGTCTGGTAGCTGTACCAAACCATGCATCAACTTCCCCCGACTAATTCAGGCTTTAATTAACCTAAATGTTACATACGAAACACCTTTATTTAGACTTTAAGGGGGATTCAATGGAATTTTCTCTATCTTTGAATGCGTTAAGGCTTCATTAACGTCCCAATTTTCAATTAAACGACCCTTTTATGCAGTTGCATTTCACACGTGATAATGTTAGACCACCTTGTCGGAAACAAAATTGAATTGAAAAACTCTTTTTTTCAATCTTATTGTAAGAGCATGCGTCCTTTGAACGGAAAAAAGTATTTTTTTATCCCCCCCACCTTTCGAAGAAGGTGGGTAAATTGCTCTGCATTTGTCGGTCCGTCCGTACACTGTCCGGAGCATATCTCAAAAAGTATGCAAGCTAGAACCTTGAAACTTCACAGGTGGACAGATTTCATTTAGAAGAAGTGCAGTGCACAAGAACCACAGTCTTATCATTATATTTTGTGAGTTATAGCCTTTTTAATTGATCAGCCTATCACTAGGATGCGATTTGAATAATTAATTGTGTAACGTTCAAAGTTTGAGACCAAATTTCCTAATCTTTCCGATTCTTCAATCAATGTCTGAAAGACTTAGACAAGTAGGAAATAACTGTCTTCAACTTGTTGAAATTAAACAAATATAGACGTTTTGTCTAGTTTAAAAGAATTTAAGTAGACATCAAATTGCAAACGATTCTGAAATGTTATTTTAGAAAAATAGAAAGGAAATAAACGACTTACAACTCTTTTCGATTTCGATTGGAAAGTGTTTGACATTGTAAGTCAATATTTAATGTTACGTAAATTATCTAGGCGTTATCATCCGTTTAAACTCAGTTGGTTGGCAAGTCCAGTTTTATTACGGTATTGGACCCTAAATAGTTCCGAAACATTTGAGAACTCATAAGCTTTCACAATGTTAACCGAGGTTGACATTGTTAAAGTTTATGACTTCCGAAACGTTGCGTAACTATTAAGGGTCCACTTCCTTAAGAGGGTAACCCGTCAAAATATTATCTTAAACATAATACTATCAAACAATGAATATAAGATGATACCATCAAAACTTATTTGCATTTTTTTTATTAGAGTCGTTTAAATACCAAAAAATGATAAAATTGATTAGTGTTTTGACAATTATCTCGCTTATTTGTAGCTGATAAGAAATTAAGAATTTTTTTCACCAAATTTCGAACATCAATTATGAACTTAACATCGATAGAGGAATCCAACAAAGCTTACCTTTTATTTTTTCCTTTTCTCGCAGCAATTTATTTCACGTACTTTTCCGTCTAATATGTTAATTTTTTTTGTTTCTCTGAAAACCTATGCCTTTTCACTTTTTACGCATATATTTCAGTCATTTTGTAAACTCATTTGATTGCTACGAGCATGTAATAGTTTAATGCAATTAAATGTGTTGAAATATGATAATATGAGGCTCGACATACTTTGTGAAAACATTTTAATATTACAACCCCAGATAGTTTCTACATACCTTTTTCAGAAACAGGAGATATTATTCCAACAGACAGCAAATGAATTTTCCCCAACAGTTCGAAGTGCCAAATTTCAAGGTATTTTACATTTCTTGTCGGCCAAGTAGTAAACAAACACCAGAATCGATCTGTGAGTCACGGAATATTCCAACCTGGCCCACCAAGCCATATCCACCTAGTTTAAATAGCCCGTGTGGCGAAATATAAACAAACACGGCCCGTGCCACAGTTCAACAAAATATAAATAACGCTGTATATTTTACGCTGTATATTTTACCAATAGACAGTTCCAGAGTCGAGTCGGAAGCAAGAATGGGAAATTCTGCACTATTAGAAGGTTACAGTCACCGCAAGTTCAACAGAATCATTGAAAAATCGATAAAATGGAATGAACAAATATTTGGGATTTGGGAGCTGGCAGCCTATAATTCAGCCTCCTTCTTTATAGTACCGGATACTCTTTCGGCATTTTTTTCAGGATCTTATTTTTTAATTCGGCATATTTTTTAAGTTATGTGGTGGCACACGATTCCTACTCCGCTAAAGACATGTGGGTCCGATATCATATACTGGAAATTTTCTCAAAGTTCAACTTGAGATTAAGTATTTAGTTTTTTTGTAATGCAATTATAAATGTATGGACAGAAAAGAGAGTATTAATAAGTTGTTATAAATAACAACTTATTAATAACATCTTTTATGTTCATACAACGGCTTATTTAAATTTTAAGTTAAACTCTAAGTTTGAGAAAATTCTGAGTTGAGAATGAGAAAAATTTTGTAATCATGGGCCTTGATGTCATTCATAAAATGAGAAGAGATTTTAATATAGACAAAGACATGCATATACACCCATGTGTACCGTGATCTGAATTAAAAGCTAAGCTACCCGGCGTTGATAGAAATACGCGACAGTTTCATGCCTGTCGTCTGACCTGTACCCAGAATCATTAATCTATCATATTCAAAATCAAAACATTAAACGAGGGCTTGGAGCAGAAAAAGTACGTGTATATACACTATATACACACACTGTATATGTAGTGTATAGACACGTACTATGTTTTTGCTCCAAGCCCCCGGTTTATGTATACGAATTTCACATTAATAAATTAGGCTTTCGCTTCTTTTGAGTCAAAATAAGTTTTCCATTTGTGCTTTGTGGTTAAAAACTGTCAGTGTCTTAACGATCATTTTCGATGCCGATGCTTCAAGGAATCTTCCTCATTTATAAATCTTTGGACTGGCACGTACTGCATCAATATTGACAAATGTCTTATAAAATGCATCAGGTTCTTTTGTTTGTTTGAAATATTATTGATCATTTACTTACAAATCTTATTTACTAGTATCTGATATAATTTTGCGAAATCAACATAGAAAATATGTAAAAACATGAAGAAGAAAATGCCGTCGAATGACTGAGCCTACGCGTGACATTTCCAACAATTTGAAATATTCGTGAGGTACAAACATTGAGTAGCGTAGATAGCCACATAGTGTTAATATAAAGTTACCTAATGGTCTTCAGATAGTTTGAAACCTTATCTATCCACTAATGCATAGTGAAGACTCTGGTCAGACTGTGCGGGTGCGCAGGCTGGTCAGAGTCTTTGCTTTGCGCATATTCGAAATTGTTGGAAATGTCACGCACAGGCTCATGTATTTCTTTCAAATAAACCAAGTCGCGGTACGCAAAGCCATGTTTTCCTCCGACACGCCTTATTTTGTATTCATGAGATGTAAGCTTTTCAAGCATTATCACATACTTAGGGATTTTTGCATACATATAGTCTTCAAGAGATCAGTGGGGGCTTTGAGCTCTTAGCTTATCTAAAATTACCTTTGAGCTTAGGGATAATAAACGACATAGAATAGGTCTTAAATCTTATCGATTGTCGTTTTGGAGAATCTATGCAAATGTTCCTTCCGAGTCTCAACGACTATGACAGTCCAAGTGTGTGTCCGTCAATTAAATCACCATCTTCTGCTCGAATACATGAAGTTCGAATCATTAATTTTTTCGGAAAGACTTTGATCTGACTTTACTGAGTCCGATATTATCCGAAATTATGAAAAATATTCTCACACTCAAACGAGAATTTACTCAAACTTCATGATATTAAGGAAGTGGAACCATAATAGTTCGGTAATATTTCGGAACTCATGAATTATAACCATGTTGACCAAGGTTTCCTAATGAAATTCATTAGAAAATCTCAGTTAACACTGTTAATGTTCATTACCCACGTGAAAATAAAAGAATACATTCGAAAAATGCCATCTGTATACGTTTGTGCAATTTAAGATAGCATTGCGACTCTATTAACCGGAAGTGGTTATTTGTTTATTTTACGGGTTTTATGCGTGTTATTTAAGGAAACTGCGGACAAATAACATGGTCGAATTTTTTGACTTTCTTAAAATCTCACAATAACTGCTGAAGTTCATATTTGAAGTGAGGAAATAAGCTAACACGCAATGAAAAGGTTCTGAAGCTCCTTCCTTTGACATGATTAAGTCATTAAGGGGCCAACCCCTTTCGACCCGCCAAAATCATCATTTGCAATTTTTTTCTGAATTAATCGGCCGATTTTTACGGAAGAAGTTTCATTTAAAAAGTCCAAGAACGTCCGAGCTTGTCGTTTTATTTCTGTGCACATTCTAAAAGAAAAATAGGCCCGAAACGCTATCTATTTCGCAATTTTAAAGATTTGACGTTCTTTTTTCATTTTATTTTTTTTTTATTTTTTTTTTTTTGTAGATAAATAAAAATTTCTAAAAAAAATGTCCGACGACCTATGCTGATTTTTTGTTATTTTGTAGCGAAAATATATGCTTTGCATTAATTAAATAAAAATGATATGTCTTCGGGTTAGATTTTTTATTAAATTCGATTTTGTGATGTTGTTGCAAAACTTTCGTCGAATTCGAACTCGCGCAAAAACCATCGCTACTATGCTTATTTGACACCAATCTTCCTGCATTTATGTATTCTAAAATAGATGAAATTGAGGTTTATTGTAAAATGCAGTCTTCAAAAATAATAGATTTGAATACGATTTTAAGAAAAGTAAAAATCACTTAAGTTTTATCCGTTTAAATGTCCATTTCTTTCGGAAATGATAAAACCGATTTTTATTCCGAAAACGCCATTTGCTTCGTATTAAGATGCCTGGTGTTATGTTTTATTGATATGAAGATATAAGTATAAGAAATACAAAAAAAGTGTAACGTATTAAATATAATGCCTTCTGCGTTGCCGCTTTTGAGTACAGTTACTGAAAATTTTGCCCTTTTTCTCGAAAATTTGTCCGATGACCTATGCTGAAATCAAGATATGATGCTGCCAAACCATTCCGCTTAAGATTTTTGAAATAAAAATATGGGTCTTCGGGTTAGATTTTGTGTAAAATTCGATTCCGCGAAGATATCGCAAATCAAAGGATATTTCAACGTCACGTCAAATGTTCACAAAAGCTGTCTTTTTAAACGAATAAAAATAAAGTGGAAGGTTAAATATCATTACTACTTTTAACATTAGATGTCAAATAAATGACTAAACCATTGAATTTAACAATAAAACTATGTAAAAATACCATGCAATTAGGGGAAATCATTACAAAAGGACCATATACTTTTTTATTTGCATGGAAAGGTATGCTGATTTTTTAACCAAATAAAGGAAAAATACGGTTCTTAAACATATCGGCAAATAAGAAAAAAAATGAGTAATTACGTTAGGGAAAAAAGGTAGATTTTTGTGGCATTTTCCCATTAAAAATTACCAAAATTAAAGGCATTTTAAACTTTTGAAAGTAAATCAAGCAAGTATAATCGGCCAAAAAGAAATTTCACTGGCAATAATCATTGTGTATATGTATAAGGTCTATCAACAAATATATGTTCCAGAGCTATCAGCTGGCATTGGGCTTATACAATACTTAAAGCGAAAAGAAATATATTTTTTGTAGATAAATCTAGCATAAAAACGAACACAGAAAGGTACCTTCAAATTTTGATATACTGACAATACGTTGTTAATCAATAACATATATAAACTAAAAAAATAGTTGGGCGGAAAAGATGACCCCATGTGTTCATCGCTACCTTTTGATTGACGAACTTTTGCACTAACCCAGCCTCTCAATGATGCCCGATTTACAGTGCTGACAGCACTTTGATTGCTCTAAGCCCTCGATCTATGTATATACGAATTTCATATCAATAAATAAGGCTTTCGCTTCTTTTGAGTCAAAATAAGTTTTCGATTTGTGTTTTGTGTTTAAAAAATGTCAGAGGGCCTAAGCGATTATTTTCGATGTCGATGCTTCAAGGAATCTTCCTCATTTATACATTTTTGGACTGGCACGTACTGCATCAATACTGATACATGTCTTTAGCATCAGGTTTTTTTGTTTGTTTGAAATATAATTGATCGTTTACCTTCAAATCTTATTTGCTAGT
This sequence comes from Fragum whitleyi, assembly GCA_948146395.1. NCBI lineage: Eukaryota > Metazoa > Mollusca > Bivalvia > Cardiida > Cardiidae > Fragum > Fragum whitleyi. The sequence continues at coordinate 14,841,824 of OX411552.1, read as the reverse complement.
GTCTGATATAATTTGGCGAAATCAACATAGAAAATATGTAAAAACATGAAGAAGAAAATACCACCGAATGACTGAGCCTACGCGAGACATTTCCAACAATTTGAAATATTCGTGAGGTACAAACACTGAGTAGCGTAGATAGCCACATAGTGTAAATATAAAGTTACCTAATGGTCTACAGATAGTTTGAAACCTTATCTATCCACTAATGCATAGTGAAGACTCTGGTCAGACTGTGCGGGTGCGCAGGCTGGTCAGAGTCTTTGCTTTGCGCATATTCGAAATTGTTGGAAATGTCACGCACAGGCTCATGTATTTCTTTCAAATAAACCAAGTCGCGGTACGCAAAGCCATGTTTTCCTCCGACACGCCTTATTTTGTATTCATGAGATGTAAGCTTTTCAAGCATTATCACATACTTAGGGATTTTTGCATACATATAGTCTTTAAGAGATCAGTGGGGGCTTTGAGCTCTTAGCTTATCTAAAATTACTTTTGAGCTTAGGGATAATAAACGACATAGAATAGGTCCTAAATCTTATCGATTGTCGTTTTGGAGAATCTATGCAAATTTTCAACCGGGTCTCAACGTCACTGGCAGTTCACGTGAATGTACATCTGCCCGTCTGATCAATTTAATTCCTAGCTTTCAGGTCCTTTACTGTAAATTCTAATAGCAATTTAACTAATGTCATGCATAGGTTCATATTGTTGCAACTTTCATAAGTTGCAACAATACGAGCCAGTGCAAGTCATTTCCAATGAGCTCACACTTGTATCAAAGATGTATCAAAATACTTGAACAACCGCTTTTTGAATGTAATTATTTCAGGAGATGCACAGAAACAACAAGGGCAACATTTTTTTTATCAGTAAGTAAATAAAGAGTGCATATATAAAGACTTTGATCTGACTTTGCTGGGCCGAAAATTATTCGAGATTCTAAAACTATTCTCATACTCAACTGAGAATTTACTCAGGCTTCATTAGATTAAAGCTATAATTATGTTGGTATAATCGACAAATGCAAAAAAATGAAAGAACAAATTTGTAAATACCATTTGAAGCCTATTTGTACAAATGAAGTTGAGATAAAACACTTATTCAAGCCCGAAGTTTGAGTAAAATTTCAGTTGAGAGCAAATAAGTAGTATCATTTTGGGCTTTTTTATTTTTATTTTGCACTCTTTTGCAAATGAAGGATTTGGCGTGCGCAGGTCCTTATTGGTATTATCGTCTACTGACACGGCGTGTAAAATGATAATCATCTAACGGGCTCATTTCGCGCAATATGGTGTTAAGAAGGTTAATTAAAACTCAGAAGTGATTACAAAATCAATGGCAGAAACACGTTAATATCCAATATACCCACCCTTTCCTGTATTTGATATAGTTAACGTGTCTGTGGCATTTTGTTACAAAAATAACACCCATATTTGGAAGCTAAATAGGCCTTTACTGGCTGTACCTTTAACGAATTATAATAACCATTCTAAAATCCATCAGGGCCCTAGGTTATAAAACTTTTCTCAGGCTCAACTGAGAATTTTCTCAAATTTTGAATTTAAATAAATGTATAAATATAAAAGATGATATTAATAAGTTGTTAGTTATAACAACTTATTAATATTATCTTTTATGTTAATACATTAAAATGAGTATTATAACAACAGAATTATGGCTTTAATCTAAAATTTAAGATTGAGAAAATTTTGAAATGAGAATAAGAAAAGTTTTATAACCTCGGGCCCGTATGTCTGAGCCTAAGACTATAAAACCAGTGGCGAATCCAGATGGGGTTCGGGGGTTCCAAATTACTTCATTCAATCAAATCTTTGCAACACAAGAAAAGCAACCCCTTTGCTGTAGTGTTCGAATCATAAGAGCTTGAAATTCTACAGAAAAAATATACTCGGTGTACAGAGAAATTTGTCCCACAGTATCTCTATCTGTATAGGTAGGATTACTATGGGACTCATTACTCCGATTCTAGGATGACATCGACCCCCCTAAATAGAAACCCTGGATCCGCCGCTGAGATGCCCGACTTAGAATTTTCTCAAAGTTTATCTTTGCAAAGTATTACTATACATGTAAAATACAACATTTTAACAACAGTATCTGTATATTTCAAAAGTTTTTCACCTTTGTTAAGGTAGAAATTAACCAATAATTTCTATCTAAAGTTCCACTAAATTCTCAGTTTAGACCGGTTTCATAATATTGGGCCCTAAACTCGCATAGACGATTTTGTTCGGCCGCATTCATGAAATGCAATTTCTTACATGTTCATTAGAAATATCAACATTTAAAATGAGTATGGCATTTAAGATTGTTCAATAACTCTCTTGTACGAAACCGATCAATGATTGGTTAGAAAAAAGGTACGAAGTTTCCTTGTTGTAACGAGGTCGGAAAACTCAAAATTTCTGTAAGAAACAGGCCATCAGGAGCCCTCGGCGATTTTGTACGAAACATACTACGGAAAAGTCCGAGCGATGTTCCGAATGAGAAACAGGTTGATGATCATCAAATAGCCGTGAGGTCTATGGTGCCTTCGATACAATAAAGTTCCAAGGCCATATAATGCTAAACAAAAATTCTATCAGGAAAAAATACTTTGATGACTTTAGAGGAAGCTACAAGTTTAGAGAAAGATGAATTTTGAACGTAACTTTTTTAAATACTCCCTAAGCTTACAAACGACATTGTTGCTGTTCCGTTACTAGTATCTCATCATCAATAAAGCCAGCTCATTTGACTGTCTCGTGAAGTTTGCCCTCGTGTGACTCCCTCTTCAATCATTTAACGAGCTCATCCATTATTTAAGTGTCTGCAAATTACACTTCTACCTGCTGCTTCCTGTATCCTTCCTTCAAATGAGATGTGATCCGTGATAAAGGAGATGTGATCCGTGATAAACGAGATGTGATCTATGGTGAACGAGATGTGATCCTTGATAAACGAGATGTGATCCTTGATAAACAAGATGTGATCGGCGATAAACGAGATGTGATCTATGGTGATCGAGATTGATCATGGCCGGGATTACTGAGATGAGATCCGTGATTAACCGAGTAGGTCCAGTGAGACGTTGCTTTATGTACACCGAGCATATTAACGAGTCAGGCGGAGCTCAACCGCATGTTCGTTTTGCATCCTTACACTTTTTGCTAGTCTGGCCGCCAGACACTTCTTTACGGTATTTTTTTCAAAGGCGTCAGTCATTACACTGTAGCCGGGTTGAGTATAAGGGGTGTTTGTACTGCCTTGCCGTACAAGCTAGCTTTTATGGCGACGTGGTAGAGCACTCGCTTTGGGATTTAGAGGTCCCGGGTTCGAATCCCGACGGAGTCGAATATTTAATTGCGGGTTACATCATAAATTCCAATTAAGTCCCCTGTCTCTGAAAAGAAGTTTTTGTTCAGTACTTGTTAACATGAACTTGGATTAAAGAGGCTTGTACTAGAACTACAACAAAATATTATTGAAAATGCTAACGAAAAAGACTGCGGCCAGTCGAACTATTTGCCTAAAAAAATAACCTTCTTCTGGGGTTGTCGCCCGTAATCACAGACAAATGCTACGACGATAGATGAAAGAAAACAAAAGGCAGTCAACTCTGCGTAGAACGGACATTTTGACAAGGACCACACTTTTCGGATCACATCATCTTGTTACCATGAACATCTGATTACCGTAGGAAATGTCTTACGGTATTTTCTTTATATTCGACGAACTCGACTTCTCATAAAAAGAAAGAAATGAATGTAAACAAGAGGGCCATAGTGGCCCTTAATCGCTCACCTGAATTAACAATCTAAAAAGTTTTTCTGAAATTTGACCCTGTGACTTAGTTTTTGACCCCACTTGACCCAATTTCAAACTTGTCCGAGATTTTATCAAGATAATCATTCTGACCAATTTTCAGATTGATTGGGCTAAAAATATGGCCTCTAGAGTGTCCACAAGGTTTTTCTTAGATTTGACCCCGTGACCTAGTTTTTGACCCCACTTGACCCAATTTCGAACTTGTCCGAGATTTTATCAAGATAATAATTTTGACCAATTTTCCGGTTAATTGGGCTAAAAAAAATGGCCTCTAGAGGGTCCACAAGGTTTTTCTCAGATTTGACCCCGTGACCTAGTTTTTGAACCCACTTGACCCAATTTCCAACTTGTCTGAGATTTCATCAAGATGATCATTCTGACCAATTTTCAGGTTGATTGGGCTAAAAATATGGCCTCTAGAGTGACCACAATTTTTTTCTACGATTTGACCCCGTGACCTAGTTTTTGACCCCACTTGACCCAATTTCGCACTTGTCCGAGATTTCATCAAGATAATCATTCTGACCAATTTTCAGGTTGATTGGGCTAAAAATATGGCATCTAGAGTGTCCACAAGGTAAATGTTGACGACGCACGACGCAAGACGCACGACGGACAAAGGACGACGGACATCAAGTAACCCCAAAAGCTCATCTTGAGCACTTCGTGCTCAGGTGAGCTAAAAATCACGAAATATAAATTTTGTATACACGCCCTTTTCTTTCTTTTCCAAGAGTGTGCATCTTTTTTTTTCACTTACGAAAAAATCGAATTTGGCTTTTATTTGCTTGGCATTTAAATATGTTTTATTCGCCGAAAATTGTTTTCTTTTTTTTTGTATTGCGATTTTAAGGAAATATCCATAAGAGATGCTGCGTCATTGCAACGGTAACACATTTGTTAACAGTTAGTAAGCATGGTCATACATAGCTTGCAGTAAAAAATCAAAGCGCTGTCAGCACTGTAAATCGGACATCAGTGAAAGGCTGGGATAGTGCGATAGTTCGCCAATCAAAAGGGCTCAAATTTGGACAATAAAAGTTGGTACAATCTTTGCCCAATTTGTGAGTTTTTTGTCTCAACACTCCATCTTTTCGAGGACATCGCCGGCTCATCCAACCTCGTGGGTGCGATTTTGAAAGTTTGCTGATTCGATAGCCCTCTGCTAGTCTAAATTATTTCTAAGCAGATTTTTTACGTTGTTATAATGAGCACGCGCCAAGCTAAAAGCTTGTCTTTTAATATTATTCCTCTCTCTATAGAGTTTAAAAGCCTGTTTAGCAACAAACATTTTTCATTAAACTATTTACAATTTTGATTACCAACATGTTTGTATTTCAAGCATTGGGTTTTCCAAAATACTATAAATGCATTTTCCCTCAAGAAACACGTGAAATCGCCAACTTTGCTATTGATATCTTTTGTTTCTGACCAATCGATTAAATCTAGCAGCACTCTATGATTACTCATGAGTTGTTCTAAAAATAGATCGCTCTTACTGCTATCCTATATCAGTTTATCGAATGTTTTTGTCAGTTTATTTGTTGTTGAATAATTTTTCTTCATACTCAAATTTGAATTTATTGAAAATAGGATTTGAGCGTGATCAGCGTGCTCATTGAAATCAAATATTTCAAAATTACAAAACTATTTCTATTTGTTAACACATAGTCAACAGTACTCATTCCACCATTGGAACAAAAAGTAAACTTCCCACGCTCCCTGTTTGAGTGCAGACGACTATTGACCAATGACAAACAACTTAATTGACACATTTCGAGCAGACGATGTCCATTTGCATCTACCACGTGGTCTGAATTTACGCGTGGGTTTTGACCGAGTGATAATCATAAGAGAATTTGATTGGTTGTCAGCCCTACAACTGGTAAATGACCGTTCGAGAAAAACACTAGAGCAGTAATATTGTAAGTGTTACAAATTTATTATACAGTTAACCTATTGTACGTTTCAACTCCTTTACTCAACTGAAATTCTTGTTATAAACACTGAAAATACTTACTGGTAATTACTAAAAGCGAAAATTAGATCAAATTTTGTATTAGCCTCTTCTCTATTTGCCGAAAAGTAAATAAGATAAAAATAAAGTTTGTAGATTGTGACTGAAAAGGCCGTTTCTTCGGGGTTTGAAAACACATAATTTGGTTTGAACACATTGCTCAGAAGATAATGGTAAAAATGTAGTGGGTCAAACAGACTGGATTTCTGGAAAACGGTATTTATAAATCGACTGCTTCGCAGTCCGATTTAAAAACCTCTGTGAAATTGACATTCATCTCAATTAAAACTATTCTAAATCGCTCAATCATCGCCCAATTCACTCATCCAAACTCACTTAGAAACGCACAAAAATCACTTAAAAATCAACAATTTCATTTAAAATAGATATAGCTAAAAAATAATTGGAATTATGAGCGTCTGATTGGTTCTTGTAGAAATATGAATCTATTTGTAGAACTTGGATACATATTCTATCCGGAACAAAATTAGCGATATTTGATTACCTATATTTAATTTCACTCAAAACTCGCTCCACACACTCATTCAATTATATTTTAAAATCATTATAAATCATTAACATTGTCAATTCTACGATGTTGTTAACTGTACCTTCAGAGTTTGGTATAGATCAGTTAGAAATAATTCCAGATTTCTCGTGTAGTATTCTTAGATAATCTGATAAAAAGGTCGTAAAATCCCATTCTATCTTCATTTATCTGAACACAAAGATAAACTGTATCTTATAACTACGGAGGCATTTTCGTGTACGTTTTGAAAGTACGCAGGCTTAGGCCTTACTATCACGAAACAAAGGAGAAAGTTGCACCGATATGAGACAAGTAACATTGGGCAATTTGTGAAAACAAAGACGCTTATGAGGGCCCGAGATTAAAAACCTTTCTTGTTCTCAACTGAGAATTTTCTCAAATCAGGAATTCAAAATATACAAGATAATATTAATAAACTTTTATTTATATCAACTTATAAATATTCTCTTTCATGTGCAAATGTTTATAAGAAAATATTCAATTTAACCCTTTTATCGAAGTTCCAATTATTATTGACATAACAGCATTTTTTTTCAGTATAACAAGCTCTTTTATCCCAATTCGAAATTTGAGTATTTGCCGATTTCAGAATTAGAAAAGTTAAATAATCTCAGGCCCAAATGCGCCGAAATCGCACGACGATCAGCGCCCTCGTTTTCGCAGCATGGATATACTCATCATTCTCCTTAATACACCCGAATGCCCATACTTCTAGCAAGCCCAGTTTAAAGTATGTCAGACTGCAAGCCAATGTGAATCGGACGTGATCGGTACCTTTCAAAATTTGGCCCTAATCATTAGGAACATCGCCCGACTTTAACGTAATCTGGAAAGTACATCAGACGTAGTAGTAGTAGTAGTAATATGTGGTATTTTTTTGTCATTTTTTTTTTAGAAATTTTGCCTTCTAGTGGTATGCCCCTACTTCAGTTAATACGCTTGAGGAAAAATACATTTTGTTAATACTTTTCAATCGACTAAAGAGACTTTTTGGGTATATCATAATTTAATGACAAAACGCACTTAACTTACACTGCGTTTTGTTATCAAATTATAATACACCAAACTTTATTCTCTCGTTGATTTTGTTTTATGTAACGTCATCCTTTGCGGAATAGTTGATAATTGTGACGTCATGTAACCCCACGTGCGAAATGACACGCTTTCATGTTCATGTCTGCGCCCTCAATCCTTTAATATCAGTTCCACCAAATTGCCTATCGCCACGCCCCTGCTGCGCTCCTGTTATTTCCGATATATATTCCGAAGAATCGCCGAGTGTTCCCGAGTATGCGAGGCCGTCAGACGTGATCTGAAACCTGAAAAATTTGGCCCAATTCTGCCTTCATTCATCTCAACTGTCTGGTCGCCTTTAATTACTTTCTCATCCGAATATATGAAGCGTTGTAGTAGAAAATGATGTAAGATTTAAAGTAAAACAGGCCCCTGGTCAGACTGCATAACCTGTTCAGGTTGACTTAGGTCTAAGTTAAGGCTTTTTAACGCAATTCTGAATATAGAATGATCTTTCTACCTTCCGCGTGTCGACCACGGCAAAATAGTAAGAGACACTCGAACGAGTTAAATTTTTCACATTCTTTTGAAAATGATTTCAGCATTTGACATGACAAACGATTGATAATTACATGTGATATATTTCAAATCACAACCAGAAGGTTATATACCCATGAGGTCAATAATATGCATAAAACATACTATGGAGAACACTAATACTGACAAAAATGAGGACAAAGATACAAAGAATAACTTTAGTAAACCACTAAAGTCCAAAGATATAAATAAACAAGTGCATGTCGTATTGCGATGCAATACAGGAGTCCCCCACCGGATAACAAAAAATCCTTTCTTATAATATATCTCCTACTTACTAGATCTTCTTCTCAATGAGATATACCAGTGTACAAAGTTTGAAGTTGCTAGAGCTTATAGATTAGGAGATAAGTACGGGACAAAAATGTAAGGATAGAAACAACAAAGAGCAATAACTCAAAAAGTGGACATGGCAGAGTGACAGTTCTTGTACATGACACATTTCCTCAATGATATCTATAAGTGTAGCAAGTTTGAAGTTTCTAGCACTTATGGTTTAGAAGATATGTTCCGGACAAAAATGTAAGGGTAAAAACAACAAAGGGCAATAACTCAAAAAGTGGGTGTGGCAGAGTATAGTCCGTTTGACTTCTATATGGACCAACATTTCGCCGAAAATCTCAGAAATTAATTAATGAAACGCATATTTTTCTTGTCATATCATTTTTTCCAGCTAATACCATGACGAATTTTGTTTTTCAGAATTTTTGAATGTAAAATAATGATTTTGTCCGTCCGTCTACATGATAACTTTCAGCATTTCATACCTACTTGTTACTTTATTAAACGGAACAGCGAATTGTATAACCAAAAATAGTACTGATTTGCATAGGGGCCGAGTCAAAAGAGTAAGATTTTAAGTGAATTTTATTACTATAAAATCGAGTTTTTCAATATAATTAAGTTTGTCTAAGATTTTTGCTACCGTTGGATATCAAATCTGTGTATATTCTCTCTTTCTTAAAAAACTGTTTGACCAGATAATTGATTATTGATTTTATACATTCTGAGACGAACCCTATATTTACATTTTAAGACCAATCAAAAAGCATTATTAAACGAAGTAGTTGGGAATTTCACGAGGAAAACTTGATGAAAAGGCGAGTACTAACGGTAAAAATCACGTGCTTTTTAAGTTTAAGATGACATAACCGTCGATATGCTAATTAGCATGTCCAAATAAGGAATAATGGACATTTCATCTGTCAAAAGTTCAGTACAAAAACCACGTGTTTTTACCGTATATGTTGACATTTTTTTACTATTGAACAGCCTCCATCACCCCTCGTGTTTAAGAACGGATAATGCGAAAATATTAACATTAACTAGATAGACAAAATCATTATTTTGAAATCATTTTATTTTCAAAAAATATTTTTTGGAATGGTATTAAGCTGAATTTACGATTTTACTACATACAAATCCTTTATTCAAACACAATTTTATGTAATTGATGAAAAGGTTGGTCCATATAGAAGTCAAACGGACTATAACAGTTCTTGAACATGACACTTGTCCTCAATGAGATCTATAGGTGTACAAAGTTTAAAGTTGCTAGCACTTATAGTTTAGGAGATATGATTCGGACAAGAATGTAAGAATAAAAACAACAAAGGGCAATAACTCAAAAAGTGGGCTTGGCAGAGTAACGGTTCTTGTACATGACATTTGTCCTCGATAAGATCTATCAGTGTACAATGTTTGAAGTTGTTAGCACTTATGGTTTAGGAGATATGATCCGGACAAGAATGTAAGGCTAAAAACAACAAAGGGCAATAACTCAAAAAGTGTGCATGGCAGAGTAACGGTTCTTAAACATGACACTTCTCCTCAATGAGATCTATAAGTGTACAAAGTTTGAAGTTGCTAGCACACATACTCTAGGAGATATGTTCCGGACAAGAATGTAAGGCTAAAAACAACAAAGGGCAATAACTCAAAAAGTGGGCGTGGCAGAGTAACGGTTCTTGAACATGACACTTCTCCTCAATGAGATCTATAAGTAACCGGTGGGGGGACTAATAATATGTACTTAGTGTTTTGTATTCTGCGTTATTAATGAACTGGCAGGGCGGGGCTTAGCAGTGACGTAATTTGGCGAGTTAACTTTTAATTATTTTGGGTTCATTGAAAAGTATGTCAGCAAAAAATCGTGAACGCGTGCAAATAACTGTATAACTGTAACCTAAATCAAAAGGATTCCCGTGCTTAGATAGAGTGAACACATTTCATTAGTTGGTTACCAAAGTCTCGTACCTTCAGCTTAGAAAAGCTGAAGTTACGAGGGTTTGGTAACCAACTAATGATTTAAGGTCTCATGTTATTTATATCGACTCTCTGTATAAGTAAATAATTTTAAATAAAAGCTGATTTACCCTTACCTTAAGTTCAACGACCCATTAATTTGGCTCCGCCCTGCCAGGGCATTTATCGTGGATAATATAAGAAAATATATCTAACGAGGTTAGAAGAATCGATAATTATCAAGGCTCTGCCGAGTATGTATTATATTTATCTTATAACCTCTATTTGCCTTGTTTTCATCGATGTTTCTAACAGAAATGCAAGTTTCTAAAAAAAAAACAGCATTATGTAACAGTTATAAAAATATCCATGTGATATCATAAAAATATCATGTGTGATATATTTGATAAACCCTTTTTGTTTCCTTATACTATTCCTTCATGCAAGGCCCTACTAATTTCGTCAATGGAAAATCATATCATTTTTTCTCCAAAACTTTTAAGCACACTTGGCCGGAAGTCTTGGGAAGTCGGTTTTTATGGGTAACTGTAAATTATTGTTTTATCAATTTCGGTTTATTTGAAATCTTACCGAATACTTGCATTGAGAGATCAGATGTAGATCACACGCATTGACCTCATTTAACTGGAATTTTAATGAGAACATTTTAATTAAAAACACATGTCACACCTGGTTTTCATTTTATCACTTTCTTTTAATTAAAAAGTCGAAGTATTCATTTTTGAGAGAATCCAAGTACTGTTTTCATACTGTGCAAGTCGCTTTTCTACTTTTTATAAGTAACATCATTTGGCATCCAGGGGCCCGTTTTACTAAACATCTTACGATTATTTTTTGCGTAAGTGAAAAATTAAAGTTACCTCTACAGCAGTGATTAAATATGGAAATCTGACTTGCATCATCTCTCTGGAATCGTCTTTTAATTGATTGATTGATTGATTGAATGGAGTTAAACGCCGCTTTCAACATTTTTTTCAGTTAAATCGCGGTGGCTGGAGCACCTATCGATGGATTCCTGGTATTTCTCACACCTGTACAACCATCACATCATTTCCTAGTCTCCAGCTGCTATCTCGCATAGGTCTACGGGAATCGTCTTTTAAAGGGAATTCTAATGACATATTGTAAGGCAGAATCTAAAAAAGAATAAAAACACCTGGTACAATTTGTAATTTAGACTTACGATTATTTTTTCGTAAGAAGTTTAGAAACGGCCCCTGGTCTGGTATTCTATCTGCGAATGTTTTTTCTAATAAACTATTTGGCCTAGAGGTTTTATATTAATATGTGGCATGTAGAGCTTGGGCGAGTGCAATTTTTGTACTCAAGTACCCGAGATCTCGTCACATAGGGAACTCGAGAACCCTATAATTACTCGATTTATTTTTTCAACAGAAAACAAAGGTGGATCTAGAATTTCTATAAAGGGGGTTTCGACATTCAAATGGAAGATGTTGTGAGTCTGTGAGTTATTAACCAAGATTCTCAAAACTACCCGTAAGTCCGTAGGACCGCCTGGAAATCAACTTCAGAAAAGAAACGAAGACTGTTTTGGTCCTGAATTTGATCCCCAAAGGTACATAGTTCTTACACAATAGTCGGGTAACGTTATAGGGGTCCGTTATACTTACATTCTTGCGAAAAATTAAAATAACCGTACGTAAAAATCAAAAATCTTACCTGAAATTTTTTCCACTGGATTCTGCCTTACCATATCTCATTGGAATCGTCTATTGAAGACGATTCAAATGAGATGATGCATGGCAGAATTTCATATTTAGTAACATCCTCAGAAGCAACTTTGATTGTAAACTTACGCAAAAAATGATCGTAAGATGTGTAGTAAAACATGCCCCTGGATTCGAATAGGAACGTTACCCTTCCAGATACCCGAGTACTCGTCTCAGATAGTGGTATATATCTGGTGATCCGTTTAAATGTTTAAAGCAATGTCCGACATGTCTCATTTTGACTCTGCCTAGATGTACCCTTTTATGACGAAGCATAAATCGCAGTTTACTTAAATCGCAGTTTACTTAAGAAATGGTCAAAATCGCAGTTTACTTAAGAAATGGTATCCCGCCTTGAATTCGTGTGTGTGAGTAAAACCGAAGTTCATTTCTATACGAATGACTTTTTTTTAATTTTGAACCCAGGAGTATTCCAATTGATTTTTGACTTCGAAACATTTCTTCGTGCATAATCTTAAAAGACAAATTGTTTATATATTTTTATTGAGTATCCGGTCTTATCGATTCCTATGTCATGACAAACATCTTATTTAACCAGCATCAGTTTTCAATTTCCGGTATTTGGGAAATGGATCTCGATGTGCGGGGAACTATGGGATTAATCCCTAACAAACGACAAAACAACTTTTCCGGTTTGACAAATGATCTATATAAGCACGTCTCTAAAATACATTCAATATGGTGTATAAATGAACACGATATGCAGCTCTTAGGTTTGCTTAAACTCTTATGGTTATGAACAATCCTTACCTGTTGAGAATCTAAGGATTGTACTGCAGAATTTTCACAAGATTTAGGTATTATTCCACAAAATGAAATTGACTGCGGAAATTTGATCCGAGAGTAATAAAGTTAAAAAAATATTCTAAGAATTATGTTTTAAAATTGACCGCGGGAGTGAAATAACCCCGTTGAAATAACTGTACAAACGAGTTTAGAGCGTATATCAGCGTTATGTTGTTACCTTTGAAAGACGTTGCAATGAACTAGATTGAGTCATTAAAAACGGTCCGAGTTTTTTTATGTTACATGATATATTTTTTTAATTAAAACATTATAGCTATGTACTGTAGTGTTGATGAATTTCACTAAACTGATTCTTCAAAAACTCAAATGTAAGAATTCATTCCTTTTGAACTTAAAAGAATTGAAACAATTGTGTCTCGCTCATAACAATGGGCTTAACATAATATATCGCCATACCAAACGTTCCTGCAAATACAAAGTATAATTAGAAACTATTTTTTACGGATGTAAAGATTTTCATACGTTTTACATAACCATTGCAGTGCAGTGGGACCACGCCCTAAGGCTTGTTCCACGTAGTTTTACTATATTTGCATGATTGCAATTTCAAACATAGGGCTTCACGAACTTTGTACTTTTTTAGATATATACAAGAGCGTTTACTCCAAATAAAATACCCCTGTGTAGTCTCCTTAGTGTAACTAGTTACAATCAATGGAGCAGTTCAGAACCGGAACTATTGAATTCCAAAAAGAAGTAAACAGGAGACGGGTATTTCTTTCTGATTTATCCAGATTGATCCTACAGGACCACATTTTACATATAACCTGGGTTTTATCGGCTCTACATGAATATCCCTGTATTAAAATTATACTGAATCCAATAAAGAGGCCCCAATCCACTATAACCCGGTGCATCTTGCCTTTCTATTTCATATATCGGTTCATTGTGCGTACCCATTCTTTTCAGTGACAACAGCGTAAAGCATTTCCTTTGGAGATAAAAGATTATTTGTCAAAGCGGAAATGCCGTTTGTTGTTGGTTTGAGATCTATCTCACCATACTTCCTTGAGCGTCGATATTCGTTTTCCAAATACCGGAAATTGAAAACTGATGCTAGTTGAACATGAATCTTGATTTTAGCATAGAAATCAATGAGGTAGACCAAAATTATAGTATACAAGTAAAGTATTTTACAAATCATAAGATATTGAGTGTGTACGTGGTATTTTCAACAAATTCACAAGTGCGCATAGAAAAAAACTTTTGCAAGCCCGTGATTCCGAGACGTGTGACTTGAGTTTTCACCAAGTGCTCTGTAGATAGATAAGGGGACATCTTACGATCTTTTTTTGCGTAAGTCAACAATTAAAGTTGCTTATACAGTAGTAAGTAAAAATTGGTATTCTGCTATGCATCATCTCGTTGGAATCGGCTTCAAAAGACGATTCCGATGAGATATTGCAAGGCAGAACCTAATTATGAATGAAAACACCAGTTACGATTTTTGATTTTGACTTACGATATTTTTTTTTTCGTTAGACGTTTAGTAAAACAGGCCTTCACCTCAATTGTGGTGGTGAGTGAGTATCCTACGTGTATTATGTCGATTTCAAGACACTCAATTTTTTGTACCTCAAGCATATTTGAAATTAGTAGTAGAAGTATTTCTGCATTACTTACACGGTAAGCTAATGTCGTGGGTTTTCATTGAAGTCGTTTTATCGAGCATTATTGCCATGAAACTAATTCTGGTTTGTATTGTATCTTAAGCCCGACAATCGATAACTGTTGATATCAATAGGTTAAGATAATACTTCCAAGTAAAGTTTTTTTTTCATCAAAGAGAATGCATACTTCTAGATAAAATTCGCGATTTTATTGACAGGAATTCAGCCTTAAACGACGATACCTAATGGGTGGGATGTGTTTTTCTCAAAATACGAAAGAAATGTAACGATTTATTATGGAGAAGCCCTTCATTTTTGCCTTGGTGAAGTTGGGCTCTATATTTTGTTGACCGTCTTTCATCCAACGACCAACCTAAGAACAACTTCTAAACTAGTGGGCAAGTTTAGTAATTTAGCAAATAAACATAGATCTAACTTCAACGATTTTTAACGTTCTTGAAAATTTTCCTTAATTAGCAACATAACGGAAATTAGAAATGTTGATAGTTAAAAAAAGAAATAATCATAATAATGATAATTATAATACATTTGTAATTTTAATGATGGTTATGAAAGAATCGCTTTCTCCTAGATAAGAAAGCAAAGAGCATTGAAATTTGCATGTACTTTGGTCCATTTAATTAAGCTCAGTATAAAACAGATAAGAACGGCCGTCTTCGTTAGATAAGCGACTTATGAAAACTGCCGATGCTTGATTATTGCACATGTAGATGTCTTGGATTACTCTTTATAGGTGTCAAAAAGAGACACAGATTGGTTACTAATATGGCTACCCTGTCATGCGTTTAGAATACAAAAACGTTTGCAAACATCAGAAAACGGTACCCTGCTTTGCACGTTGACGGGTACCATTTATTTAAAATTCCTCAACTTGAAAGCAGGGCAGATCTACATGTTTATCAAAATCTATGGGGTAAGATATCATAACTATCAACAAAAATTCACCTACATTAACTATCAACGCATTTAGGAAGATAAGGTGTAATCAAGTTTGAGTAAAATATGGATTTTAAAGTCTTTAATTCAGTTTATACCGTTTACAACGTCAAAATGATTTAGTAAACGACTTTCGACTCAATTTACGACGCTCATTATCTGACAAACTGTATAATCAAGGGAATTCTAGGAGGTATTTTACCCTCCCACGTGCATCAATATTTTAAATTATGCAATAATTTAAATGAGTGAAAAGGTTCATTATTTCAAATAGAAGGAAATTCTAGCCAATTCGATGGTGGTGACGTAGAGAGCAATTTAGCTTAATTCTAGAGTATAGATTGAAGCTATAGTTTTAATACTTTAGAATTTCACTATCATATCATATTGAAATTGGGTCGCTAAATCTGTTAAGTGGTCGTTTCAAGAGACTTCAATCGCTGAGTCCAGTAATTTACATTAATTTTCACCCAACAATTGACAACAATCTTGAGACACGAGTCATTTGTCTGAGCAAAGTAATCGGAGTCTTCAAAATATATGTCTGATTTCTAACCAAAGATTATTCCCTTAACTGAAACGATTGGGCACCATGAGTTATAAAGTACAAAGACATCTAAGAATGGAAGCAAATTACTTGATCACAGTATTTCTTTCGACTGGTGGCCCACAATTTGGTGCTTGGTTCCAGATGAGAGAGTAGAATGCGCGGATCCATGTTAAATTATTTTTCTCATCTGGGGGGTGTTCTAATCCCAAAATATGTAATATGTAATATATAATTATTGTTCTAATGGCAAATATGACGCCGTTGTACAGCCCGAACATTATTATAGTTGTGAATTTGCTTGCGCACTGAACAAATGTTAATTTGATTTTTATAGATTTTTTTCCGACTTGATAACCGGACTTTCAGGGGGGAGTTATTCGGACCGCCTTTCTCACCTCTGAGAAGAATAATACCTTATTCCAATAATGGTTATAATAATAATGTTTATCTCCGTAAAACAAATATTAACAAACGACAAGAACAAATCAACAATGTACGTGTTAATTGTATGAATCAATTTATCATTCAATGAGGCTTGTATTGCCCTGGCATCACATGTCTGATAGCATAAAAATGATATCAGACAGTCTATTTTTAGAAACAATTTGCTTACACTTTCACCTATATATAGTTTATTCGTAATAAAGGTATTGACATAGTTCAAGTACAAATTCACAGTAAAAATACATTTTTACAATAAAGAGTTATGTATCTAAAATTTTTAACATGTAAATAGGCTAAAATTTAAAACGTCTATTACAAGTATAAATAATAATTTAATAAGAATTACTTTTTAAGAACTATGTGTATACTCCACTACAAGGATGACACAAAAAAGATACAAAATCTTATTTCCATTGTGGTCCTTTAATGGGAATATAAGCATAGAAAGGCATCTTGTTACGCAAAATTATTATTTATATAAGAATTGAAAGACATTGTTGGAAAATAAATAAATGACTAGTCAAATCACAGCTCGTAAAAATACAATGATGTCAAATGCGTAAAAAATGTCATTTGAGTAAAAAAGTTCTTAGTTGAGATTTAAAAGCATTTAAATTCGAAACATCCTTAAGAGAACTTGGTAAAGCATTCCATAATTTAGACCCATTAAAAGCAAATGTTTTCTTTCCAGTAGAGCCAACCTTGGGTAAAATAAAATCGCAAGTGGAATGGGAGCGTGTGTTGTAAGAGTGAACTGCGTTAAAAGAGACAATATTATCATTCATGTACTCAGGACTTAAACCATGCTTTATTTTGAAAACATTGCACAGAATTATCTGTTCAACTCTTTTTTCCACAGGGAGCCAATTCAATTTTTTAAAATGCTCAAGACTAATATGTGCAGTATGTTCTAAGTTTAAAATAAAACGAATCAATTTATTCTGAGTAGTCTGAAGTTTATTCTTTAAAGATTTACTGAGACCATTGAACCAAAATGAACATGCATAATCGTAATGACATTGTATAAGAGAGATGGCTATCAGTTTTTTGTCTGCTCAGTAAGAAAGTTACGTTTTCTGTACAAAAACTTTAACCGTGCGTTTGCTTTTTTCAAGACTGAAATAGCAATATCATCACCAGACAAAGACTGATCTATTGTAACTCCTAAGTATTTAACTGAGGATGAAAATTGTATTTCAACTCCATTACAAGAAACCTTTAAAGATGAATTTGACTTCAATTTATATTTTGAACCGAAAATAATTGTTTCTGTTTTTCCAAGATGGAGAGAAAGTTTATTGTCTATTAGCCACTCACTTACTGAGTTCAAATCTTTACTAAGCTGACTTTCAATTGAAGCCCTTGATTTATTTGCAACTAAAATAGCAGAGTCATCAGCATACAACAGAAGTTCATTTTTTATAACAGCTGGCATGTCATTCACATACAGAAGAAAAAGAAGGGGACCTAAGATAGAACCCTGTGGGACCCCGCATGTAACAGATGACGGTTTTGAAAAAGTTCCAGAAATATCAACTAGTTGCTGTCTGCATGATAAATATGACTTAAACCATCGGATAATGTCGTTACCTAGGCATATACATCCAAGTTTCATGATTAGTATGGAGTGGTCTACAGTGTCGAATGCTTTTTGGAGATCTAGTAAAGCCATTTCTACTAGGTTGCCCTTATCCAATTGAAATCGAACAAAATCAGTTAAGTGAATTAAACATGTATCTGTTGAAAAATTTCTTCTAAAGCCAGATTGAAAGCTATATAAAATATTTTCTTGATTAAGATAAGATTCAAGCTGGTCATATACAACACGCTCAAAAACTTTTGATATTACACTCAAAATTGAAAAAGGTCTGTAATTTCCTACATCCGTTTTGTTGTTCTTTTTATACAAGGGAACAATTCTTGCGGACTTCAGATCTTCCGGAACTACTCCTTGAATCAATGAAAGAATAATTACATGTGAAAGAGGACATGCTATTAAAGCAGAACCATCAACTACAAATTTTGCGTTTATACCATCTAATCCTGTAGCTTTTGTTGGACAAATACTACCGAGATATTTATAAATTTTATTTTCGCTGACTAATGAAAATGCAAAACTATTAGGTTTGATACCTTTGCTAGTATAAAATCTAGAAACAAAGCTAAATCCAAAATTAAAAGACGGGGAAGGGAGTTTTGAGACCAAATTTGATGCCACATTCGTGAAAAACTCATTAAACCGCTCAGCTACTGTAAGTTTATCAAAACAGAGATCACCATTGACATTAAGACCAATACTCTGACCAGCAGAGCAACTATTCTTTTTGGATGGCATTCCAATCTGTTTAAGATACTTCCATAATGATTTTGAGTCGGAAGTATGATCATTTAATACTTGTGAGAAATAATCTTGTTTTGTTTTATTGATGATATTTTGGGTTTTGTTTCTTAGGTTCTTAAATTTTTCATAATTTTTATCTGTCTTTTCATGTTTGAAAGTATAAAATGCTTGATTACGCTCTTTAATACTTAGTAGGACAGATTCATTCACCCAAGGTTCAGTTCTCTGTTTAGTTCTTATTTCTTTAATTGGGGCTAGTTTATCAATGACACAGACAAAAATTGTTTTAAATTGTATCCACGCTTCAGACGCATTATCACATAGCATAACAGGAGACCAGTCAACAGATAATAGAGCGATTTCCAAGTTCTCTTTACTGTAATTCTTAAGAGACCTTATCTTAACTGTTCTATGAGTACCAATGGCATTCTTATAAACTTTTCTAGTACAGTAAATCATGAAATGATCACTAAAAGAAGTATGCAACACACCATGTTGTAAAACTTTATCTTTGTCTGAAGTAAGGATTAAATCAATAGTAGTAGAAGAACTGGAACAGACACGAGTAAAATCATTTATCAGTTGCTTAAGATCAAACATAGATAAAAAAGACTTTAGAGTGCTAAGATGAACACATTTACTATTTTTAGAAACATCTGTATTGAAATCACCTAAAATATAAGATTCATAGTCATTAAAATGAGAAGATAAACACATATCTTCAAGTACACTGTAAAAGTTAGTTTGTTTTGGTGGTCTATACACAACAGCAATCAAAATTGGTTTAGACTTTGGAAGCAAAAGTTCAATCCAGACAGCTTCAAGTTGTTCATGTTGTAGGTCTGTGCGTATGTTGAAAGCCAAATCAGATCGAATGTATAGACAAACACCTCCACCATGTCTGTCTCTATCACGACGAACAAGGCTGTAGTTGTTAATTTCTAATTCAGAGTTAAAAATAGAACTGATTTTTTTTATTTTTTATTTTTATGGCTTTATTATAAATAAGCGCTGTAAATTGATTGCACGATAAAAAGAAAATCATGTAAGTGTCTTAAAATATCAGTGTTATCTGGTCTCGGCTGCTAAAATTATCACGACTCGGCAGAGCCTCGTCATGATATATTCTCCCACCTCGACCAGATAACATCGATATTTTAAGACACTAACATGTTATTCTCTATGTAACATAAGACACGATGTGAATGTGGAAAGGAGAATTTTTTATGGCTTAATGTACAAACAAATGGTGTTGCATCACATCACACAAATTGTTTTGCAATTAAAGGTATTTGACTAACTTTCAATTTTGTTTTAAGACGTTCTTATCTGTAATACTTTGGTGTAAAAGAAAATTATTTGTTGATAGTAGAAAAAGCGCAATGACCCACAACTAGCTCCCTATAATAATATATAATTTACTTATCTAAAAGCTATTTTCTAGAAAACTGAATACCGATACTCAACAACTATACTGTATTGCTATTGGCTTGGAGAAAAAAAAGATAAATTGCCTTCGGGGAGCAGACCAGGGGCCCGTTTTACTAAAAATCTTACGAAAAAATTGTTCGTTCGTCAAAATCATAAATCGTACATGTTGTTTTCATTCATTTGTTAGATTTTGCCTTGCAATATCGCATTGGAATCGTCTTAAGAAGACGATTCTAATGAGATACCGCAGTGCAGAATTCCATATTTAGTAACTACTGTAGAAGCAACTTTAATTTTTGCTCTCGCAAAAAATGATCGTAACTCAGAACTCAGAACAATTTATTCCGTAAATATAGGCCTCCGGCCCAAAATACACATACATATAAATACAACATTGGTTACTCCCTTGAAAAAAAGATCGATCTTGTTCGATCGGACCCTATTTATTATGACGTTAGTTGTCGCTCATGATTCATGAAATAAACGGTACAATTGACGAACATACACATCATGAATGGAAACCTTTCAGATATTTATATCGTTCAAGTGTTTAAATGCACGATGTTATGAGATTTTTGAGTTAATTCTTTTGATAGTGGATATATAATGTGTAGTTAAATTTCTTTGGATTTAATAATAGGATTTTAGTATCATATACCAGGTAAGGATTTCATGTTACTATATATACGAATGAACTGTTTATGGGTTATTACTAGTATTTCTGTGATTTGATAGTATCTTTTCTATGTATATGCTGAGTGATTTAAGTGTTTTCGGTGAGCTTGTATTCATGATGGTGATAAGGTCGTTTGGATTGTCGCCCTTGTTATACCAGGTATATAAATAATTCCTTCTAATTGTTTTATATTTTGGACAATGAAGAAAAACATGAATTTCATCTTCGACAACCAGCCTATCATTTTCAAGACAAAAATCACAATATCTATTTTCTCTAATTATATTGTAATGACGACCAGTTTCTATTTTAAATGTATGATTTGAGCAGCGAAATTTAGCCAGAGCTTTCCGTAGCTCGAACCTTAAATCTATAGTTAAATATCTCTCTACATCTAACATGGTTTTGAATTGTTTATAGAAATCACATCGATTTGATTCAACTATGGATGAGTGCCAGTTCTGAGTAGCACAATCTGTTAATCTTTGCTTGAATTGATTAATAAATATGTTTATATCTCCTACTGTTTGGGATAGCCAAACTATGCCGAAACCATATCGATACAAGAGATTCTTAATTTTTGTAGCCCATGTTATTCTTCCTATATCATGTAGGGATAATAGCATTTGATAGCATTGTTTCGGGTATCTATGATTTTCCATTTCTATGAGCTTGCACCAGTATTTTATCGAGTCCGTGTGATATGTAACCCATAGTGGAAGTCGCCCACATTCACCTAATGCCATGGCATTATTTGTAGTACTATAAAGACCAAGAAATTTCTTACAGAATGTGGATTGAACGGATTCAATAATATCACAGTATTCTGTCCCCCATATGCATGAGGCGTAACACAGTATGGGTTTTACGATAGAATCAAATAATTTGAAGGTTTCGTGATGTTGGAGGTAACCGTATTTTCTTTGAAATCGATGGATTGAGAGGATAGCTTTCTGTGCTTGTGAGGCAAGCTTTATTTTCGCCGATGTCCAAGATAACATTGGTGTAAATAAAAGGCCCATATATTTGTAATTGGACGTGATACGTATTACTTTCCCATTATAGAACCATTTCTCATAACCGCGTAGATACCCGCCTTTTCTGAAAACAATAATTTCAGTCTTGTCCAAATTCAACTCCATGCCCGTTTCAGCACAAAAATTAGAAACAATATTGATTTGTTGTTGGAGTCGGATATGAGTTTCTGCACAACTAGCTATGTCGTCTGCAAACATAAGTGAAAGGATGTCTGGTATGTTATTATTTATGAATATGCCTTGGTCGCATTTTTCTCTCAAAAGGGTAGATAAATCGTTTATAAACAGGGAGAAAATTATCGGACTTGTCGTATCTCCTTGTTTGGTACCCACATTGCAGGGGAAAGGGTTAGTTATACCATCGTTTGTTCTTACGCATGCAGTATGGTAAGAGTAACTTTGTAACAGAAAATGATAAAATTTACCCGTTACACCTTTAGCTTTTAATGATTGAAATAAAACACTGTGGTTAACTTTATCGAATGCTTTTCGAAAATCAATGTAGATACAATTAGAATCTGCCTCCAGGCTTAGATAGATATTTTTGAGCCATTGCTTGTAGCGTAAAAATATTGTCAATGGTCGAATAGCCTTTCCGAAAGCCAGCTTGACCTTCGTCTATTTTCCCATTTTCCTCGGCCCATTTGTATAATCGAGTACTTACTATATTGGACATGATTTTATACATAGTATTTATTAATGATATCCCTCTGTAGTTTTGAGGGTCATGGATAGAACCAGATTTATGAATTGGACAAATTATGCTTTCTCCCCATTGACGAGGGAATGACCCTTTATCAAATATAATATTAAAGATATATTCTAGAATAGGGACTAGTTCCCAAATTGTATTTTTGAAAAATTCGGAACATAGACCATCTGGTCCTGGGCTTTTTCCTGTAGATAAATGTTTTATGCTGTTTATAATTTCCTCTTGGTTTATGGGTGAATTAAGTATATTATTCTGATCTAAATCATTATTTTCACGTTCATGGGAAATTTGTTGGATACTTTCATCATAAAGGAGACCTTTAAAGTAGTTAAACCATTGATGCGAGGTGATATTTGGCACCTTAATTTCTTTCTTCTTCGATGCTTTTAGTATTTCCCAGAATTGTTTGGGGTTCGATCTAGCATCTATAAGTTTCTGGCGTTCAAGGGTTAAATACTGATTCTTTTTTAAATCTGTGATTTCTCTAAATTTTCTCTTACTTTCTTTGTACTTTTAAAGATCTTGTAGTTTATTTGTATATCTAAATCTGCGGAGAGTAGCGTACTTAATCCGTTTCGCTTGATCGCATTCTTTGTCCCACCATGGTGGTTGAATGTCCGGTTGGTTGCGTATTCCCCTATTACGAATCTTCATTTCGGATCCTGCTCTGTAAAATAAATCGTTAAGCTTGTCTAGACCAAGATCTATGTTTTGAGTGCACAATTGAAATATTGTTGTTTTGTGAATTGAAATAAGATTTCGAAAGGATGAAGTAAATTTTTCGGCCTTATCCGGAGCCCATTTATATTTTAATTGGTCTCGAGTTGGGACTTGTTCAACATGGTTTGTTGTATATGTTCCCGTATTATTATTGATTATAAATGTAAATTTGCAGTATATTGGGAAATGATCGGACTCTGCCCTGTCTTCTATAGTAAAATATGAGCATTTTTTAAAGAGGTGTGTGTCGCAAATGTTGTAATCTACAGTGCTCGCCCCTTCATTTGCTGCACATGTAAAATTACCCTCGGTATCATCATAAAGCCTTCCATTCATGATGTGTAAGTCGAAAATCCTACAGAATTCTGCCAGCGTTTTTCCAAAAAGGTTGAATTTTAAAATATCTCTATTTTTTCATTCACAATTGAAAATATCACCCGGATAATCTGATTCACCAAAAATATAAAAAAGATTATCCGATGGGATATAATCTGGAAAATCCTTAGTTCTTGCATTTAAATCGCCCGCTATGAAGATACTTGACTCTGGATGATCGTTTTTTATGTTAAAAATATTATTCTGCATCAACTTTATTCCGTTTTTTCTTCTTCTTTGTAAATCGGTGAACCTTCTGGTGAAACATAGGTAAAATACATAATAATGTCTGTTTTGTCGACAAAGTTTTGGCCATTAAGTTTGATCACAATGCAGTCTTTGAGATTACTATATACTCGTTTGATTTCATATTTCAAATTAATTTCATGTTTTATAAAGACACTCACTCCTCCATGATTTCTTCTAAGATTTCTCTGAAACTTTCTTACACAGCTTAGATGCACATAATTATCTAGAAATGAATCAAATTCACACGAATATTGACTCCAAGTTTCACATAAACATATGATATCAAATTGAGTAAAATATTTTTTCAAATCATTATTATCGTAATGCTTACGTAAACCTTCAATATTCCACGTTAATATCTTTAGTGACGATTTATAGAAATATTGACTGGTATTTATTATTTTGTCATAAGGTAATGGACCTTGGCCACTGTCCTATTCATTACTGTCGTTTTCTATGTCCCTTGTACTTTCACTAGCCTGGTTTGAATTTAGACTTGGTACCTCATCTTGTGAAAATGAAGAGGCGGGCTGAGCCATTTCTCTCCTTTGCTGTCCATTCACGCCATTCACCCTTGCAGGACGTCTACGCGAGCCAATTTTCACAATGGATTTTGATCTTTCCTCGTATTTGAACACTTCATTCTCAATATAAAGCTTTTCATACCTAATAACAGCGTATTTACCCTCTTTTCTGGCTTCCATCATTTCGTCTCCCAACGCACGTCTATGCCTCCGTACCCTATCCGTATAGTCTTGTAGTACAGAATACTGCGAGTCTTTGTCAAGCGTTTCCCGAGCTCTCTGCAAAATACTAGCACAATCTTTATATTTGGAGAATTTTACTATTATGACCGGTTTCTCATTCCCTTCACGGCCAAATCCTTTCAATCTATGTGCCCGCTCTATCTCAATATCTGCTTTTTCTGGCATATTCAAATCGTTAGCTATGAAGTCCCTTACTTTTTCCTCACTAACGCTCCAGTCTTCATTCACGCTGCCCTCAATTCCTGTAAAGCGTAAATTATTTCTACGAGAATGCGACTCTAGAGAGTCTACTTTAGTGTGTAGGGTCGATATTTCATTTCTAAGTTCTTCATTTGTTTCTTTCAAAAGTTTATTTTCAGCTTGTAGAGTATTTATACTGTTTGTTAGCGTTCCTATTTTAGTGTCTATTGAAGCTAAGTCTTTCTTAACTTCATCGTTTTGAGTGGACAATTTGATCAATGACTCTCGCCTCATGTTTCTAAGAAAATTGAACATATCTTCTTGGTCCGAATTTACCTCCTTATTTTCTCCTAACCTCGCCGGGATCTCATCTTCAACATTTTTATTTGGCTGTGTGAAAGAAAGTGATGTTTGTCTTGTTTGCCTGTTGTTTTGTTTGGGTGGCCCTGGGTTACTTTCAATGTCACCACATGCTAGAAGGGCAACGAACAAAAACACCCTCAAAGTCAGCGAAATATACTGCCCTGATATCTTTAGAGTACCACACCCTGTTGTCTTCTTACTTGGCTGTCTATTCAAACCAATTCTAGCCCTCCAAAGTTCAATATTGATGCCCATATTTGATTTAACTCTTCTTCGACCTTCACGTGCACTAAAACATGTCCGCCATTATTCAGGGGACGTAACCGAGATCGTAAGATGCTTAGTAAAACGGGCCCCAAGATCCTAAAAAAGATTGCGAGGAGAATCAAGCGCGACCACAGTACAATAAGCCGCCTCGTCGATAAAAATGATAAAAAAGGTAGAGTCAGGCACAAGAAGCCATCATGGAGAGCATATGAAAAGCTCACAGGAAAGATATTATTTTAATGGGACACATTCGAAGCCGAACAAGTGTTTCAAGCACAGTTTGAAAAGACAGTGTTTGCTCGGGCTGCAGAAATGTCATTACAGAGCGCGGAATCGATTAGTCAGCTGTTTTGAGAATTGCAAGGGTCATATAACAAAATAAACCTACAAATTACCACACACTATTACACTATTGCATGTCTTATGGAATTTGAGACCACTGAAAAGAGCACTGGTACAATGAAAGCAGGTTCCTTCTTGATGCAAAGGACTAAAACTAATTTTGATGCGCTTTAAATTTCACAGAGAAATGCTCATCAACACGGTTTTAATCATTTTCCGTATTTAGAATTTTCAAAATTAAAAGTATGACACCTACCGTGGTGCAAGATGTTTCTATAGTGTATAAAACTTTTCGTGAGAACATTTTTTTGGAATAAGTGGGAATTCGTCGTTAAGTGGTTAAGACTGGATGATTCATAGATCGAATATGAACAAGATCGCGGATTTTTTTTAAGCAAAAGATTTACTCCACTTTGTCCCTCTCCACATAGATATATAAATGGAGAAAAGTGAGAGGTGGAGACTAATGTGCTGTGTCTACAAATGGTGACATGTGATAACATCAGACTTGTGACTCGATGACCATGGGGTAAGCGTTGTAAAAGCCGTTGATATTATAACATAAACCCATTACTTAAAGTTAGCAAAGATTTTTGAATAAAAATAATATATGAATGTGATATTATCGCCTTTGCATCTTTTATTGCGATATGATACTATGCCAATCATTTTATGACTCTACAAACTGTAATTCTGTAATCGATACACCAGCGTCATCACATGCATTGAAGAGTTCATGATGACAATCGTCTTCCGGCTTGTACAAACTATTTCGATTAGCAAGTTAGAACCGAAGATCCGGTTTGCTTGTAAACCGACTAGGCAAATGAACATTTCTGGATCAAAGATATCGTAAACTTAATTCGTTGAATACAGACGGGTGTAACATAGTCACGTGAGATACGTAACAAAAAAAAGAAATATAATGGAAACCCCCGAAAAGGTTCTACAGCATAAAGTTGTAGAGAGCTTTGGAACGATTTACCACGGTAGTTTTTCCTGTTAATTTAACTGCTAAAATTGGACGAGTAATTCTTGTGAAAATGAAAGTTACAAATCGCAGCGTTGCACCAGTCTTACTTGATCGAGCAGGCATTTGCAAACAAGCTCAAAATACCTATGATCTTACGGTATAATGGTTCTAAAAACCCTTAGTGATTAACAAATAACAAATATAGAATGCCACGTTTTATTGAAGTGTGACCAAGGAACAGCCGAGAAATAATGTTCGGGACATCTAAAGGACACTGGTTTAGTAAGAATTTCAGATTTTGTCAAAAATTTTCTCCAAAGGCAAGGATAATCAAATATGTTTGCTAGAAAGCTGTACGTTGGGCTAGTTCTTACAGAGTCACATAAGGGGCTTGTCTCCAGTGACAAGATCTCACAAAGCATGGGAAACGGAAATCTATCCTGTGTTCTGTCCCGAGTTCAGGGTACAAAGCGTTCGCCGCGAAAAGTTTTTAGAGCGAGCAGTCTGTCTTGAACGCACCACAAGCGCTTGTCGGTTGGTAGGCAACAACAGTGATTAAAAACAAAAACCCTCCAATACAATCAAAAACATGTTTAGCTTCATACAAAATATTAAAAATATCTTTGTCTATAGATCCTGCACTTCAGAGGATAAAACTTCCAAACAAAACGAAAATCGCAAGATTTTCGAGAAAATAGATAATGGTGAAGTTGTCCGCTATTTTTGCGTTAAGGAAAGCAAGCAATGTCCTGCTTTCTTATCCTGAACGGTGTGCTTGCTTGAAGCGCTTTCATTTAATGGTCATTGATAATGATTATACATTTTTTTTATCTAGAATCAACCCAGACTGACTTTCCTTGGTCTGATGTATTATTTATATAGTTATCTGGCTGCAGGATTTCCAAAAAAGGCCTCTTTTTATACCGGGTCACACATAATGACTACATGTATTATTTGTTTCTCAACGACAAGTCGAATTTTTCCCCAAAACGAACTAATTGTAAAAGTGCTGGGTTCGCTACAAAAGAATGAAACAAGATAGAAAGGAAACAAACCAACTAATGATAATTAAATGAACTTCATATGACTTTAAATATTTACAGTTGTGTATAATTATTACTATTTAAACAATTCTTGAACACGAACAGGTTCAAAGTCAACATAAACGATGTCATTACTTTTCAAACAATCCGTTACAAGTGGTCAATATCAGCTCAATTAAAGTTAAAAATAAACGAATGTTTAAAAAATGATGGACTCGTTTTGCATAGTTTAAGCAATACAAATAAGGAAGCAAGAATTATGATTCAACCTTTTTTGTGTGTTTTATTAGATATGCTTCAATAAACAACCATCATTGTAATTTGCATCTTCACATCACTATTTCCATAGAGATTGGGTCAAAGAAGACACAAATCCGTATTGATGGAACCGCGTGACGTGATATTCAATGTAAATCTTTTCTTCAGCACATAAATGGATCATTTGTCAGGGCGGAAAAGTTCTTTTGTCGTTTGTTAGAGATTAATCCCAAAGTTCCTTGCGCGTCGATATTCATTTCCCAAATAGCGGAAATTGAAAACTGATACTGGTTAAATAAGAGGCTTGTTATAACAAGGACACGTTAGAAAACAAATACGTGTTACACATCACGGGAAAAGAGACTATCACACTTGAATGGAAAAGAAGGTTGTTTCTTAAATAGAAAATACATGACAGATTTGTATTGAATTTCTACAATATTAATGATATAATCAGGACAAAAAAAGAACACTATTTGACAATGACCAAAAATTTCGTGTCTAGCCTTAGACACCACATAGTGGTCATCCACTGTTTCAAGATAGAATTATTAAAATATTTGCGAAATCAGCCCTGCGTTCAGGATCAAAAAACGATGGAAAAAGTTTTCCAATTATACCCCGCTTTGCACGTGCAATTGCATGCAAATCGATGTATAATTAGAAAACTGTTTGCACCGTTTTGTGATCCTCAGCGCAGGACTGATTTGACTCAAGGGGATATAACCTTAAGGTGACCAAACTATTCACAATGCCTGTAATTTAAAACACTATTTGATAAATCCATCGAACCTGGTATGCTTTAAGAGTCATACTAATTTCGTCTGAACAAGAGACTGATATATGAAATGTGTCGTCAGAGAATTTTGTATGCTCAAAATATTCCTCGAAGAGTTTCTAAGAACTGCAACCTTCTAATCAAGTTCTTAGGACATATTCCCACAAACTCTCGATTTTTCACCACCCCGTAGAAAAAGCGTAGGAAAATATCAAATTGTTGGAAATTTGGATTTTGTCATTGTCAACATTGCTTTTTTCAAAAAGAAATTAATGGCCGTTTGCAACTTCTTTAAATTTTGAACAGTCTAAAATGACATTTCCAACAATTTGTAATGTTCGAAGGTGCAAATATTGAGTAGCGTTGACAGCCACATGCTGAAAATATAAAATTACCTTTTGGCCTACATTTACTTTGAGACCTTATATATATATATATTTTTATATTTACAGCATGTGGCCGTCATATATACATACTTAGTGCATAGGGAAGACTGGTCTGACCAGAGTCTTTGCTCGGCGCACTTTTGAAATTGTAGGAAAAATCACGCAGAGGCTCATATCATCACTTGATTTGTCAAAGCAATTTTCTCTTTATGTGTTCGCGTTTGTTTGGGTGTGTGTGCATGCGTGTGTGGGTGAGTGTGTGTGTGTGTGGTGATACAATAACCCCCACACCAACATTTATGATCAAGGATAACCCAGAATCACATATCACAATTTATCAACCATATATTCTAATTTCCGGTGAAAGGGACCGGAATTCATCGATTTGCTCCGGCCACAATACTATTAATCCAGACGACGAATTAATTTCCTATGTTAACAAATGTCACCCGTCAAGCGATAATGGATCATCGGGTTACTCCGTAAAATAGATTTCGACAAAGAGAAGGGTTCCAGTAGATATCAATCGGTGGTCGTATTTGAATTTGTTTCAATGCAAGGTAAATTGATTTATCGTAATTTAGAAACTCAGCACAGTGCTGAAAGTTTCGATTTTGGGTCCTGTTTTACGAAATATCTTGCGATCATTTTTGGCGCAAGTCAAAAAATTAAAATTGGTTCTAAAGTAGTTACTAAATTTGCAATTCTACCATGCATTAAACCATTGGAATCGAATTGTCTTCGTAAGACGATTCAAATCAGATATTTCAAGACAGAATGTAACAATGAATGAAAGCGCTAAGCACTTTTTGCGATTTTGATTTACGATTATTTTTTTTTCATAATAAGTTAAGTATGACGGTCCCCCAGGTCCCTTTTAGCGTGACGGATTACAAATGAATCTTTTAAGAAAATGTGAAAACAAGCGGCACACTAAAACTGACGGCCTTACGATTGCATACAGTGTAGACAGTTTGTGATCAATCACTAGGAATTGTTTGTTTGTGGAAACAAATACTATTACTTAAAGATATGTGAAAATGGCCTAGGGAATTAATAGAGGAAATCCGATCACGTTTATATGTCGAAACATATCCACATACTTTATACCATTGGTCAATTTGGTTGTCTATTTTGATAAGAGGCTTATACCAAAGAATTGGGATAGTGTGGATTTTTTATAATTAAAATGAATAACTGCAAATTCTTCTACGCACAAAATAAATTTGATAGAATTGAATAGTTTTAGTAGCAGTTTATAAAATTACAACATAGCTTAGACCAATGTTATGCCAAAGTTTTGTTTCAATATAGATCATTTTAATTGTGAAGAAAATAAATCTCGCCTTTTAATCTGATTAAGTTTTGCAAAACCAAATGATTTGTTTACTAGAGTTATCTATTGCGATGGATTTTAAGAAATACTTATGAAGGGGTAAATTTTTATTAAATGCACATTTTCGCATAGAAACACAGTATTAGAATTTACTATTAATGTATCAATATATACAGGAAAGGTCTAAGGAAATGCCAATCAAATATCAAAGAAGAATCTTTCGAAAGCATTTAACTAGATTACTAGCCGAGGGAAGTTTTCGCCACTAATAGCCTGGGAGACTAGAAAAATAGTTTCCCGTAATTGAAAAACTTGCCGTAAAGCGACACATTATTTGCACACAATCTTTGACAAGGGCTATTAGATTTCCGTCCAGAATTGAGTTCGTTACTTGAAATAAGGTAGAAGAAACCCCTCAGATCTGCCTAATGCAGATTTCTCATATGAAGTCCCTTTTCTATAAAAACAATTACAGTAAGTTACATCGTGAAATTGACAAGGGGAATGATATTGAAGTGATTTCGGAATCAATATTGTATGTGTGCGATAATTGAGTATTGAATACAATTACAGGGAGGTAAATCGTTTGAGTGAGTGTTTGGAATTAATGAATGGTGTGCTGCAAGAATCAAGTTGCTAAGCAGTACAAGATGCTACAAATGTATTGTTTGTCTTAACGCCAATCACGCACCACAATTGTAGATTCCTAAAAGCGTAATATGGTAGGAATTTATGGTTAATTTCAGATAAAAGATAAGCTTGCTAGATAAGTCAATACATTTTAGAGTCATTGTAATGTTTTTTTTTTGTGAGCCGTCGATTTCTTCAAATAACGAGTACGTTGTCCAGATCCATGTGTAGTTCTCTTATTTATAAGAAATATATTTTAGGTATCATTAACAATATGTTTTTGATATCTCCTAATCACAGGCTTCAGTAAAGTAAGGAAAGCGCCCAAAGTCACGCCAACTTTTAGTTTCAGTTGTGATTGGTTCGCTACTAGGAGACCAAGCAGACAAATTGAAATGGAACATTTTTCTGTCGACATTTAATATAGGGATGAGTGTCTTTTTCACTGCGTTTATTGGGGTATAAAGTGCAATTGCCTTAGCACATGGCAAATAACGCCCGTATGTTTAAAGACACTCTGCCCTTATAATTGCAATCCTCTTGCTTTAAGAAACTATTAAAATACTCGGCTAAACATTAAAGTTTCGAGTCTACTTTTCTGCGTGTATTACACAATCTATTTTTAGATCGTGTTTTTTTCTCGCTATCGAAGTTTAACGGCATAAAGTTAAACAAATGGTACACAAATAAACGACAAATTGACATTCGTAGAGGTACTTATGATCTAAACATAATTTTGACAAGTTATTCTGCATTTTAAACCGAAACTATCGTGAGTCGGGCTTAGCTGAGAGGGTTGCTTGGTGGTCTTCGTCGACTCGCTGTAAACATCGACTCAGAATCTGAACTGCATGCTTTTAATCATAAATTCTTTCGAAAATATCTTAATTTCTAATGTATTAAATATCAATATTACGATATGGAAGGGGAACGAGGGGTTTTCGAGTTCCTAAAACACAGGACATGCAGATCGAAGGTCGGGGGTTTCCCGATAGACCTATTGCATTTTATACAGAAATAAAGTGCAATGGATTTCCCCGCGTGATGCGATTTAAACCAATAAAAATTCTTTATTTTATAAGATTGCAATTATTGTTTCATATTTGTAGCCGTCATATGAATGGCAACCTTATGGGAACCACAAAAAGTATTGACCTTGATAATGAAACACCTTCTTTGGAAGCTGACCAACACAATATTCTTCCTTTCCCATTCATTTCATTTAAATGTAGAATCTGTTATTTTCTATACGCTGTAGGCCTATCTTCTATCGAAAACTTGAACATTATTCAATTTATCTTCTTGTATATAAATGATGTCGACATTTTTTGGACCATTTCTTTTTCCATCTAATACATGAATCAACATTGCTCATACGCTCAATAAACTATTCCCGACGTGTGGTCTTATATCAATCTAAAAGATCATATAGACATTTTGGGCTGTTGAGCCAAAAACGACCGCGTACTTGATAAAAAAAGCGTCGGAAGCAGATTTCCAATTAAACAGACACTAAAGTCTTGACGTACATATTGGCTCACATGTTTGCCACAACCCATAAAACTGTAAATATAGGCTCTGTCAGAGATTTACCAGAAAGATACCGTGCTGGCTTCTACTCACGTAAAGGTAATAAAATCTTCCGTTTTCACGGCCATTAAAATGGTGATAGAGTTCAGAGTTGCATAATTTATGACAAATCTCCCTGAATTTTTAGTCTACGGAGCAAAGAATCGTGCAAATAATCATTGTAAAGTTTATCTAGTGCACCGAAGAAAAAAACTTGGAGCCGTTTTACAAGATTATTTGCAAAGAGGGCTAAAATACCACAGGGCTTTTTATCTTCAGGGGTGTCACAAGGCGGGATTGTGTAACTATGGATTCAAAGAATTTATTCATAAGAAAATAGATATATGGTAAGAGGAATATTTACTGCATTCTCATTTCATATCTAAAGTTTCTAGGCATGCCTTTGAACCTGGAACTTTAGAATTTATCATTAATTGCTAGTTTTTCGTATTTTTTTTCTGTATTTTACAGGGAAATTACACAAGACAAAGGTAACTCTCTTTGTACAAATTTAATTTCAAACAAATGTTTCTTTTATCAAGAGGATCTTATCTTTTGTGATAAATCCCCAGTCTTTGGATGATTTGCAACCATATCAGCAATAAATTGAAATGAGCTTGAAAATACAAAACCCAAATGAACAATTTGAATCTCTCTCCTGCTTTGAAGGAGGAGAAGACAAAAAGAAATAAGATATCTCTAGTCATAAAATATATAGATATGAACGTTTCGTAAGTTTTTTCAATGATTTCCGTAAGCTTTAATGAAACATTTCTTGGAACGATAAAAAAACGTGTCTTCTTTTTAAAAACGTCGTTGTGACGAGAATGTAGCCGGGCTTTTTGATCATTTAAAATCTAGAACGATTATTCTACCTCCCATGATTATATCTCTGAAATGCGGCCCTTGGTGGACCTCTGTTTGAATGGGTTTCTTTTGAAATATTTAATTCACGGAGCTTCAAGATTGTTCCTTAAGCTCTTTTCCTCTTTTATGATATGAAAAACAAAGAACACGTGTTGATGGCTCCGTACGAAACAGTCGTAACTGCCTAGACACAAATAGCAGTTACGACTGTTTTTCGCTCTGAGCCATTGATTTGAGACGAAGAATTAAGAACAACATCATGTAGCCTTTTTCTTACAATTCTCGTTCCAGCCGAAGCCCTCTTTACTTATTTTGTTTGAAAGTTGCATAAAAGTTCTGTAGTCTTATATATTTAGCTGATAAGAACGCGTCTTAGAAGTTCTTATTGAATGCACAATAAATTTGAATTTACATGATCAAGAATTCATCAAGCAAAACATGAACTCCATATCACCGGCCTTGATGATTTCTTCTGTTTGCTTGAATTAAACCAAGGACTGTGATATAGGACCTAACTCTTCAACCCGTTTTGTAATTGGTATGAATTCCTAATTAAAATCTGGCATTGGTATATGGATATAAGTGTAGGACCCCTTGTCAAAGACAATTATTTATTATAAAGATTGAATGTGAAAACCCTCAATCACTTATTACAAATTATAAAACATATTTTCTATACAATTTTCGGCGAAAGGGAACAGATTTCATTGATTCGCTTCAGACATAAAACCTCTTAATCAGGACGTCAAATTTAATTTCTATGCTAAAAAATGATGTCTCTTTATAAGATAAATGTATGAACAAATTCTATATACGTGTGTGTGTTTTTCCCTTTATTTATCGTCGCTACCGTAGCACATGCTCACATGAGTGACGCCCAAGAAGACAGTCAGTTGTTACGGGGGGAAGTGCAAGGATAAATGACGAAACTAGTGCTCATATCCGCCATGGTTCTTTAACGTGCTCGGTGTAAAGCACCGTCAAAAATTGTCTTTCGTGTGGACAATTGAATTTTTTCTACCTTTTTTGCGATATTTTGGTGTCCATCGATTTTATGAACAAAAGGGCCTTTGGCCCTGGTCCGCTCACCTGAGTCAAAACACCTAAGGGTAACTTGCATTACTTTTGATTCAGATGATAAAGTTATTGAACTGTAACAAATCTATGTGTAAAGGAAAATAATCTTATGGTCAGACCAGTAAGATTCCACAGTCTCAGTTTTACTATTTCTGTTTCAAAATACAAGATCCAAAATGGAATTGTTATAGTCAGTGGTTGGTTTTTGCATGATCATTTTATAAGAGAAAATCTGGGCTAACTTTAGTACAACATTTTTATGCTTACCTTTGATATCAAAATTGAAATCTCCCATGATAAATAAAGGTTTTGTTATGTCTACATAAAAAACAAGTTCTTCTTTTAACACTTCTAAACTAGAAAGCCATGAAAAGCTTGAGTCGCTCCACAGGCTTGAAATTCTTGTAATAGCAAATCTAAGTTTTGACTAGATTTTTGAGATATTTTGGGTTCTACTGATGTTGAAATGGTTTTCAAAGTTTCCACTATTATAACACATAGAGAACTAACCTCCGCCCATAAAATACATATTTTTCATCTAATGACAATAATGTTTGGCTGCATGATAATTGATCACCCAAGGATCATACTAATGAAGTTTGATTGATATCCATCACTTACATTCTGAGAAAATTATTTTCAAAGTTTGCACTAAATAACATATAGAGAAATGACCTCCGCCCATTAAAGACATACTTTTCATCCAATCACAATAATTTTTGGCTGAATGATAAAGAATCACTCAAGGATTATTCCAGTGAAATTTGGTTGATATCCATCACTGACATTCTGAGAAAACTATTTTCAAAGTTTCCACTATATATCATATAAAGAAATGACCTCCGCCCATAAAATACATATTTTTCATCCGATCACAATAATTTTTGGTAGACAGATAAAGGGTCACCCAAGAAGCATTTATATAAAATTTGGTTGATATATATCTGTTAGTTTCTGAGAAAATGATTTTCAAAGGTTCCACTTTTTAACATATAGAGAAATGACCTCCGCCCATAAAATACATATTTTTCATCTGATTACAATAATTTTGGTAGACTGATAAAGGGTCACCCAAGGATCAGTCATGTAAAATTCAATTGGTATCCATTTATTAAAACCCAAGAAAAGTCACTTTTTTACCGTATTTGGAAATTAGCCACGCCCATTAAATCCATTGGATCAAAATTTCTTGAACAACTTTGAAAGAGGGTCACCCAAGGATCATTCCTGTGAAGTTTGGTTGAAATCCATCCAGTAGTTTCTGAGGAGAAGATTTTTAAAGAAAATGTTTACGACCAGACGCACGGACGCACACACTTACGAACGGACGGACGGACGGACGACGGACACAACACCATGACAATAGCCCCAGTGGCTTTCAGCCAGTGGAGCTAAAAACTTGAAGAAGGCATAGTTGGTGCTTTGTACAGAACAACAAGCTGTATTTGGGTGGAAGTAAGAATCCAGGCATAATATTGTAAACTCCAGTTGCTTAGAGGTGAAAGACAAATCAGTTATGATAGGAATACTTTCCTTTACATACATAAAGGACGGTAGCTGGACAAAGGGTGATCACAGTACCTCACATGAACACTTTGTGCTCAGGTGAGCTTAAAAAAAGTTCAAATGTTAAAATTGACCTGAAGTACTACCCTCTCCCCCTTGGTGGCCCAACAGTCATAATAGCTGTTTAAATTAAGTTCTATGAGCTGGTTATTGTATATCAAATGAAAAAGCTGTAGGAATTCTGGTTCAGTAGAATTTTTAACAATTGTTAAATTTACCACAAAGCGCTACCCTCTCCCCTTTGGTCTCTGGCCCTGGTCACAAAACAGTCATAACTATATCTATTTTGATTAATGTAAATGAGCTGATGACTCATGGCAAATTTAGAGCCTGTATGGTTCCTACTTCATCAGCAGAAGAAGGTTTAAAATTTCAAAATTGCCGAAATACTACCCTCTCCTCCAGTGCTCTTCACATGGTAGCCAAACATTCATGGTTATAGCTATGAAAGATAAGGTCTATGAGCTGATCATCCGTGTCAAATAAAAAGGTTGTAGGGATTCTGGTTCAGAAGAAGAAGAAGGTTATGGATTTTAAATTTTTTTACAAAGTACTACCCCTTCCCCCATGTGGCTCCGCACCTGGTGGCCCAACGGTTATGATTTTAGCTCTTCTACTTATGGTCCATATGCTGATCATCCTTAGCATTTTTCAAGTCTGAAGGGCACATGGTTTATAAGAAGAAGGTTTAAGATTTAAGAATTGCTCTGAAAAGCTACCCTCCCACCCCCTGGTGCTCCGCACCTGGTGGCCAAACATTCATGATTGTAGCTATTTCAGATAGGGTCTATGAGCTGATCATTCATGTCAAATATAAAGGCTGTAGGGATTCTGGCTCATCAGAAGAAAACAGTTAAAGATTTCAAAATTTTCAACAAAGCCCTCCCCCCGCCCCCCTGGTGCTCTGCACCTGGTGGCCCAACAGTTATGACTTTAAGTATTTCAATTTTTCAATTAAGGTTTATAAACTGATTATCTATGCCAATTTTCAAGTCTGTAGGGCTCCTGGTGCCAAAGAAGAAGAAGGTTAAAGATTACATAATTTACCCAAAGTACTACCCCCTCCCCCCTGGTGCTCCGCACCTGGTGGCCCAACAGATATGATTTTAGGTATTTTAATTCAGGTCTATGAACTGATCATCCATGCCAAATTTTAAGTCTGTAGGACTCCTGGTTGAGAAGAAGAAGAATTTTTAAATTTTTTATAAAATTTCACCTTTGGTTGTCATAGCAACCAGGGTTTTTCATGGATTTCAATTCTTTTAACTATGTTTGAAGGGGACCACCTAAGCAACATTTCTGTAAAATTTGGTGTTAATTGGCCCAGTAGCTTAGGAGGAGATGTCATTTAAAGAAATTGTTGACGGACGACGGACGGCGACCGACGACCGGACGACCGGACGACCGACGGACGGACGCCGGATGAAAGGTGATCACAATATCTCACATGAGCACTTCGTGCTCAGGTGAGCTAAAAAAGCGGTCACATGTATCAGCAATATAGCTTGGTTAATGCAAAACTGGCTTAAATGACTAACATGAAAATACATGTAAAAAACGATCAAAGTTATCCAATAGCTATACAGCTTGGTTAATGCAAAACTGGCTAAAATGACTTAAATGAAATACATGTAAAATACGATCAAAGTTATCCAATAGCAATACAGCTTGGTTAATGCAAAACTGGCTAAAATGACTTAAATGAAATACATGTAAAATACGATCAAAGTTATCCAATAGCAATACAGCTTGGTTAATGCAAAACTGGCTTAAATGACTTATATGAAATACTTGTAATATACGATCAAAGTTATCCAATAGCAATACATCTATGTTTATGCAAAACTGGCTTAAATGACTTAAATGAAATACATGTAAAATACGATCAAAGTTTTCCAATAGCAATACAGTTTGGTTAATGCAAAACTGGCTTAAATGACTTATATGAAATACATGTAATATACGATCAAAGTTATCCAATAGCAATACATCTTGATTTATGCAAAACTGGCTTAAATGACTTATATGAAATACTTGTAATATACGATCAAAGTTTTCCAATAGCAATACAGCTTGGTTAATGCAAAACTGGCTTAAATGACTTATATGAAATACTTGTAATATACGATCAAAGTTATCCAATAGCAATACATCTTGGTTTATGCAAAACTGGCTTAAATGACTTATATGAAATACATGTAAAATACGATCAAAGTTATCCAATAGCAATACAGCTTGGTTACTGCAAAACTGGCTTAAATGACTTATATGAAATACATGTAAAATACGATCAAAGTTATCCAATAGCAATACATCTTTATTTATGCAAAACTGGCTTAAATGACTTATATGAAATACTTGTAATATACGATCAAAGTTATCCAATAGCAATACATCTTGGTTTATGCAAAACTGGCTTAAATGACTTATATGAAATACTTGTAAAATACGATCAAAGTTATTCAATAGCAATACAGTTAGGTTAATGCAAAACTGGCTTAAATGACTTATATGAAATACTTGTAATATACGATCAAAGTTATCCAATAGCAATACATCTTGATTTATGCAAAACTGGCTTAAATGACTTATATGAAATACTTGTAATATACGATCAAAGTTTTCCAATAGCAATACAGTTTGGTTAATGCAAAACTGGCTTAAATGACTTATATGAAATACTTGTAATATACGATCAAAGTTATCCAATAGCAATACATCTTTGTTTATGCAAAACTGGCTTAAATGACTTATATGAAATACTTGTAAAATACGATCAAAGTTATCCAATAGCAATACAGTTTGGTTAATGCAAAACTGGCTTAAATGACTTATATGAAATACATGTAATATACGATCAAAGTTATCCAATAGCAATACAGCTTGGTTAATGCAAAACTGGCTTAAATGACTTATATGAAATACATGTAATATGCTATCAAAGTTATCCAATAGCAATACAGCTTGGTTAATGCAAAACTGGCTTAAATGACTTATATGAAATACTTGTAATATACGATCAAAGTTATCCAATAGCAATACATCTTGATTTATGCAAAACTGGCTTAAATGACTTATATGAAATACATGTAATATGCTATCAAAGTCATCCAATCGTTGCAGGACAATTTATGTATATGTTCATTATCATTTCGGGCCAAAACGCGACATTTCCAACAATCTAGTGCATCCACAAAGTCTGATCAGAAACTTCTCAAAGGACCCCAAAATAGCTTCGATCAGGCCCCTTTCCTCTATATCATTTTTTTTTATCGAAATGTTTTTTATTTTGTTTTGTTTTCATTTGAAAATCACTTAAGATTGTATAAAGATAAAATATATTTCTGGCTCTCATCTCTTGAAAGAAAATTGCGCAATTACTGTTTGAAAGATACAATTACAATTGAAATTTATTGGCAAAGTATTTTCGTGGAGCACAGCAATTCAAAACTTTGGATGATAGATTAGGTTTCTAAATGACAAAGGAGACAGTTTATGGAATCCTTTACCTTCGGAGGTTAATATCATTTAAATTTTGATTCGTTAAAGATACTTCTCGGTGGGAAAGGGAGATTTATCTGTTTTGTCGTTCCGGCTTAGAGATTTCTGTTTTCGTTGTTTACAGACAAAATGGAACTAAACGATAGAAAAATACCTAATACATATTCGTAAAAATACATATTCATATTTACGAATACATTTTCAGAAATAGTAAAATAAAAAAAAAGATAGGTAAAAATATGTACCTATATAGGTATATTTTGTGCGGTGAGCCGTGAAGAATATATTCTTATATAGATTTCTGAACTAAGTTTTGAAAATACACCTCAATGCATATGCTTTTAGTCTGTTATTTTCGTTTTATAATTTTGTAGAAACGTTATCCCAGAAACAGCATACTAACTTTTGATATGGCCGCCGTGATAAAATATTATGCAGATATTTAGAATGACTTACAAGAAAATGAGGGTTAATAGAGAAAGCAATTTATCGTGTAGAGAAACGGTAGATAATCTATACACAAAGAAAAAAAGTATTGCAACATCCCATTTTCACGAA
The DNA here is from genome assembly GCA_948146395.1 of Fragum whitleyi. Lineage (NCBI taxonomy): Eukaryota > Metazoa > Mollusca > Bivalvia > Cardiida > Cardiidae > Fragum > Fragum whitleyi. Next base: position 14,801,429 of record OX411552.1, on the reverse strand, counting down.
AGTAGTTCTAAACAAATGTGAACTGTGGTTACTTGACGCATTTTATACACAAGTAAACATTTCCAGTGAGCCTTATAATTGGTAATAAAACCGACGAACGAGCCTTTTCTCTATTTCAGACATATCATGCATTTTGAGACCATTATAAAAAGAACATGTTTTCATCATTTATTCGTACACAATTTTCTATGATTGTATCGAATATGACACATGGGGATTCAACTTGATCATTGTCTCTAATCTACGAATGATCGACAGACTAAATGCACAGCCAACATTATACACATCAAAAAGCGAGACAATCACGAAATCCACCCGTTTCTTCATATAATCAATAATTAATGCCCTGGCAGGGCGGAGCCTAAGTAACGGGTCTTTGCACTTAAGGTAAATCAGCTTTTATTCATTATTATTTACTTCTAAAGAGAGTCGATATAAATAACTAGATACCTTTAATCGTCGATTGGTAACCAAAACCCTCGTAACTTCAGCTTAATCAAGCTGAAGTTACGAGGGTTTGGTAACCAAACGATAAAATGTGTTCACTCCCTCTAAGCACGTGAATCCTTTAGGTTTTAGGATACAGTTATTTGATTGCGTTCACGATTATTGTCGACTCACTTTTCAATAAACCCAAACTATTGAAAAGTAAACTCGCCAAATCACGTCACGACTAAGCCCCGCCCTGCCAGTTCATTTATATTACAGAATACCAGGATCAGACGTTGGATATAAACATCATCATTACTATTGCAAAATGGGTAACATAAAGCTAAATTTTGAATAGGAGGTAACAGTTCACATAATTGGCGTTATAGAATGACAAACAAATAATCGATTTGGTTCATATTCTGGCTTCAATGATCGTACTTTTGTAGCTACACATTTTAGATGTTGCAATACTTTTTTCTTTGTGTATAGATTTATGTACGGGCGAAGTTTTGCACAAGTTGTGTATCGGGGAAAGTTCCCCCAAAGCATTTAACTTGATTACCAGCTTAAGGAAGTTTTCACAAATAATAGCCTGTGTGTCTAGAAAAATAGTTTCCCGTAATTGAAAAACTCGCCGTAAAGCGACACATTATTTGCACACAATCTTTGACAAGGGCTATTAGATTTCCGTCAAGAATGGAGTCCGTAAATTGAAATGAGGAAGCAGATGTCTCTAAGGCCTGATTAACTGCACTCACGTTGCTGCTCGAACGTCACACCAAGACTTTCTAAATGTAGTGAAACTGTTATAATTCCGCAACGTTTCGGAAGTAATGAACTTAAACAGTGTTAGCCGAGGTTTCCTAATGATTTCATCTGATGAAATCATAAAGAAACCTCGGTCAACATTGTGAAAGATCATGAGTTCCGAAATATTGCGGAACTATTACGTGTCCACTACCTTAACGAAAAATAATTATAAGAGAACTAAAAGATAACTTGTGCATGAACCGTTTCGGAGCAAATGGATAAGAAACTGTTGTAAGTGCTTGAAAACTTACGTAATGTCAATCACCCAGTTGGATTTTAGATTTAAAATAGCATCTGAAAGAAATTTATTGCTAACCTTTCCGTTTAAATATTTAACTCGGAAGAAATTCCACAACAGTTTTAGATGCACTAAAAAGTTTTAATGTGGAACTGTCATTCTCAGCAAATTTTTAATAACATTCTTTTGTAATCGAAGGAATGATTTCTTTAATTGCTAATTTGTTTGTTATGATCTTAAAAATATGTCTATGTCACGCAAAAAAGGACTTTAAAGGAACCCCATCTGGGAAACGCGTAAAAGTACAGTCAATCTTGCTCGAGCGTCTATGTCGATTAAGCGACCAATTTTATTATGCGATCATTTCCAAATCTCCTTCCTAAAATAAAAAATATCTAAACAAAGTAAATAGCATAGGTCTGAAATTTATCGTAAACTTATCCAATGTTGGAATAGAGACATTGTTCAGGTTGAAATCCCTTCTAGCATATTCGATACAGTCATAAAATGCATCAAGCTACCACATTTCAATCTTGTTCAAAACTAATTTGGTGAAAATCAGATGTTGCAATACTTTTTTCTTTGTGTATACATATTCAATCAAAATCATTTTTCTTGTGTGTAAGCAAAAAGTGTACTAAGCGACCACTTTCTAATTTGATCGCATTTTGGTGATACCGTTATTGGTCGCTTAATACAACTTTTTTCTGTATTTGAAAAGGAGATTGGAAGTAGCAGAGTTCAACTAAAAGTCGTATGTCGCAAAACAGATATAGTATGGCAGAAATGCTGTTGAAATCATTGGAAAAGCTCGATCAACGACATTTCTATTTTTGTTAGTTCACTCTGTTGAAACGAACGTTTATTTTTATACGCCCGTCGAAGACGGGACGTATTATGGGATCACCCGTGGCGTCCGGCGTCCGGGCGTCCGGGCGGCCGGGTGTCCGGGCGTCCGGCGTCCGGGCGTCCGGCGGCGTCCACTTCTTTGTCCGGAGCATAACTCTGTCACTTGAAGTCCGATGGACTTCAAACTTGGCAATTATATTCTTCTCATCATTGCGGAGTGCAGTGCACAAGAACCATAACTCTACCTGGCCTATTTTTTGAGTTATTCCCCTTTGTTGTTTTTCATACTAGAATCTTGTCCGGAGTATATCTCTAAAAGTATAATAGCTAGGATCATGAAACTTCATGGGTGTATAGATCTTACCAAGGGGGAGTGCAGTGCACAAGAACCACAACTCTACCTGGCCTATTTTTTGAGTTATTGCCCTTTGTCGTTTTTCAGCTTGAATCTTGTCCGGAGTATATCTCTTAGAGTATAATAGCTAGGATCATGAAACTTCATGGGTGTATTGATCTCACCAAGGGGGAGTGCAGTGCACAAGAACCATAACTCTTCCTGGCCTATTTTTTGAGTTATTGCCCTTTGTTGTTTTTCAGACTTGAATCTTGTCCGGAGTATATCTCTAAGAGTATAATAGCTAGGATCATGAAACTTCATGGGTGTATAGATCTCACCAAGCGGGAGTGCAATGCACAAGAACCATAACTCTACCTGGCCTATTTTTTGAGTTATTGCCCTTTGTTGTTTTTCAGACTTGAATCTTGTCCGGAGTATATCTCTAAGAGTATAATAGCTAGGATCATGAAACTTCATGGGTGTATAGATCTCACCAAGGGGGAGTGCAATGCACAAGAACCATAACTCTACCTGGCCTTTTTATTGAGTTATTGCCCTTTGTTGTTTTTCATACTAGAATCTTGTCCGGAGTATATCTCTAAAAGTATAATAGCTAGGATCATGAAACTTCATGGGTGTATAGATCTCACCAAGGGGGAGTGCAGTGCACAAGAACCATAACTCTACCTTGACTATTTTTTGAGTTATTGCCCTTTGTTGTTTTTCAGACTTGAATCTTGTCCGGAGTATATCTCTTAAAGTATAATAGCTAGGATCATGAAACTTCATGGGTGTATAGATCTCACCAAGGGGGAGTGCAGTGCACAAGAACCATAACTCTACCTGGCCTATTTTTTGAGTTATTCCCCTTTGTTGTTTTTCATACTAGAATCTTGTCCGGAGTATATCTCTAAAAGTATAATAGCTAGGATCATGAAACTTCATGGGTGTATAGATCTTACCAAGGGGGAGTGCAGTGCACAAGAACCACAACTCTACCTGGCCTATTTTTTGAGTTATTGCCCTTTGTCGTTTTTCAGCTTGAATCTTGTCCGGAGTATATCTCTTAGAGTATAATAGCTAGGATCATGAAACTTCATGGGTGTATTGATCTCACCAAGGGGGAGTGCAGTGCACAAGAACCATAACTCTTCCTGGCCTATTTTTTGAGTTATTGCCCTTTGTTGTTTTTCAGACTTGAATCTTGTCCGGAGTATATCTCTAAGAGTATAATAGCTAGGATCATGAAACTTCATGGGTGTATAGATCTCACCAAGCGGGAGTGCAATGCACAAGAACCATAACTCTACCTGGCCTATTTTTTGAGTTATTGCCCTTTGTTGTTTTTCAGACTTGAATCTTGTCCGGAGTATATCTCTAAGAGTATAATAGCTAGGATCATGAAACTTCATGGGTGTATAGATCTCACCAAGGGGGAGTGCAATGCACAAGAACCATAACTCTACCTGGCCTATTTATTGAGTTATTGCCCTTTGTTGTTTTTCATACTAGAATCTTGTCCGGAGTATATCTCTAAAAGTATAATAGCTAGGATCATGAAACTTCATGGGTGTATAGATCTCACCAAGGGGGAGTGCAGTGCACAAGAACCATAACTCTACCTTGACTATTTTTTGAGTTATTGCCCTTTGTTGTTTTTCAGACTTGAATCTTGTCCGGAGTATATCTCTTAAAGTATAATAGCTAGGATCATGAAACTTCATGGGTGTATAGATCTCACCAAGGGGGAGTGCAGTGCACAAGAACCATAACTCTACCTGGCCTATTTATTGAGTTATTGCCCTTTGTTGTTTTTCAGACTTTAATCTTGTCCGGAGTATATCTCTAAAAGTATAATAGCTAGGATCATGAAACTTCATGGGTGTATAGATCTCACCAAGGGGGAGTGCAGTGTACAATAACCATTATTCTACCTGACCTATTTTTTGAGTTATTGCCCTTTGTTGTTTTTCAGACTTGAATCTTGTCCGGAGTATATCTCTTAAAGTATAACAGCTAGGATCATGAAACCTCATAGGTGTATAGATGTCATCAAGGGGGAGTGCAGTGTACAAGAACCATAATTCTACCTGGCCTATTTTTTTAGTTATTGCCCATTGTTGTTTTTCATACTAGAATCTTGTCCGGAGTATATCTCTAAAATATTATAGCTAGGATCATGAAACTTCATGGGTGCAAAAAATATTCATTCAAAATAACCTCAGTTCTATTCAAACCCCCAGTTAATACTAAGCAGTGTGACGGGCGTATCTTGTGACAATTTGGCACCTTGTTTACAATTGGGATGAAAATTCTTGTTGGTTGATATTCTGATTCTGAACATCGTAGTAGGAACGACATTGTTGCATTTTATACGTCGAAGATCGAATAGATCGCACTTACTAATAAACGCCATGCAGCCTTTCTATAGGGTTCTCACTGCGCTAAGGCACATGTCGTCATTACGCCACTTGGCGCTGCCATAATACTACCTCACGACGCTTTAAGGTAGAAGAGGACAATAGCGTTTTTTTTTTTTTTTTTTTTTTAGATATCTGCATAAAGATTGAAATCTATGGAAACTTTGTGTTAGAGCGATCTCATCTTAGTATATTTTTTAATGTTCTATTTAGAATTTATGTAACCATGACGTCGTTAAAATGACGATTTCGCGCGTTTTTCACAAATTACCATACACGTTCTCAAACGCCTACCACGGTCGCATTCAAAACGATTCAATTCAGTGGAATACGCCAAAATAAAACTAGATTAATTTGGAACAGACAGAAACATGTTATTGAACTTAAGTTAGATCTAAATTGTCAAATTATTGCGGCCCCCTCCCCCCAAAAAATAAATAAATAAATAAATAAATAAAAAAATAAAAAAAAATGGGACCCGATGTAACTTGTCTGAAATTTGATAATTCTTTTCCCTGTTTTCATTTTATACGCTCGCATCTTGTTGTGACGTTTCATCGTACGAAATTTTTACAATAAGGCATCAAGGTTTGTTACCCTAACGTCGAAATTCGGAAAAGACAAACACGGTACGTCGAAAAAATGGCTAAATTCTGTGGACATACTTCACAATCAAACGGTGATTGTTCCCTCCTCGCTCCGAGATTTTGGCGATTTCACGGCGTTCTGCAAAATCTTTGAACGCCGCAAGATCGCCGTGCCATCACCACTCTAGTGTGACAAAGGTCTTAGAACTATTTCATGGTAAGGTGAAGCGCATACAAAACTAAAGATTTAATTAATGATAATTGACGTGCTATATTTGTTCCTTAAATATTTACATGGGTGTATAATAACAAAATGAACAGCCCTTAGGTACGAACAGATTCAAAGTCCATTCTAGTCTACTCTTCATTAGGAAAAGTATATAAATTCATTTCAGAATATATCCAATAACAACCTTTGTAATGGATGATGCTCAACTTTAGTCAAATTTTAGCTATATTCATCAAGAATCGTGGATTCGATTTGCTGAAAAATGATTTCATTCTATTATGATAATTTAATAACAAATTTAATTTTGCAGCTATTTTTTACGCTTGTGCATAAAGTAGTCCCATAAATATATCTTATTAAAGAGTCATCTTATTTACATAATTATTGCTTCTTAAAATTAACTATAAAATATGAAGATAATATTTCTTAATTCATTGGGATATGTATCTTCACGAGTCAAGGAGGGGGGGGGGGGAGGGTGACGAAACGATTGCTTCTTCTCGATAAGATAGTCGAACGTCAGTAACCCTTAGTATGACAAGATAGAAGATATGTAACTAAAAGCATAATCTTGCTTTTCGTATTCATTCAAAATGACAAGGTTTTTACTTTCTTACATCGATGGATTAAAAGGTATTCTCTTTATTTCTGTTATGGACATTTTCAATCCTGCCAATGTTCTAAAGTCACGCTTTAAGTCGCTCGTCCAACAACAGGCTAGTATCATTCTTGAGTAGATCTATGAGTCTGTGCGTGACATTCCCAACAATTTTAAATATGCGCAAAGCAGAGACTCTGATCAGCCTGTGCATCTGCACAGTCTGACCAGAGTCTTCACTATGCACTTAGTAGATAGATAAGGTCTTAATGTATCTGTAGGCAATCAAGTAACTTTATATTTGCAGCATGTGGCTGTCTGTGCTGCTCAATGTTTTCACCTCACGAACATTTTGAATCGTTGGAAATGTCACGCAAAAGCTCATATAATACTTTTCATCATTCATAATGGTGGTCTGGCTTACGGTTTTCCTCAAACAAAGACATTTATTTTTACGTTTATGAGCGGATTTATAAAGTGAGGGTGAATTGGTAAAGAATTTCGCAGTAGATAACTTGTAGATGTTTAAGATATACAGATTAAAGATTGTAATGAAAATGTATTTTACTTGAGCCAAAACCTTCACTTATTTTTGGCACTTTAATACCCCCAACCATTTGGCAATTGATGAATCGTCAACCACACCCATCCAAAATGTTCATTGTCATTGATTAATAATAGTAGTAATAATAATAATAATAATGATAAAAATAATAATAATAATAATAATAATAATAATAATAATAATAATAATAATAATAATAATAATAATAATAATAATAATAATAATAATAATAATTATTATTATTATTATTATTATTATTATTATTATTATTATTATTATTATTATTATTATTATTATTATTATTATTATTATTATTATTATTATTATTATTATTATTATTTATAATTATTATAATCATAAGTAGTAGTAATAGTATCATTAGTTATAATTATTATAAATTTGAGATACCAACAATATCCTAATGTTTAGCGTACGTAATGAAAATCTCTTTTTTTGTCCATATAACCTTTCTGCCCGATTCGTTACGATCTTCGTACGACCATTACTTTGAGGATAGATCGGAATGATCAAGCAGAAGGCATGTGTGATTTTTTGGGTGATTTTTTGGGTGATTTAAAAAGACTCATTATCATCAGAAAATGAGGAAGCGTCGATTTAAAAAGAAGGATAATCAATATAATGTTCCCACTTGTTAAGCATATTTTATATAGTTATTAGAAGACATTTTGTCACGACTAGTTAAAACTCAATATTTTAATAAAAATTCAGGCTTCTGTAAACTTTCACTTGATTAACTGCTAGAAGTTTCCATTTTTTCGACAATACCCTGCCGTGTCTCTACTTTGTGCCAAAATAAAATTTGCTTTTGCAGCTGTCGATATAAATGTAGGCATGTTGGATTCCGTTTTCAAAGATTCTAAATAATAATATTATTGATAGCTTTATTGAAAATACATTTATCGACGTTTAACACCATCGCCAATATTGTCAATAGTCTGTATATTGACAATGTCATTGACAGTGTGTAATCGTTTTTTACATTCAGTGGTCATCCTTTTTGATAAAAAAAAGTTAAAATCTTATTTTGTAGCGAAATTATAGTAAAACTATACATTTACTTCTGGGGCTCTATGTAATTTTCGTTATACCTTTAATACCTTTAATACCAGTGAATATCCCCTTTTCAATTTTCAGCCGTTGGTTCAAACTGGATATTTGAATAATATGAGAACTGCAATATCCAAGATGCGGTCATGCGTTCAGGATGACAAAACGATTCAAAATGTTTGCTAATTATATCCATCTTTGCACGCGCACTTACGTGCAAAAAGGGATATAATTGACAAACAGTTTGCACAATTTTTTCATTCAGAACGCAGGGCTTATATTTACGATTGTTAACCGTTCGCCCTTTGACGATAAGGAAAGAAGCATAATGCTGAAAAGAAACGTAATACGAGACATATTTGTTGAGAAACAAATAAAGTATTTTAATGAAAAGTATTTTTTTCGGGAAATCTGTTCTTTTATTTATCATCTTCAATGAATTGAGTCTCTGTTAATCGACGCCTGTAGCTGTGACAAATGAGATTGGAAGAATCAACAAAACTCGTTACCATGGCAACGCCTTCAGGTATAATAGAAGATAAAATTCCAATTTACAAGAAAAAATAATTTGCTAAATAAACCCGGTGTTTAAGTCATTTTCTCTAAGCCTAAGGCAATTTCTAATAGTACAAAGTTAATAGTTGGTTTTATCATATTTTATTCATCGAAGTTTTTTTTTTTCCTTCCGGAAAATTTTCAGATAGCTGCTGTCAATGAAATAATCGATTGGCCAATCAAATTAATCATTCGAAATGAAATGCAAGGCTGACGTTCCTCGTCATTTTGCTGTAAACAATTCCTTTGGTAGGCAACTTCAACGTGGTAATCACAGCTTGAATTGCGGCATTTAGGTCACCATTTAATGATTTGCTTTTCGTTTTATACCCAAGCCTTAATATTTTGAAGATAAATTACATTGTAAAATCTCAGTGAGACGGACAAACATGTCACCGAGGCGCATCCAGGGTTTCAGCATAGTTCCGGAAATACAAATAAGTTATTCTTATCATTTTTTCACATTTACATGATTAATAAAAGTGTAACTGCATTTCTTATCGAAAATAAATTTTCAGGCTACAGATGACGTTCTTCTGCTCCTTTAATTAAGCAGGTGCCAGTGGTGCGGGAGAAATATTGGTGGCTCTGCGCGAAACATACAGGCAGTTACAGCCGTTTCGCTCAGAGCTATCATTACATTCAAGTTGTATTGCGGTTGGTGTGAGGGCTAACCATGTCTTCCTGGCGTCCCTCATACGAGTTCAACCTCAGGGACGTTCCATTTAGGCACATTTTTTGCAAAAAAAATTGTACGTATTCGAGTCGTTATAGGCATGCATTAACGGCCCAAATCAGGGCGTGAACGGGAGAAAACGTCGATTAATAAGTAAATTCACGTGCCGTTAACGCCCGGCTCTTTTACTTAGATATCCTCGACCTTGGTTCTGTACACATTGATCAATTTCAATGATACAGACCCTTTTCTTCAAAACTTGCTTGTCCCTAAATATAAATTGATGCATTCTTTTTTTTTAAAGAGGCTCAAGAGGGCCTGAATCGCTCCACGGGCCTTAAAAACCTCAGACTTTTGCGATGCCACGCCTATATTTCGGGGTCAACCAAAATTTCCTGAACAATTAAAGTAAAGGGTCATCCAAGGACCATCAATGCCAAGTTTCATTGGAATCAGCCCAATGGTTTGGAGGAGAAGAATTTTAAAGATCTTAACGTGAAAAAAATGCTACACCCTGCTTCGCCCATTTATGGGGGCCAACCACCATTTCTTGAACATTTTAAGTTAAAGGTCATTGAAATCGGCCAATTGGTTTGGGGGGAGAAGATTTTTAAAGAATTTAATGTGAAAAAAATGCCACACCCTGCCACGCCCATATTTGGAGATCAACCAAAATTTAAGTAATGGTCATCCAAGGCACATTCGTGCAAAGTTTCATTTAAATCAGCCCAATGGTTTGGGAGGAGAATATTTTTAAAGATTTCAATGTGTAAAAATGCCCGACCCTGCCACGCCCATATTTGGGGGTCAACCAAAATTTCTTGAACAGTTTAAGTAAAGGGTCACCCAAGGAACATCCATGCCAAGTTTCCATTGAAATCGGCCTAACGATTTTGGAGGAGAAGATTTTTTAAAGATTTTAACATAAAAAAATGCCCCATCCAGCCACGCCCATATTCTGGGGCCAATCAAATTTTTTAACGATTTAAGAAGAGGGTCACCAAAGGATTATATCTACCACGTTTTATTAATTTCCGCGGCTATTGGTTAAGAAGAGGGTCACCAAAGGATTATATCTACCACGTTTTATTAATTTCCGCGGCTATTGGTTTGGAATGAGAAGATTTTTAAAGAAAATGTTTACGCACGGGCGGACGGACGCACGCATAGACGTACGCACACACGACGGACGCTCCGCCATGACAATAGCTCACTGGCCTTCGGCCAGTGGAGCTAAAAACTATATAGGTTTGATTTTGAACAAAGTGCACATCGATAGGTAAAATGCGTAAAAACAACTTATTTCTACTATTCATATAACGCTTAACTAAAGATGTTGATCTTATTCCCTCGTTTAATTGTGTGACGTCATAAATTTACGAAGCAACGTCGGTATAAAAACGTGACGGTGCAATGCATAACGCAATTTTCCGGTATATTTATAGGTTTGAACTAATTCAAAACCGTTTCTATAAATCTCTATCACTATCAAAAAAAGCTTTCTTTTCATTTCGTTTTTCCAGGCGTTTACATATGCAGAAACCCTGAAAATGCTTTTAAACTCGGGCGTTAAACCCTTTTTAATGACTCAAATCAAATCTCATGAGAGATCTTATATATGCTGTATAATATGCATATATTTTTATATAAACAACAATGAGTTGTGATTTGCGGTTTTGTTTTCTAAGATTTTAGCGTATGCCTAATACATGTATTTCCAATTTATATTACATTTACATATCTTATTTTATGAAGAGCCTAACCAGCAGAAACCGCAAAACAATACTACTACAGAACCTTTAAGCCAGTACACATTTAAAAGCTCTAAGAGAGGAACATGATTAGACTACTCGAATACGCAGGCTGATCTGAGTCCTCACTTCTAGCACTTTCGTTATTATTGAAACGGCCACGTTCGATAATTCAGATGCTGTGTGCGATTCGGTTTATCTCTCCTTGTCCAGAAACCGTTCCAGTGTTCGAAAAAAAAGGTGATTTCGATTTCAAATTGTAAAATTTCGCTATGCGTCCATCGAATCCTAGGTTGTGAATACATATGAAATCGTCTGGTCAAGACGATCTCAATCAGTACCAACAACTTAGGTTTTCGACGAGGATTTAAAAAGAGTGCTAACATCTCAAATTGGGTAATTAATGAAACGGCCATGTTCGATAATTTTGATGCTCCGTTTATCTCCCCTTGTCCAGAAACCGTCCCTGGGCTCAAGAAAGAGGATTATTTCGATTTCAAATTGTAAAATTTAGTTATTCGTCCACCAAATCCTATGTTTTTAGTACCCATAAGAATCGTCGCATAAAGACGATTCCAATGAGTACCGACAACTAAGGGTTTCGGCGAGGATTTACAAAGTAAGTTTGACGTTACTCCCTTTTATCTAGAACCTTTCGTTCGTTGTTGCTTAAGGTTGTGGGCCCGTAATAGTTCCGCAAAGTTACGGAAGTAATGAATTTGGACAGTATTTACCGAGGTTTCCTTTTCATTTTCACTAGGAAACCTCGGTCAACATTGTGAAAGATCACGAGTTCTGAATTGTCGCGGAAATATTACGGGTCCACTTCCTTACAGAAAGATTCCACTCCGGAAATTTATTGTCAAAAACACTCTTTCTTAATTAGTGCGCTAATTAAATGGTACGAAAATGAATAGTGTTTGCTTTGATTAGATCTATTAAATGGACGTTAAAGGAAGAGATTTAATCTTAAAGCTAGAAATTATGGTCAACTTTGTGAAGTTTTAATTTTCTAAATTAGTTTGTTTTATAGTCTCCGTTAGCAAGATGTGTGCATTTTACCCTAATCAATTTTGCCTGCGAAAATTCCCTACTTCATAAGGAAGTTTCTAAGTGACAAGCTTAAATGTTGCAAACTCTCTGCTCTATATGTTAAATAGACTATATATGCACAAGTATGGGTGAGTGATCAAAGATTAAGTTTGTCTATATGGGCACAGACAAACTTGGCCTTTCATCTCTTACTTTGAATTGTACATCTATAGATATGTCTTCACGGCACGTTATAATGACTCGGTCAGACAGGGTCTTAATGTGCATGGTAAGCGTCTAAGGTAGCGGGCCCGTAATAGTTTCGCAACATTTAGGAAGTAATCACTTTAACAGTGTTAACCGAGGTTTCCTAATGACCTTCATTAGGAAACCTCGGTTAATATTGTGAAAGATCATATGATCTGAAATGTTGCTGAACTATTACGGTTCCACTACCTAAATTGCCGCGTACTTATAAAATCTTAAATACCAGTAATACTTATAACTGTCTTCATTGTATCTGGATACGTTCAAGTAAGAATTGTAACAGTTTCATTGATAACCTATAATTTATCACAACTTTTTTTCAAATGGACAGAAAACAGTGTTATACATCTCCACAGGTGTTTAAGGCGAACGTTTACACATGATACTTTCGATTGAAATATAAAATATTAAAAAAGTGCGGTTACTAAACATATATTTTTCTCCCTTTTCCGTTTATTAGTTTCCGTACATTAAATACTATTTTGAAGAAATGCAAAGGAAATACCGTTTATTTAAAAGACGCGGTCTGGCTAAAAACCACATTATCTGAAACTTTTGACGCTACGTCATCGCGTAAAATTGTAACGTCCGTGTTACCCTCTTTTAATTCCGTTCCGCGTGCATGTTGCATGAGTCTCGAGTTATGTGCATATGCTCTTTCTCGTATTCAAGCACGTCAGCATTACACCCGGTAAACCCTATCGTATCTTCATAGGCCTTTATTCGCTTAACCTTCAAATAACAACCGCCTGCTACCTAACATAAACGTCAGATATTTTCAGTTCTGCCATCGCCATGCTTTGCCCTTATTGTAGGCCTAAGTTCCTATCAAGTGGTCGTGGTGATGCTCTCATCATTTGAAAGACAGATCCAGAGGATTTAAAAGGGGGGTTCGATGTCGGCCTTGAATTCAAGTATTTAGTCACATGGTATCCCTATCTTTATAGATAGGGATACTATGGGACTAATTGCTCAAATTCTGTACATCAGATATCTTTTATTTGTAGAATTTCATGTTCTTGTGCTTAGAACACTACAAAAAGGGGGGTAATTGTTCTTGTTTTGCATAATTTCGATTGAATTCGTCCACTACAACGAAGTAATTTGGATACAGAGAAGGTTCGTTCGAACCCCCCGAACGCCCTCTGGATTCGCCAATGCTAAAGCTAAATTGCTTCTGGGGTAAGGAACAAAACAGATTTGATTCCTTGCTTTGAATATCGCATGGTTTTAAGATACTTGCGTTCTACCAAAACTATATCTAGTTGACAAATCGGTTTGTCCGAAAGGGGGCTGTCTGATTATCTTTCCTGAGGGATTTTTTGATGAGTAAGCTATTTCTAAACATATACTAAATATGATAACTACACGCATTTCAAAAACGGAATGATTATGGTCGAGTTTTGTTATACGTTCTCATGTTCGATACGTGACTAATATTGTTCTTTAAGTGCTTGAGCTATACAAAGATGAAATCATCTCATCATTTCCTTCCCTCTATATAGAATACTGAGTTCCGTAAAAGAAAGCATTACAATACAGATTTGTCTTTGACAGTTTTGGCATCAGATGGATTCAAGATGATTAGATTTCTCTCAATAGAAAATTGTAATAAAATTTCCTTTGTATGTGTCCTTCTATATGTGGCCTCATAGTGTTAATCACGAGCTTTAAATGCTGTATTGTTATTCTCAAGTACACCAATGGGTTATATCAATTCAAGACTACAGTAAGTGTTTATCACTTTTCTGTTTAACAAAATTTTGGACCTGTCCAAATTCAAAGGTTTTGCAGAAGAAAAATTAAAGTGGATTTAATTTGAAAAATAATCATTCAGTAGGGTAGAAAATAGTGTTGAAAAAGAAGAAATTGCTTGTCAGAAGCAAGTTCTTCTTTTTTCCACAATGTTTTCTCACTCATAAAATCACAGGCACGTAAAAAGCAGGGAATTAAACAGGAAAGGGTTAAACATTGATCTATAGAAATGAGCGTTTTAGTTGTGTTTATTGAGATAAAAACTGCAAGCGCCTTAGCACATGGCATAAAATGCCAGAGGCTAAAAATTTAAGTCCTTGTCTTATTAGACTCACTGAACTGTAAAATGAAAGCCACGAAGGACATGGGAGTTGCGACAATAGAGTGTTTGGTATCACTACTGAACATGAAAATAAGGCTTTGGTCATTGTCTGACACTGATTTTGATTATTTTTTAACAATTTAAGAAGATGGTCACCCAAGGATCATTTCTACCAAGTTTTTCAAATCTGCCCATTGGTTTGGGAGGAGATGTTTAAAGAAAGGTTTACGCACGGATGGACGCACATGCGGACGGACGCACAGATGGACACTTCGCCATTATAATAGCTTGCTGGCTTTCGGCCAGTGGAGCTAAAAATAGCAAGTTAAGCTTGCAAGTTTTGAGGATAAGGAAAAAAAATTTGACCTGGACCTTCATCATGTGACCCCTTTTAGTTGTGTCTATTTATAAGCTAGGTGCATATCAAATATTAGCTTTATAACTTACATTCGGTTGTTATTAAAGGAAAATGTTAGGTTCATGACTAAGTTATGAGCAGACATACAGACAGACAGTCGGATCGAAAATGGGACTTTAAATATCCCAACTCTATCAATGCAGGTGTATAGAATTTAAACAGCAAGAAATTCTGAAGGTAACAATACATTGATGTCTTTGCACAAAATTTATAACTGCCTATACACATATAGGCAGTTATAACTGTTTTGTGCTGAGACATAGACATGCATTAAGAAACAAATATGGTCAGAGAGAAATCAAAACCGCGTAACTCCAGCTTATAGAAGCTGTATTTACGATGTCTTGATTGTCCATCGATGATACCATGGCAAAACTCTATCTTTATACACCAATCCCCATTTACCATACTTTAAACCTATTTATTTCAGTTGATTGCTTGTCAATTCACCAGCTAGGTTGACTTGGACAGGCCATTAGCTGTTTTGTCCCACAATATTTCCAACAGTTTCACTAGTGCACAAAGCACACATGTTGAACAGCCAAGATAACTGTACAGTACAATAAGAAACATCACAATGTGACAGTCTGAAGAGGGGGGTTAAGAACTTATTCATCTACAGAGCACATATTGACAACTCTGTCAGACTGTTAAGGTGCACAGGTTGGTCAGAGACTTTGTGTTATGCACACATGAAATTTTTGGAAATGTCAAGCACAGACTGATTTATAAGGAGGTAAAAGGACTAAGATTTGTTTATGTATATTTTTTCATTAAGATTTATTTACGTATATAAAAAGAAACATGGATATCAAAATAAACTAGAATTGTTGCAAATCAGACCAACACCCCAAAAGCTACATGTGCATACTGACCATTAGTGCAGGAAGTATTTGATTGAAATATTTAGCTTAGTCTTTCTATGAAGTTTGAATAAAATCCCTCGTTAATTTCCGAGAAATTAATCAGACAAGATTTTTCATTAAAGAGCCATTTTCCTGTCAAAAGTCAGGCTTAATAGGACTTGCACATCTCTGTTTAATACTGTTCATATCTGTGAAGTTTGACTAATATCCATCAAATGGGTTATGACAAAATTGAGCTGATACGAAAAAGCTAGACAGACAAACCAACAAGCAGACTCCTAGATACCCCCCAAACATTTGGGGTATAATGAAACACAATTTACATTGATGAAAGACAACAACATAAGCACAAACATGGTAAATACAAAACAATTTTACAGCTTTAAATAGCTACAAAATGTACACAAAAACAACAAGGATGCCAGGACTTTACCAATACCTCTGGTTTTCTCCGAAAATAGGCAAGTCAACAAGAGCTGTCAGAGGACAGCTAAGCTCGACTATATCTGGTGCTGGATAGTAACAGCAAATCAATATCGACATTGGACATTCAATACAATTTAAGTCAAGAGAAAAGAATCTTTGTCTAGAGGCTGATATTATGGTCACAGAAGCATGTGCAAAGTTTCAAAGAAATAGCTTTAGTAGGAGAAGAGATACAACTAACATAAAACAGTTGCACATAAAAACATAACCAAGATTTTTAAGGTCGAAAAAGGGTTAAAAATCCACTAAATTCAATACCAGAGAATTGAATCTTTGTCAAGGGGCTGTTATTATGATCACAGAAGTATGTGCAAAGTTTCCAAACAATAGCTTTAATAGAATAGAAATATTAGAATATAAACAAGGTTATCGTTTTTGTTGTTTTTTGTTTAAGTTTTTATAAGTACATAAAAGGTCAAGGTCAAAGTATCAAGGACCTTGGTTACTGGTGAAGCCTATAACCTGGTGAGTTTGTATATGAGGTCATAATGTCACTAGGTAAAAGCACTCAGAAAATATAAGCAAGGTTAAAGTTTTTGGTTAAAGTATTTATAAGTCCAAAAAAGTCAAGGTCAAGGTCAAAATGTCAAGGACCTTGGTAGCCAGTGAAAGTCTATCACCTAGTGAGTGTGTATATGAAGTAATGGTGTCCCTAGGTAAAACAATCAGAAAAATTAAGAAAGGTTAAAGTATTTGTTAAAGTCCACAAAAGGACAAGGTCAAAATGCAAGGACCTTGGTAACCAGTGAAAGCCTATCGCATTGTGACTGTGTATATGAAGTTATGATCTCCCAAGGTAAACAATCAGAAAATATATGCAAGGTTAAAGTTTTTTGGTTAAAGTTTTTCAAATCCATAAAAGGTCAAGGTCAAAATGTCAAGGACCTTGGTAACCAGTGAAAGCCTATCACCTAGTGTGTGTGTGTGTGTGTATGAAGTAATGATGTCCCTAGGTAAAATCATTAAAAAAAATACAAGCAAGGTTAAAGTTTTTTGGTTAAAGTTTTTTCGAAGTCTATAAAAGGTCAAGGTCAAAATGTCAAGGCACTTGGTCTCTGGTGTAAGCATATTACCTGGTGAGTGCATATATGAAGTAATGATGTCCCTAGATAAAGCATTCAGAAAATATAAGCAAAATTAAAGTTTTTTGGTTAATTTTTTCTCGGTTAAAGTTTTTGGTTAAAGTTTTATTAAAAGGGTCGGATCACTGTCTCAAGGTCATTTTGACATGGGTGCTTGTCTTAAATGAAAGCCTATACCCTTATGAGTGTTTATATAAAATATAAATCCTTTAGGAACCATATTGATAGAAATAAAAAAAACAAAAACTTTAACCTAATGCGGACGCCGACACCGACATCCGAGGGTATGTCTTTCGTCCAGGGCGAGCTAAAAAGCGTCTCTATGAATCCCTATCACTATCTCTGTTTGAATAGATACTAAAAGCTCTTTTTATGCAATAATAGCGTGAATTCACGGTTTTTTTTCAGGCGTTAACATATGCAGAGACCCTGAAAATGCTTTAAAAATCGGGCGTTTAACCTTTTTTTAATGTCTCAAATAAAATCTCATGAAAGATCTTGTAAATTCTGTATACTATACATATATTTCTATAATAAACAACAATGAGTTGGGATTTGCAATTTTGTTTCTGAGATTTTAGGGTATGCCTTATACATCCATTTCCAATATATATTACATATTTTATTTTATGAAGATGCTAACCAGCAAGAATATATACAAAGCGATACTACAACAGAACCTCTAAGCCCGAGTACACATTTAAAAGCTCTTAGAGAGGAACATGATAAGACTACTCGGAAATGCAGGCTGATCCGAGTCCTCCCTCACTTCTGGCGCTTTCGTTATAACTGAAACGGTCTCGTTTGACAATTTAGATGCTGCGTGCGATTCAGTTTATCCCCCCCCCCCCCCTCCTTGTCCAGAAAACGACCCAGGGCTCCAGAAAGAGGATGATTTCGATTTCAATTTGTAAAATTTTGTTATTCGACCATCGAAGTCTATGTTGTTGAACCAATTTAAATCGTCTAGTCAAGACGATTTCAATCAGTACCCACAACTTAGGTTTTTTGACGATGATTTAAAAAGAGTCCTAACACCTCGTCCTACTGCTATTTATGAAACGGCTACACTCGATAATTCAGATGCTGTGTGCGATTCAGCTTATCTTCCCTTGTCCAGAAACCGATCCAGGGCCCTGAAAGAGGGCGATTTCACTTTCAAATTGTAAAATTTATTTATTCGTCCATCGATTCCTATGTTGTGGATACCAATTGGAATCGTCTCGTCAAGACAATTTCAATCAAGGTAGTGGGCCCGTGATAGTTGCGCAACGTTTCGGAAGTAATGAACTTTAACAGTGTTGACCGAGGTTTCCTAATGATTCTCATTGTGAAAGATCATGAGTTCCGAAATGTTGCGGAACTATTACGGGTCCACTATCTTAAAGAAATATTCCGCGCCGGGAATTTATTGTCAAAGACACTTTATCTTAATTAGTTCGCTAATTAAATGACAGGAAATGAATAGTCATTGCTTTGATTAGATCTATTAAATGGACGTTAAAAGAAGAGATTTAATCTTAAAGCTACAAATTATGGTCAACTTCGTGAAGTTTTAATTTTGTAAATTAGTTTGTTTTATAGTCTCCGTCAGCAAGATGTGTGCATTTTACCCTAACCAATTTGGCTTGCAAAATTTCCTTACTTTATCTGCTCTATAAATAGACTATATATGCACAAGTATGGGTGAGTGATCAAAGATTATTTGTCTATACGGGTACTGACAAATTTGACCTTTGATCTATAACTTAATCTTGTACATCTATGGATATGTCTTCATTACACGTTATAACGACTCGGCCGGACAGGGTGTAAATGCACATCGTAAGCGTTTAAGGATAGTGGACCCGTAATAGTTCCGCAACATTTAGGAAGTAATCACTTTAACAGCGTCAACCGAGGTTTCCTAACGACATTCGTTAGGAAACCTCGGTTAATATTGTGAAAGATCATATGTTCTGAAATGTTGCTGAACTATTACGGTTCCACTATCTTAAATTGCGGCGTACTTATAAAGTCATAAATACTAGTAACACTTATAACTGTCCTCATTGCTTATGGAAACGTTGCAGTAAGAATGGTAACAGTTTCATGGATAAGTATTTTCTTTTCACAACTTTTATTCAAATGGACAGAAAACAGTGTTACATCAAAAGTGTTTTAGGCATAAGTAAGCACTTGATGCTTTCGATTGAAATATAAAATATTCACAAAATCGCAATAATTAAACATGTATTTTTCTCTCCCCCCTTTCCAATGATGTATAATTAATACTATTTTGAAGAAATGCAAAGGAATTACCGTTTATTAAAAAAACACGCGGCCTGGCTAAAAACAAAATTATCTGAACGTTTTGACGCTACGTCATCGCGTGAAATTGTAGCGTCCGTGTTACCCTCTTTTATTCCGTTCCGCGTGCATGTTGCATGAGTCTCGAGTTATGTGCATA
Organism: Fragum whitleyi; assembly: GCA_948146395.1. Classification (NCBI taxonomy): domain Eukaryota; kingdom Metazoa; phylum Mollusca; class Bivalvia; order Cardiida; family Cardiidae; genus Fragum; species Fragum whitleyi. The sequence continues at coordinate 14,781,637 of OX411552.1, read as the reverse complement.
TGCCCTTTCTCGTATTCAAGCACGTCACTATTACACCCGGTAAACCCTATCGGATCTTCATAGGCCTTTATTCGCTTAACCTTCAAATGACATCCGCCTGCAATCTAACATAAACGTCAGATATTTTCAGTTCTGTCATCCAACGTTTTCCCCTAAGTATAGGCCTAAGTTCCCATCAAGTGGTCGTGGTGATGCTCTCATCATTTGAAAGTCATGAGTACTAACCAGCGGCAGATACAGATACAGGGACTAATTGCTCAAATTCTGTACATCTGATATCTTTTATTTGTAGAATTTCATGTTCTTGTGCTTAGAACACAACAAAAAGGGGGGTTATTGTTCTTGTATTGCATAATTTTGATTGAATTCGTCCACTACAACGAAGTAATTTGGATACAGGTGGGGGGGGGGGGGGGGTTCGTTCGAACCCCATCTTGATCCGCCAATGCTAACGCCAAATTACTTCTGGGATAAGGGAACAAAACAGATTTGATTCTTTGCTTTGAATATCGCATGGTTTGAAGATACTTGCGCACTACCAAAACTATATCTAGTTGACAAATTGTGCGGTTTGTCCGAACGGGGACTGTCTGTTTATCTTTCCTGGGGGATTTTTGTGATGAGTAAGCTATTTCTGAACATAAATTAAACTTGATAACTGCATGCATTTCAAAAAACGGAATGATTATGGTCGAGTTTTGTTATTCATTATCATGTTCGATACGTGACTAATTATTTTCTTTAAGTGCTTGAGCTATACAAAGATGAAATCATCTCATCATTTCCTTCCCTATATATACAATACTGAGTTCCGTAAAAGAAAGCATTTCAATACAGATTTGTCTTTGACAGTTTTGGCATCAGATGGGTTCAAGATGATTAAATTTCTCTCAATAGAAAATTGTAATAAAATTTCCTTTGTATGTGTCCTTCTGTATGTGGCCTTATAGTGTTAATCACGAGCTTTAAATGTTGTATTGTTATTCTCCAATACACCAATGGGTTATATCAATGCAAGACTACAGTAAGTGTTTCACTTTCCTGTTTAACAAAATTTTTGATCTGTCAAGATTCAAAGGTTTTGCAGAAGAAAAATTAAAGTGGATTAAATTTGAAAAATAATCATTCTGTAGGGTAGAAAATAGTGTGGAAAAAGAAGAAATTGCTTGTCAAAGGCAATTTCTTCTTTTTCACAATGTTTTCTCAATCATAAAATCACAGGCACGTAAAAAGAAGGGATTAAACAGGAAAGGGTTAAACAATGATCTATAGAAATGGGCGTTTTTGGTTGTGTTAATTGAGATAAATAACTGCAATCGCCTTGGCACATGGATGGCAAATAATGCCAGATGCTAAAAATTTAAGTCCTTGCCTTTTAAGACTCACTGAACTGTAAAATGAAAGCCACCGAGGACATGTGAGTTGCGACAATAGTGTTTAGTATGACTACTGAGCATGATCATAAGGCTTTGGTCCTTGTCAGACAATGATTTTGAAGACTAATTCAAATTAGTTCTGTATAAATTGGTTCTTTATAAACCCTAGTGTTTCTGGTATGTGTAATTTAGGTATTATTTACTTACATATGACTGAGAAAAAGAATCAAGCACTTTCTAGATTGAATGTGTTTGAATTATTTTTTCATTTAATCAAATTTCTTGAAATTATGATAGAGGGTCAGTATCCTTCCTGTGAAAGTTGGTTGAGTTTCAGAGATGTTTTAAAGGGACAAATGCTAACAAGATATGTTCCCAGAAACATTGATTGATTGAATAGGTTTTACGCCGCTTTCAACAATTTCGCAGTTATATCATGGCAGCCGGAGCACCTAACAATGTATTCCTGGTATTTCTTTCACCTGTACTACCATTACACCCTTTCCTAGCCTCCGACTGCTATCTCACATAGGTTTACAATTATCTTCCCATTGGCGAGAGTCAAACGTCGGAAAGGATATTTGCCGCCACCGGGGATCAAACCCAAGACTTCCAGATTGGAAGTCTTAAGCCTAACCAACTGCGCTATGGTGGCAGCTGTTCCCAGAAACAATTTGAACAGCAATATATAACCTTGACAAATGATATTGACATATTGAGCATATATATGAGGTGTACCAAATATGAAAATTGTGTCTTAATTATTTTTAGAGTTATAGGAAAATGTTAAAATAGGGAGTTAAGTTTGCATCTTTTATGGATAAGGGCAAAAAATTTGACCAGGACTTCATCAGATGACCCCTTTTAGTTGTGTCTTTTTTTAACCCTTTCCTGTTTTAACAAATTTTGGACATGTCCAAATTCAAAGGTTTTGCAGACAAAAATTAAAAGTGGATTTAATTTGAAAAATAACCATTCAGTAGGGTAGAAAATAGTGTGGAAAAAGAAGAAATTGCTTGTCAGAAGCAATTTCTTCTTTTTTCACATTTTTTTCTCAATCATAAAATCACTGGCATGTAAAAAGCAGGGATTAAACAGCAAAGGGTTAAGCTAGATGTATATCAAATAACAGCTTTATAATTTACATTGGGTTGATATTAAAGGAAAATGTTAAGTTCAAAACTTAAGTTATAATATAAGTAAAGAGACAGGTGGAAAAGGGGACTTTAGTAAAGCTAAATATCCTAAATCTGTCAATGCAAGGGTGTAGGAATTTGACAAGAAATTCTGGAGGGTAACAACACATTGATGTCTCAGCACAAAACAGTTATAACTGCCTATAAACATATGGGCAGTTATAACTGTTTAGCATTTTGCTATAGAAATGCATTAAGAAACAAATCACGTCAGGTGGCAATCAAAACCTCGTAACTCCAGCTCATGCAAGCTGTATTTATGAGGTATTGATCGCCAATCGACAATATCATGGCAAAACTCTATCTTTATACACCAATCCCCATTTACCATAATTAAAACTGAGTTATTTCAGTTGATTGCTAGTCAATTCACTAGCTAGGTTGACTTGGACAGGCCATTAGCTGTTTTGTCCCACAACAGTTTCACTAGTGCACAAAGCACACATGTTGAACAGCCAAGATAACTGTACAATACAATAAGAAACATCACACTGTGACAGTCTGAAGAGGGGGGTTAACCCTTTCCTGTTTAATCCCTGCTTTTTACGTGCCAGTGATTTTATGATTGGGAAAACAATGTGAAAAAAAAGAAGAAATTGCTTCTGACAAGCAATTTCTTCTTTTTCCACACTATTTTCTACCCTACTGAATGGTTATTTTTCAAATTAAATCCACTTAAAATTTTCGTCTGCAAAACCTTTGAATTTGGACAGGTCCAAAATTTTGTAAAACAGGAAAGGGTTAAGAACTTATTCATCTACAGAGCACATATTGACAACTCTGTCAGACTGTTAAGATGCACAGGCTGGTCAGAGACTTTGTGTGATGCACACATGAAATTGTTGGAAATGTCAAGCACAGACTGATTTATAAGGAGGTAAACGGACTAAGAAATGTACATGTATATTTTTTCATTTAGATTTATTTATGTATATAAAAAAAAACATGGATATCAAAATAAACAAGAAATGTGCAAATCAGACCAATACCCCAAAAGCCACATGTGCATACTGACCATTAGCGCAGGAAGTATTTGATTTAAATATTTAGCTTAGTCTTTCTATGAAGTTTGAATAAAACCCCTCTATTAATTTCCGAGGAATTAATCAGACAAGATTTTTTATGAAAGAGCCATTTTCCTGTCAAAAGTCAGGCTTAACCCTTTGCTGTTTAATCCCTGCTTTTTATGTGCCTGTGAATTTATGATTGAGAAATCATTGTGAAAAAAGAAGAAATTGCTTCTAACAAGCAATTTCTTCTTTTTCCACACTATTTTCTACCCTACTGAATGGTAATTTTTCAAATTAAATCCACTGGAAAGGGTTAATAGAACTTGCACATCTGTTTAATACTGATCATATCTGTGAAGTTTATCTAATATCCATCCAATGGGTTATGACAAAATTGAGCTGATACGAAAAAGCTAGACAGACAAACCAACAAGCAGACTCCTAGATAACCCTCAAACATTGGGGGTATAATGAAACACACTTTACAATGATGAAAGACAACAACATAAGCACAAACATGGTAAATACAAAACAATCTTACAGCTTTAGATAGCTTTGAGCATAACATAGTGGTGAAACGTATCTGAAGCCAAACACAACAGTTTTAAGTGGATTATTTTTTATAATTTCTTACGTCTTTTGGGGTAGAAAATATGATGGAAATGTAGAAATTGCTTGTCACAAGTAATTATTTTATTATAAACAATTTGTTCCTAAATCCCGTTATTTAAAAAGAGATTTTTTTCTTTTCAAATTACGCCCGTTTGCTAAAAAGCAGGGTATATCAACATGTATATTGAAATCTATGGGGTAAGATATCATAACTATCAACAAAAAACCACCAACATTAACTATCAACGCATTTAGGAAGATAAGGTGTGATCAAGTTTGAGTAAAATATGCATTTTAAAGTCTTTAATTCAGTTTATACCATTTACGACGTCAAAATGATTTAGTAAACGACTTTCGACTCAATTTACGGCGCTCATTATCTGACAAACTGTTTAATCGAGGGAATTCTAGGAGGTATTTTACCCTCCCACGTGCATCAATATTTTAAATTATGCAATGTTTCAAATGGGAGAAAAAGGTTCATTATTTCAAATAGGAGGAATTTCCAGCCAAATGGATGGTGGTCATGTAGAGCGCATTTTAGCGTATTTTTTATAGCATTTTTTGAAGCTATAGATGTACATTTGTATTTTCAAAACTGAGCTCGGGAATCTATATATGAATATAGATTACACGGCTTACCGCACAAAATCTACCTATATAGTTACAATATTTTAAAATTTAAGCGACATATTGAAATTGTGCCCTAAATAATTATAACGTAAATTATAACATAAATGCATTTAGAATATCTTCTAGGCGGTAAAGAGAGACTGCCTCGATAGCTCAATGGTTAGAGCATTGAAATTACATTGGTCCATCAAATTGATTTCAGTATAGATCAGATCGGTCGTCTTCGTAAGATATGCTACCCATGTAAACTGCCGATGCTGGACCATTGCACATGCAAATGTATTGGATTACTCTTTATTATGTGTCAAAAAGAGTCACAGATTGGTTACTAATATGACTACACAGATTGGTAACTAATATGACTACCCTGTCTTGCGTTTAGTATACATAAACGTTTGCAAACAACAGAAAATGATACCCTGTTTTGAACGTTGCCGGGGTACCATTTTTTCAACTTAAGAGCAGGGCAGTTCTACTTGTATATTGAAATCTATGGGGTAAGATATCATAACTATCAACAAAAATCCACCAACATTAACTATCAACGCATTTAGGAAGATAAGGTGTAATCAAGTTTGAATAAAAATATGGATTTTTAAGTCTTTAATTCAGTTTATACCATTTACGACGTCAAAATGATTTAGTAAACGACTTTCGAATCAATTTACGGCGCTCATTATCTGACAAACTGTATAATCAAGGGAATTCTAGGAGGTATTTTACCCTCCCATGTGCATCAATATTTTAAATTATGCAATGTTTCAAATGGGAGAAAAAGGTTCATTATTTCAAATAGGAGGAATTTCCAGCCAAATGGATGGTGGTCATGTACTTAGCGTATTTTTTATAGCATTTTTGAAGCTATAGGTGTATTTTCAAAACTGAGCTCGGGAATCTATATATGAATATTGATTTTTTCGTAAGAAGTTAAATTAAACGGGCCCCTGATATCTACAGTTCGATCAATTTCATTCAGCATTTGACAAATATCTTTATGATACGAGTCATTTGTCTCCTTCAACTCAACGAATGTTGGATGAGCAAGGTAAAAGATGTTTTAGAAATATATGTCTGAATTCTTATAAAGTCGAATCTATTACCTGAAACTTTTGGGCACCATTAGTCTTATTGCATTATATGATATCCCGGAATGGAAGCCAATCACTTGATAACAGTGTTCCCTTCGACTGTTTGCTCACAAGTTGTCGTTTAGTTCCTGGTAAAGGAGTAGAATGGGCGGATCCATGTTTTGGAGAACGAACGTGTTACTACGTAAGGTATACGCTGTAGGTTCTTAATAGCTTCGAAATAAAGGAGGTCCAATTAATCATTTCTCAAGACTTCTCTGCTCAAAATCACTGTTTATTGCGTTTATGGCATGATACTAGAAATCTTTAACGTGTGAAGATAATGCAAAATTCCCTGTTAAAATATGAAATGTAGTTTGAATTTCTAATCGGCCGAATGGATGATCCGCGTGAGCTTATCGAGAGTTCAGCGCAAAAACAGAGTATGTGTCTAAACAGTGAATAGACACAAACTATGTTTTCGATCTAAGCCCTCGCTAATGAAACTTGTACTTATACCTTTCCGTGTTTAGTATTTTTCGAATAAAAAGTCTAACGACACCTATAGAAGTGCAACACGTTTAAAATTGTGTTTATTAATTGTCCTAATGATATTTTCTAAGAATGAGTTAGGACTTTAGGAATTATTGGAGCGAAAAATTTACCCACTTTGCTCCTCTCCACCTAGGTATATAAATAGTAAAAAATGTGAGAGTTGAAGGCTAATGTGCATGACTGCAAATGGTGCCAAGTACTAACATGCGGCTTATGACTGGATGACGATTGGGTAAATGTAGTTACACCCGTTGATGTAAGATAAACTTTAACTTTAAGTACTGTACAAAGTATGTTCGATTAAAATTATGTATAGATATGAAATGATCGCTCTTTACATCCTTTGATTTGAAAATGATACAATACCAATGATTTTAAGACAATACAAACTGTAATTGATACACCAGCGTCATCAAATGCATTAAAGAGTTCATGATGACAATCGTCTTCCGGCTTGTACAAACTATTTCGATTAGCAAGTCTACACCGAAGATCCGGTTTGCTTGTAAACCAACCAAATAAAAGATATCGTATTCTTAAATCGTTCAATATGGAAGGGTGTTACACAGTTGTTTAAAAAAACCCATCCCAATGGATATATTGAAAAAAAAAGACAATGGCGGTTCCAGGATTCATGTAAGGGGGGTTCGAACATACAAATCCCACAGTGTTTTAAGGGATGCAGGTTGTGCGAGTCTTCAATTTTTTTTTCTGAAGTTGATCCCCTAAGATCATATCTATCAAACACATCGAGTAGCTAATCCAGAGAATATTTGAACGTTTGCACAAACACGGGGGAAAGCTAAACGAAATAGGCTACATTTAAAGCAGGGGCTCCGAAACATTTAAAGGTTATCCTTACAAACCTAGCTTACTATTGAGTCATTGGAATTCTTTTTGACGCCGTACAATTACTTAGGGGTTCGCTTTCCTTCTTTTGCCCAAGCAAGCAAGCTCAAAAGACCCATAATCTAACGACATATTGGGTCCTAAAACCACTAAGTCATAAACAAATAGATTACATAAAACATCAATTTGCAGCGTCTTATTGAAGAGTCACCAAGGGTCAGCCGATGAATAAAGTTCAGGACATCTTAAATACACAGGTTTGTTAAGACTTTCCGATTTCTGTCGAAAATTGCCAGGGTTTTTTTTTTTTTTTCTTTTTTTTAAATTTTCTTTCGTTGATTTTATACAACGACGTCTTGTTGATTGTGACGTCATTTAAATACACGTGCGAAACGATGCGCTTTAAAGCTGTGCCGTTATTATTCCCGAGGTCTATTCCGTAGAATCGCCGAGGTTTGCCGATAGAGCACGAACAACGCAAGTTGTTTCTGGCTGATCCTTGTTTCTTTTTGCTTATGACCCTCATCTTAGTCCTTCTAAGTGGTGTCAAGGTGAACATATTACATGGTGTTGGCTTGGGTCAGGGTCAGTTGTCATGGAATCACTCCTTCGATTGAATTTTCGTTGATACTGGTTATACAATTCATTTTGTTTGTTTTTAGGAACAAATCCGATTGACCTCTTCTGGATCGTATATATCATTTACTTATCAGGTTATCAATTTCATTAAAACATTTAAGACGTACATTTTTGTCTTACTGATGGCTTTGGAGACAGTTTACATAGGTACTGATAGATTGGCGATATGTGATTTTTGTCATAAATGTGTGATTAGTCATCGGTTAGACAAAAAGTCGTCTTTAATGTTTTGATGAAACTAGCCCCTGATATCCAGATTCCCGGAATGGCCATTTTTTTCATTACGGGTCACTCATATTGACTTCATGTATTCTTTATTTCTCCGCGACAATACCGATTATCCCGAATACAAACTAATAGTAAATTAAAAACTATCGATGCCTTGAAGTAAGATTTCTAGTTTCGCTAAAAAATGTGAAACAAAACGGAAGGGATGCAAACAAACTAACGGTAATTAAAACGACTTTAAATATTTACAATTGTGTATAATTACTATCTACACAATTCTTGAACACGAAGAGATTCAAAGTCAACACTTACGATGTCATTAGTTTTCAAATGATCCGTTACGAATAGTCAATAGCAGCTCAATTAAAGTTAAAAATACATGAATGTTTAAAAATGTTTGACTCGTTATGCATACTTTAAGCAATACAAATAAGGACACAAGAATTATGATTCAACCTTTTTTGTTGATTTTTTTAGATATGCTTCTATATCTTATAACAATATAAAAATCCGTGATAACATCTCATATGATATTGTTTATGATATCATATGGATATTTTTAGAGTAATGACAAAATGCGGTCAATTCTAGAAAGTTGCCTTGTTAGATATTTGTTTCATACAATACACTAAGTACGTTTTATATAAACAACCATCATTTTAATTTGCATCTTCACGTTGCTATTTCCATAGAGATTGGGTCTAAGACACAAATCCGTATTGATTGAACCGCGTGACGTGATATTCAATGTAAATCCTTTCTTCAACACATAAATGGATCATTTGTCAGGGCGGAAAAGTTCTTTTGTCGTTTGTTAGAGATTAATCCCAAAGTTCCTTGCGAGTCGATATTCATTTCCCAAATACAGGAAATTGAAAACTGATGCTGGTTAAATAAGAGGCTTGTTATGACACGGACACGTTAGAAAATAAACACAAGTTACGCATTATGTGAAAAGAGAGCATCGCTCTTGACTGGAAAAGAATGTTGTTTCTTAAATAAGAAGAAAAACCATGATCGCTTTGTATCCATTTCTTCCAGTATAACTATTTTCTATAATGTTTTTCGGTGGTTTATCGATAAATTAGTGTAGATTAGCATTTGATGAACTCACCGCCAAAAAGTGGAATGATCAAAACATTATACCTCGCTTTCGTTCATTTCAACCTACATGTATTTGACGTTAAGATAAGATCACGTTGCATAGCAATCGCGTGCAAAATGACGCGCTGTAAAAAAAAATTGTCCTAAAGTTTGCACATTTTGTCTCATTTTTTTTTGCATGAAAGAAATTGAATAATCGTTTGTTTTTCGAGTAAGATCGATTGATATTTCATTTCGCCCACCACTTGTGAAAATATGGCTTTTGTTGGTCACTCAATGAAATATAAATCGATCGCACACTGAAACAAACGATTATCCTAGATGTGTGTAATAAGGACGACATGGAACACATTTTGCAATTGTACGACCGAAACGTCGTTTCTAGCCTTAGATAACACCTAGTGGTATTCCACTGATAATTTGTGATATTATTATCACAATATTCGCTGCATCCGTAGTACTCATTTTATTTTTTTTTGTCTGTAATACATTAACGTAATTTTGTCTGTTTTGACTCACAGGGATATACTAAAGGCTACCAAACTTTGCAAAATGGCTGAAATTAACAACACCATTTGAAAAATGTATCGAAGTTAATATGTGGTATGTATTGAAGGTGATAGCATTTTCGTCTGAAAAAAAAAAGATATAAAATGTGTCGTCAGAGGACTTTGTATTCTCGAAATATTCGTGCATGAGTTTGTAAGAACTACAACCTTTTTCGCACCCCGGAAAAAAACGTAGAAAATATAAGATTGCTTGAAATGAGGAATTCGTCATTGTCATCATTGCTTTCTTCGCAGAAAGACGTCCGTGGTAGTCTGTACCTTTTTAATTTGGATAAGTGATATCGACTTTTAATTGGTCAATACAATTGTCTTTTTTTTTATTTATTTATCATGTGTGTGCGTGTGTGCGCGTGCGTGCGTGTGTGTTTTATTTTTTTATATTTCGACCACGACATTAATCATCAAGGATCACCCGGAATCACAATTTATCAATCGCATTTTCTAATTTCCGGTGAAAGGGACCGGATTTCATCGATTTGCTCAGGCCACAAAACGATTAATCGAGACGACGAATTAATTTCCTACGTTAACAAATGTCACCCGTCATGCGAAAATGGACCATCTGGGATCTCAGTTAAGTGATATTTGAAAAAGTGATCGGTTCCAGTAGACGTCAACCGTTGGTCGCATTTTATTTTTTTTTTTCAATGATTTTATCATGATTTAGAAATTCAGCACAGTAGTTACAATTTCGACCCTGAGGCCTGTTTTAATAAATATCTTACGATCAATTTTTTTTGCGTAAGTCAGTAATAACTAAATGTGGAATTCTGCCATGCATCATCTAATTGGAATCGTCTTCTAAAGACGATTCCAGTGAGATATTGCAATGCAGAATGCAACAATGAATGAAAACACAAGGTACGATTTTGATTGTGATTTTGACTAACGATTGATTTTTTCGTAAGACGTTTAGTAAAATGGTCCCAAGTCCCTTTTTGCGCGCCGGGTCTTAAATGTGAAAACAAGCGGTACACTATAAAAACTGACGTCCTAGTAAAACGATACCATACAATACTAACAAAATAATTGTCTTTGGGATGAGACGTTAAACCGAGGTCCTATGAGACGGTGCTCTACACCGAGCACGGTTAAGAATCATGCCGGATCTCAGCAGAAGTTTCGTTATGTATCCTCAGTAACAACTAACCGTCTTTTAGGGGCGTCGCTCACATGGGCATGTGCTATGGTAGCGACGAAAAATGAACGGAAATACACAAACAAACACACGATGTCATACATTATAGACAATTTGTGATCAAACATCACGAATGATTTGTTTGTGGAAACAAATTCTATTACTTAAAGATATGTGAAAATGGCCTCGGAGATTAATAGAGGAAATCTGATCACGTTTATACGTCGAAACATCTTTGTGTACTTTTGGCCATTGGTCTTTTTGGTTGTCTTTTTCGTTAGGAGACCTATACCAAAGAATTCGGATAATGTGGATTTGAGTTATTATAATTTAAAAAAAAGTACTGGATAGATTCGACGCAAAAAATAAACTTGACAGAATTGATAAGTTTAAGTAGCAACATATTGATTACAACACAGTTTAGCCGTATGTAATGCCAATGTTTTGTTGCAATTTTGGTTATTTAATTGTGAAGAAAATAAATTCCACATTTCAAACTGACAAAGTTTTCCGAATCCGTAACATTTTATAGAATGCTTATTTTCGCACAGAAACACAGTAATATTTGAATATAATAGTAAGGTATATATGTATAGGAAACGTCTAACAACATGCCAATCAAATACCAAAGAAGAGTCTTGTGAAAGCATTTAACTACATTACTAGCTGAAGGAAGTTTTCGCAAATAAAAGCCTGTGAGACAAGAAAAATAGTTTCCCGTAATTGAAAAACTCGCCGTAAAGCGTCACATCATTTGCACACAATCTTTGACAAGGGCTATTAGATTTCCGTCCAGAATTGAGTTCGTAAATTGAAATAAGGAATGAGAAACCTCCCAGGTCTGTTTTACTTCGATATCTTTTATAAAGACATGTTTCTATCAAAATAACTACGTGTATTAGAATACCGATATAATCCATGATTGTTGCCCTGACAGGACGAAGCTTAAGTAACGGGTCTTAAAGGGGTTTACTTATACCTTGTTGTTACTTCTCTTTAATTTTCAGTAAGGCTGTACAGCCAGCAAGAAATGTTATAAAACTCAAATTAAAAGCAAGAATACTACCATTAGCACAAAACGCTAATGGTAAATAAGAGGTATTGGTTATATCTTCTAAGATTTGCTCGAAAACCTAAATACATGTATCAGAGTTTTTTTATGAAAAAAAGACAATACCCCGGTATTCTCTAGGACTTGCTGCAATCCGGAATATCATATGTTTTTTTATGGCAACTTGGATATATCCTCTAGGACTTACCTCAAACCGAGACATGAGAAAATTTCTTAAGACAACTTGATAATATTCTTTAGAGCTTGATGCAAAATGAAATATCAGAGATTTTTCTTCAGAATCTAACAACTATGGAAGAACTCCGACCAACAAATTTAAAGTCATACTGACACATGTCATCTGTATACAATTATTAGGGGATGCGCAAATAGTATTGATCTTGATCAGAAACGCGTTCTCCGCGTGCTGACCAAGACAATATTCTTCCCTTACCATAAATTTCATTTTAATGTTTAATATATTCTATCGACAAACTTGGACATGATTTTTTTCATCTTCTTGTATAAATGATGTCGACATCATTGGTACCATAACTTTTTCATCTAATACAAGAATCAACATTGATCATACGCACAACAAACTATTCCCGACGTGTGGTCTTATATAATTCTAAAAGATAGGCGTATTAGGCTGTTGAGCCAAAAACGACAACGTATTTGAAAAAAGGCGTCGGAAGCAGATTTCCAATCAAACAGATATTTGACGTACATATTGGCTCACTTGTTTGCCACAACCCATAAAACTGTAAATATAGACTCTGTCAGAGATTTACCAGAAAGATATCCTGCTGGCTTCTACACACGTAATGGTAATAAAATCTTCCGTTTTTCACGGTCATTAAAATGGTGATAGAGTTCAGAGTTGCATAATTTATGACGAATCTCCCTGAATTTTAGTTTACGAAGCGAAGAATCGTGAAAATAATTGTAAAGTCTATCTAGTGCAACGTAGAAATTACTTCGATCAATTAAAAGATAATTTGTAGAGAGAGCTTTAAGACCACTGTGCTTTTTTTTACTTCAGGGGTGTCTCAATGTGGGATTGTGTAACCATGGGTTCAATGAAATAATTAATAAGAATACAGATATATTGTAAGAGGAATAATTGCTGCATTCTCATTTTGTATCTACAGTTTTGAGGCATGCCTTTGAACCTGAAACTATAGAATATATCCTTTATTGCTGTTTTTTGTCTTATTATTTTCTGTATTTAAAAGGGTAATTACACAAGATATAGGTAACCCTGTTTGTACAAATTTAATTTCAAACAAATGTTTCTTTTATCAAAAGGATCTTATCTTTGGTGATAAATCCCCAGTCTTTGGATGATTTGCAACCATATCAGCAATAAATTGAAATGAGCTTGAAAATACGAAACCCAAATGAACAATTTGAATCTCCTGCTTTGAAGGAGGAGAAGACAAAAAGAACATGAGATGTCTCTAGTAATAAAATATATAGATATGAACGTTTCGTAAGTTTTTTCAATGATTTCCGCAAGCTTTAATCAAACATTTTTTGGAACAATAAAAAAGAAATAGTGTCTTTTTTTGTTTTTACAATTGACTATTTGTCAACGTCTTTAAAGACGGCCTTATGACGTGAATGTAGCAGCGCTTTTCGGCCATTTAAAATCTAGAGCGATTATTCTACCTCCCATGAATATATTTTTGAAATGCGGACTTTGCTGGACCTCTGTTTGATTATTTTTTTGAAATATTAATTTCACGGAGGTTACAGATTATTCCTTTTGGCGTGTTGGATAACAAGTAAATTTCTATTGAATGGCTTCAGCTCTCTTCCTCTGTTATTATATGAAAAACAAAGAACACGTGTTGATGGCTCCGTACGAAACAGTTGTAACTGCCTAGAAACAAATAGCCGTTACGACTGTTTTTCGCTCTGAGCCATTGATTTGAGACGAAGAACAATGAACAACATTATGTAGCCTTTTTCTTACAATTCTCGTTCCAGCCGAAGCCCTCTTTACTTATTTTGTTTGAAAGTTGCATTAAAGTTCTGAAGTCTTATATATTTAGCTGATAAGAACGCGTCAGAGAAGTTCTCATTGAATGCACAATAAATTTGAATTTACATCATCAAGAATTCATCAAACAAAAAATGAACAACATACCACCGGCTTTGGTGATTTCTTCTGTTTTCTCGAATTAAACCAAGGACTTTGATATAGGACCTAACTCTTCAACCCGTTTTGTAGTTGGTATGAATTCCTAGTTAAAATCTGGCATTAGTATATGGATATAAGTGTAGGACTCCTTGTCAAAGACAATAATTTATCATAAAGATTGACAGGGAAAACCCACCATCACTTATTACAATTTATCAAACATATTTTCTATATATTTTCGGCGAAAGGGAACAGATTTCATTGATTCTCTTCGGCCATAAAACCTCTTAATCAAGACATCAAATTTATTTTCTATGCTAAAAAATATTGTCTCTTTATAAGATAAATGTATGAACAAATTCTATATACGTGCGTGTGCTTTTTCCTTTATTTATCGTCGCTACTGAGCATATGCCCACATGAGCGACGCCCCAGAAGACGGCCAGTTGTTACGGGGATAGTGCAAGGATAAATGACGGAACTAGTGCTCAGAACCGCCATGGTTCTTTAACGTGCTCGGTGTAAAGCACCGTCGAAAATTGTCTTTCATGTGGACAATTGAATTTTTTCTACCTTTTTTGCGATATTTTGGTGTCCATCGATTTAATGAAAAACGCGGTCACATGTATCAGCAATACAGCTTTGTAAATGCAAAACTGTCTTAAATGACTTAAATGGAATACATGTAATATACGATCAAAGTTATCCAGTAGCAATACAGCTTGGTAAATGCAAAACTGTCTTAAATGACTTATATGAAATACATGTAATATACGATCAAAGTTATCCAGTAGCAATACAGCTTGGTAAATGCAAAACTGTCTTAAATGACTTAAATGGAATACATGTAATATACGATCAAAGTTATCCAGTAGCAATACAGCTTGGTTAATGCAAAACTGTCTCAAATGACTTATATGAAATACATGTAATATGCTATCAAAGTCATCCAATCGTTGCAGGACAATTTATGTATATGTTCCCCTATAGCCAAAATGTATTATCATTATCATTTCGGGCCAAAACGCGACATTTCCAACAATGTCATAAGCGCACAATGGCACAAAATTCAGATAATCTAGTGCATCCACAAAGTCTGATCAGAGTCTTCTCAAAGGACTCAAAAAATAGCTTCGATTATCCTCTATATAATTTTTTATCGAAATGGGTTTTTTTGTTGTTGTTGTTTTGTTTTGATTTGAAAATCACTTCAGATTATATTAAGATAAAATATATTTTTTGCTCTCATCTCTTGAAAGAAAATTGCGCAATTACTGTTTGAAAGATACAATTACAATTGAAATTTATTGGCAAAGTATTTTCGTGGAGCACAGCAATTCAAAACTTTTGGATGATAGATAAGGTTTCTAAATGATAAAGGAGACAGTTTATGTAATCTTTTACCTTCGGAGGTTCATATCATTTAAATTTTGATTTGTTATAGATACTTCTTGGTGGGAAAGGGAGATTTATCTGTCTTGTTGTTCCGGCTGAGAGATTTCTATTTTCGTTGTTTTCAGACAAAATGGAACTAAACGATAGAAAAAATAACTAATACATATTCGTAAAAATACATATTCATATATACGAATACATTTTCAGAAATAGTAAAATAAAAAAAAAGATAGGTAAAAAATATGTATCTATATAGGTATATTTTGTGAGCCGTGAAGTATATATTTTTATATCGATTTCTGAACTAAGTTTTGAAAATGCACCTCTATGTACATGCTTTTAGTCTGTTATTTTCGTTTATAATTTTGTTATCCCAGAAACAGCATACTAACTTTTGATATTGCCGCCGTGATAAAATATTATGCAGATATTTAGAATAACTTACAAAAAATGAGGGTTAATAGAGAAAGCAATTTATCGTGTAGAGAAACGGTAGATAATCTATACACAAAGAAAAAAAGTATTGCAACATCCCATTTTCACGAAAGTAGTTCTAAACAAATGTGAACTGTGGTTACTTGACGCATTTTATACACAAGTAAACATTTCCAGTGAGCCTTATAATTGGTAATAAAACCGACGAACGAGCCTTTTCTCTATTTCAGACATATCATGCATTTTGAGACCATTATAAAAAGAACATGTTTTCATCATTTATTCGTACACAATTAAATATGGTTGTATCGAATATGACACATGGGGATTCAACTTGATCATTGTCTCTAATCTGCAAATGATCGACACACTAAATGCACAGCCAACATTATACACATCAAAAAGCGACGACAATCACGGCGTCCACTCGTTTCTTCATACCAGGATCAGACGTTGGATATTAACATCTTCTTTAATGCTTTTCGATGGTTTATCGAGAAATAATAGTAGATAATCACATGATAATCTCACCACAAAAGCAGTGAAATTATCAAAAACTTATACCCTGCTTTTGTGCATTTCATTCTATCTGACGTCATCTATGCGGGGCGAAATTAGTGACGTCACATTGAACGTTGCATAGCAATCACGTGAAAAATTACGCGCTTTACGAAAATATGTCATACAAATTTCACATTTTGTCTCATTTTTGCATTAAAGAAAAAGAATAATCGTTTGTTTTTCGTGCAAGATCGATTTATATTTCAATTCGTGAACAACAAAAGCTATATTTTCACTCGTGGCTCCGCCACTTGTGAAAATCTAGCTTTTGTTGTTCACTCAATGAAATATAAATCGATCTTACACTGAAACAAACAATCATCTTCTATATCATTACTATTGAAAAATGGGTAACATAAAGCTAAATTTTGAATAGGAGGTAACAGTTCACATAATTGGCGTCATAGAATGACAAACAAATAATCGATTTGGTTCATATTCTGGCTTCAATGATCTTACTTTTGTAGCTACACATTTTAGATGTTGCAATACTTTTTTCTTTGTGTATAGATTTATGTACCGGCGAAGTTTTGCACAAGTTGTGTATCGGGGAAAGTTCCCCCAAAGCATTTAACTTGATTACTAGCTTAAGGAAGTTTTCACAAATAATAGCCTGTGTGACTAGAAAAATAGTTTCCCGTAATTGAAAAACTCGCCGTAAAGCGACACATTATTTGCACACAATCTTTGACAAGGGCTATTAGATTTCCGTCAAGAATTGAGTCCGTAAATTGAAATGAGGAAGCAGAAGTCTTTGGGGCCTGATTAACGGCACGCACGTCGCTGCTCGAACGTTACACCAAAATTTTTTTTAATGTAGTGGACCTGTTATAATTCTGCAACGTTTCGGAAGTAATGAACTTTAACAATGTTTACCTGATGAAATCATTAGGAGACCTCGGTCAACATTGTGAAAGATCATAAGTTCCGAAATGATGCGGAACTATTATGTGTCCACTACCTTAATGAAAAACAATTATAAGAGAACTAAGAGATGATCTGTGCATAAACCGTTTAGGAGTACATGGATAAGAAACAATTGAGCCTATAGCTCATAAAAGTAAGATGCGTGACAGTACAATGTTTTACAAGAAGATTTAAGCGAAACTGATGTAAGTGCTTCAAAACTTATGTAATTGTCAATCACCCAGTGGGATTTTAGATTTTAAATAGCATCTGAAAAGAATTTATGGCTAATCTGTCCGTTTTGATATTAAACTCGGAAGAAATTTCACAACAGTTTTGGATGCACTAAAAAGTTTTAATGTAGAACTGTCATTCTCAGCAAATTTTGAATAACAATTTCGAAGGAATGATTTCTTTAATTGCTAATTTGTTTGTTATGATCTTAAAAATATGCCTATGTCACGCAAAAAGGACTTTAAAGGAACCCCATCTGGGAAACGCGTAAAAGTACAGTCAATCTTGCTCGAGCGTCTATGTCGATTAAGCGACCAATTTTATTATGCGATAAGTTTCACATCTCCTTCCTAAAATAAAATATCTAAACAAAGTAGATAGCATAGGTCTGAAACTTATCCGATGTTGGAATATAGACATTGTTCAGGTTGAAATCCCTTCTAGCATATTTGATACAGTCATAGTTAATAATATAAGAATAGTTCATCATGTTATCTTTTATAATGGCTATTAAATGAATGAAATGGCAGAATTAAAATAAAAGTTTTTGTTTTTTTTTTTCGTTTTATTTTTTTCAGTTTTATTACCAATTTTAAGACCCGCTTAAAATGTTTTCTCGTGCATAAAATGCGCCAAGCTACCACATTTCAATCTTGTTCAAAACTAATTTGGTGAAAATCGGATGTTGCAATACTTTTTTCTTTGTGTATACAGTCATATTCAATCAAAATCATGTTTCTTGTGTGAAAGCAAAAAGTGTACTGAGCGACCACTTTCTAAATTGATCGCTTTTTGGTGATACCGTTATTGGTCGCTTAATACAACTTTTTCTGTATTTGAAAAGGAGATTGGAAGTAGCAGAGTTCAACTAAAACTCGTATGTTGCAAAACAGATATAGTATGGCAGAAATGCTGTTGCAATCATTGGAAAAACTCGATCACAACGACATTTCTATTTTTGTTAGTTCACTCTGTTGAAACGAACGTTATATTTTACAATTGGGATGCAAAATTTTGTTGTTTGACATTCTGATTCCAAACACCGTAGTGGGAACGACATTGTTACTTGTGATACGTCGAAAATCGCATAGATCGCACTACCTAATAGCCGCCTAGACTGGTAGCCGTCTCTTAAATAGAGTCAACAAAGTCAAGTCAAGATTCTCAAAGCCTGTTTCTTTGAAGAGAAGTTAACCCATATTAAGATCTGAAGGGTTCAGTTTAGTTATCCACCTTGTAACAAAAACTTCTAAAAACAGGGCCTGAATCCCAGGCTAAATAGCCGCCCTACAGCCTTTTTATGAACTGGTATCCCGCTGTCTAGTATCGATAGATCTAGGGGCAGTAACCCAGTCAAGCCTTTTTATAGCGTTCTCACTGCGCTCAGGCACATGTCGTTAGTACGCCACCTGTTAGCGCTTCTATAATGCTACCTTACGACGCTTTCACTTCGCTAATGACACGTCGCAGTCTAACAGTGAATGTTTTTGCATACTAAAAAAGCGCGCCGTCCGTCCTCGCTCCGAGATTTTGGAAATTTCACGGCGTTCTGCAAAATCTTTGAACGCTGCAAGGGCGCCGCGGCATCGCCACTCTAGTGTGACAGGGATTTTAGAGGTATTGCATGGAAAGGTGAAGCGCATACAAAACTGGACGACTAAAGGTTTAATTAATGATAATTGACGTGCCATATTTGTTCCTTAAATATTTACAAGAGTGTATAATAACAAAATGAACAGCCCTTGAGCACGAACAGAGTACTTTTATTTACGATCTTCGTACGACCATTACTTTGAGGATAGATCGGAATGATCAAGCAGAAGGCCTGTGTGATTTTGGGGTGATTTTTTGTGTGATTTAAAAGGATTCATTATCATAAGAAGGAGAGGAAGCGTCGATTTAAAAAGAAGGATAATCAATATAATGTTCCCACTTGTTAAGCATATTTTATTTAGTTATTAGAGGACATTTTGTCACGACTAGTTAAAACTCAATATTTTAATAAAAATTCTGGTTTCTGTAAACTTTCACTTGATTAACTGCTAGAAGTTTCCATTTTTTCAACAAAACCCTGCCGTGTCTCTACTTTGTGCCAAAATAAAATTTGCTTTTGCAGCCGTCGATATAAATGTAGGCATGTTGGATTCCGTTTTCAAAGATTCTAAATAATTATATTATTGATAGCTTTATTGAAAATACATTTATCGACGTTTAACACCATCGCCAATATTGTCAATAGTCTGTATATTGACAATGTCATTGACAGTGTGTAATCGTTTTTTACATTCAGTGGTCATCCTTTTTGACAAAAAAAAGTTAAAATCTTATTTTGTAGCGAAATTATAGTAAAACTATACATTTACTTCTGGGGCTCTATGTAGTTTTCGTTATACCTTTAATACCTTTAATACCAGTGAATATCCCCTTTTCAATTTTCAGCCGTTGGTTCAAACTGGATATTTGAATAATATGAGAACTGCAATATCCAAGATGCAGCCATGCGTTCAGGATGACAAAACGATTCAAAATGTTTGCTAATTATACCCATCTTTGCACGCGCACTTACGTGCAAAAAGGGATATAATTGACAAACAGTTTGCACAATTTTTTCATTCAGAACGCAGGGCTTATATTTACGATTGTTAACCGTTCGCCCTTTGACGATAAGGAAAGAAGCATAATGCTGAAAAGAAACGTAATGCGAGACATATTTGTTGAGAAACAAATAAAGTATTTTAATGAAATTTTTTTTTCCGGAAAATCTGTTCCTTTATTTATCATCTTCAATGAATTGAGTCTCTGTTAATCGACGCCTGTAGCTGTGACAAATGAGATTGGAAGAATCAACAAAACTCGTTACCATGGCAACGCCTTCAGGTATAATAGAAGATAAAATTCCAATTTACAAGAAATAATAATTTGCTAAATAAGCCCGGTGTTTAAGTCATTTTCTCTAAGCCTAAGGCAATTTCTAATAGTACAAAGTTAATAGTTGGTTTTATCATATTTTATTCATCGAAGTTTTTTTTTTTCATTCCGGAAAATTTTTAGATAGCTGCTGTCAATGAAATAATCGATTGGCCATTCAAATTAATCATTTGAAACGAAATGCAATGCTGACATTCCTCGTCATTTTGCTGTAAACAATTCCTTTGGTAGGCAACTTCAACGTGGTAATCACAGCTTGAATTGCGGCATTTAGGTCACTATTTAATGATTTGCGTTTCGTTTTATACCCAAGCCTTAATATTTTGAAGATAAATTACATTTTAAAATCTCAGTGAGACGGACAAACATGTCACCGCGTCGCATCCAGGGTTTCAGCATAGTTCCGGAAATACAAATAAGTTATTCTTATCATTTTTTCACATTTACATGATTAATAAAAATGTAACTGCATTTCTTATCGAAAATAAATTTTCAGGCTACAGATGACGTTCTTCTGCTCCTTTAATTAAGCAGGTGCTTTTGGTGCGGGAGAAATATTGGTGGCTCAGCGCGAAACATACAGGCAGTTACAGCCGTTTCGCTCAGAGCCATCATTACATTCAAGTTGTATTGCGGTTGGTGTAAGGGCTAACCGTGTCTTCCTGGCGTCCCTCATACGAGTTCAACCTCAGGGACGTTCCATTTAGGCACATTTTTTGCAAAAAAAATTGTACGTATTCAAGTCGTTATAGGCATGCATTAACGGCCCAAATCAGGGCGTTAACGGGAGAAAACGTCGAAAACGTGCCGTTAACGCCCGGCTCTTTTACTTAGATATCCTCGACCTTGGTTCTGTACACATTGATCAATTTCAATGATACAGACCCTTTTCTTCAAAACTTGTTTGTCCCTAAATATAAATTGATGCATTCTTTTTTTTTTAAAGAGGCTCAAGAGGGCCTGAATCGCTCCACGGGCCTTGAAAACCTCAGACTTTTGCGATGCCACGCCTTTATTTCGGGGTCAATTAAAATTCCCTGAACAATTTAAGTAAAGGGTCATCCAAGGACCACCAATGCCAAGTTTCATTGGAATCAGCCCAATGGTTTGGAGGAGAAGAATTTTAAAGATCTTAACGTGAAAAAAATGCTACACCCTGCTTCGCCCATTTATGGGGGCCAACCACCATTTCTTGAACATTTTAAGTTAAGGGTCACCCAAGGAACATCCATACCAAGTTTCATTGAAATCGGCCAATTGGTTTGGGGGGAGAAGATTTTTAAAGAATTTTGTGAAAAAAATGCCACACCCTGCCACGCCCATATTTGGAGATCAACCAAAATTTCTTGAACAATTTAAGTAATGGTCATCCAAGGCACATTCGTGCAAAGTTTCATTTAAATCAGCCCAATGGTTTGGGAGGAGAATATTTTTAAAGATTTCAATGTGTAAAAATGCCCGACCCTGCCACGCCAATATTTGGGGGTCAACCAAAATTTCTTGAACAATTTAAGTAGAGGGTCACCTAAGGAACATCCGTGCCTCCATTGAAATCGGCCTAACGATTTTGGAGGAGAAGATTTTTAAAGATTTTAACATAAAAAAAATGCCCCACCCAGCCACGCCCATATTCTGGGGCCAATCAAATTTTTTAACGATTTAAGAAGAGGGTCACCAAAGGATTATATCTACCACGTTTTATTAATTTCCGCGGCTATTGGTTTGGGAGGAGAAGATGTTTAAAGAAAAAGTCTACGCACGGGCGGACGGACGCACGCATGGACGTACGCACACACGACGGACGCTCCGCCATGACAATAGCTCGCTGGCCTTCGGCCAGTGGAGCTAAATACTATATAGGTTTGATTTTGAACAGAGTGCACATCGATAAGTAAAATGCGTAAAAACAACTCATTTCTACTATTCATATAACGCTTAACTAAAGATGTTGGTCTTATTCCCGCGTTAAATTTTGTGACGTCATAAATTTACGAAGCAACGTCGGTATAAAAATGTGACGGTACAATGCATTACGCAATTTTCCGATATATTTATAGGTTTGAAATGATTCAAAACCGTTTCTATGAATCTCTATCACTATCTCTGTTTGAAAAGATTCTAAAAGCTTCTTTTCATTTCGTTTTTTCAGGCGTTTACATATGCAGCCCGTGAAAATGCTTTAAAACTCGGACGTTAAACCTTTTTTAATGTCTAAAATCAAATCTCATGACAGATCTTATATATACTGTATAATACGCATATATTTCTATCATGAAAAAACAATGAGTTGGGAATTGCAATTTCATTTCATAGAATTGAGCGTATGCCTAATACATGTATTTCCAATTTATATAACATAGTTTAATGAAGATGCTTACCAGAAAGAATATACGCAAAGCAATACTACAGCAGAACATTTTAGCCATGACATATTTAAAAGCTCTAAGAAAGGAACATGATTAGACTACTCGGAAACGCGGGCTGATACGAGTCCTCACTTCTGGCAATTTCGTTATTATTGAAACGGTCACGTTCGATAATTTAGAAGCTCAGTGCGATTCAGTTTATCTCCCCTTGTCCGAAAACCGTTCCTGTGGTCGAGATAAAGAGTGATTTCGATTTCAATTTGTAAAATTTTGTCATGCGTCCGCCGAATCCTAGGTTGTGAATACCAATTGAAATCGTCAGGTCAAGACGACTTCAATCAGTACCCACAACTTAGGTTTTCGATGAGGAATTAAAAAAAGTCCGTACATCTCGAACAAGTGTTATAAATGAAACGGCCACGTTCGATAATTTAGATGCTCCGTGCGATTCAGATTATCTTCCGTCGTCTAGAACCGCCCCAAGGCTCCAGAAAGAGAGTGATTTCGATTTCATATTGTAAAATTAAGTTATTTGTCCAACATATTCTATACTGTGGGTACCCATTGGAATCATCTCATCTAGAGCACTTTCGTTCGTTGTTGCTTAAGGTTGTGGACCCGTAGTAGTTCCGCAGCGTTTCGGAGTTAACGAACTTTAACAGTCTTGGCCGAGGTTTCCTAATGATTCTCATTAGGAAACATAGGTCAACATTGTGAAGGATCATGAGTCTCCGAAATGTTGTGCAGCTTTTAAGGGTCAACTACCTTAAAGAAATATTCCATTCCGGGATTTTATCGTCAAAAACACTTTTTCTTAATTAGTTCGCTAATTAAATGGCAGGAAATTGAAAAGTCTTTGCTTTGATTTGATCTACTAAATGGACGTTAAAAGAAGAGATTTAATCTTAAAGCTATAAATTATGGTCAACTTTGTGAAGCTTCAATCTTCTAAATTAGTTTGTTTTATAGTTTCTGCTAGCAAGATGTGTGCATTTTACTCTTATCAATTTTGCTTGGAAATGTCCCTACTTTATATCGAAGTTTCTAAGTCGCTGTTTCAAATTGTGCAAACCTTCTGCTCTATATGTTAAATAGACTATATATGCACAAGTATGGGTGAGTGATCAAAGATTATTTTTGTCTATACGGGTACAGACAAATTTGACCTTTGATCTATACATCTTCACGGCGCGTTACAATGACTCTGCGAAAGAAGGTCTAAATGCACATGGTAAGCATTCCATTGCCGTGTACTTATAAAATTATGAATACCAGTAATACTTATAACTGTCTTCATTGTATCTGGACACGTTTCAGTAAGAAATGTAACAGTTTCATTGATAAGTATTTATTTTATCACAACTTTTATTCAAATGGACAGAAAAAAAGTGTTATACATCTCTACAGGTGTTAAAGGCGAACGTTTACACATGATACTTTCGATTGAAATATAAAAAATTAAAAAAGAGGACCCTGAGGCTCCGAAATCGCTCACCTGATATTTCAAGTAAATTATCATTAAGACTCCTTTTCCTATGATATGGCATGAACGTTCCCGTTTTCAACAGATTTCATTCTTGTGACCTGGCAAACATTTTGATCAAGTTTCATGAAGATTGGACTACATGTATATTTATGGCATTTGGAGCTCTTACGAGAAAATTGTCATTAAGGCCCCTTTTCCCATGATATGGCACGGATACTTCCCATTTTCAAATCAATTCATCCTCATGACCTAACAATCATTCTGCCAAAGTTTCATGACGATTGGACCATATTTTTGGCTTCTAGAGTGTAAAAAAAATGTCATTAAGGCCCCTTTTCCCGTGATATGGCACAAATCCTTTCCATTTTCAATAGACTTTATCCTCATGGCCTAACAAACATTCTGACCAAGTTTCATGAAAATTGAACCATATTTGTAACTTCTTTAGTGTAAACCAGAAATTTGTCATTAAGTCCCCTTTTCCCATGATATGGCTCCGATCCATTCCATTTGAGCAATCTTTACAAGGGACCACCCAAGGAATATTTCTGCCAAATTTGGTTGCTTTTGACTCATAAGTTTAGGAGGAGATGTCGTTTAAAGAAATTGTTGACGAAATTGTCATTAAGGCCCCTTTTTCCATGATATGGCATGGATCCTTCCCATTTTCAATAGACTTCATCCTCATGACCAAACAAACATTCTGACCAATTTTCATGAAGATTGGACCATATTTGTGGCTTCTAGAGTGTAAACAAGAAATTTGGCATTAAGGCCCCTTTTCCCGTGATATGGCACGGATCCTTTCCTTTTGAGCAATTTTCACAAGGGACCACCTAAGGAATATTTGCCAAGATTGGTTGTTTTTGACCCATAAGTTTAGGAGGAGATGTCGTTTAAGAAATTGTTGACGAAATTGTCATTAAGGCCCCTTTTTCCGTGATATGGCACAAATCCTTCCCATTTTCAATAGACTTCATCCTCATGACCAAATAAACATTCTGACTAATTTTCATGAAGATTGGACCATATTTGTGGGACCACCCAAGGAATATTTTGCCAAGTTTGGTTGATTTTGGCCCATAAGTTTAGGAGGAGAATTCGTTTAAAGAAAAAGTTGACGCCGTGACGGACAGACGGACGCCGGACAACGATCGATCACAATAGCTCCCTTGAGCACTTCGTGCTCAGGTGAGCTAAAAAGTGCAATTACTAAACATGTGTTTTTCTCCCTATTCCAATGATGTATATTAAATACTATTTTGAAGAAATGCAAAGGAAATACCGTTTATTTAAAAGACGCGGTCTGGCTAAAAACCACATTATCTGAAACTTTTGACGCTACGTCATCGCGTAAAATTGTAACGTCCGTGTTACCCTCTTTTATTCCGTTCCGCGAGCATGTTGCATGAGTCTCGAGTTATGTGCATATGCTCTTTCTCGTATTCAAGCACGTCACCATTACACCCGATAAACCCTATCGGATCTTCATAGGCCATTATTCGCTTAACCTTCATATGACATTCGCCTGCTACCTAACATAAACGTCAGATATTTTTAGTTCTGTCATCGATACGTTTTCCCCTTATTACAGGCCTAAGTTCCCATCAAGTGGTCGTGGTGATGCTCTCATCATTTGAAAGTCATGGGTACTAACCAGCGGCGGATCAAGGGTTTCTAAAAGGAGGGAGGGGGGCTCGATGTCGGCCTTGAATTCGAGTATTTAGTCCCAGGGTGTTTCCCTATCTTTATAGATTGGGTTACTATGGGACTAATTTCTCAAATTCTGTACATCAGATATCTTTTATTTGTAGAATTTCGTGTTTTTGTGCTCTGAACACTACAAAAAGGGGGTTATTGTTCGTGTATTGCATAATTTTGATTGAATTCGTCCAGTACATCGAAGTAATTTCGATACAGAGGGGGTTCGTTCGGACCCCTCTGGATCCGCCAATGCTAACGCCAAATTATTTCTAGGGTAAGGAACAAAACAGATTTGATTCTTTGCTTTGTATATCGCATGGTTTTAAGATACTTGCGCACTACTTAAAATAAACTGGCCAAAAGTTTTAACTGGCCACTTTAAAAATGACGATAACTTTTTTAAAAGTTAAAACATTTTAATGAAATTTTATTTGAGTTTTTTAAGCTTAATGTACGTGGTTTTCCACTATGATTTACCTATAGTTATCAAATTTGGACGTGTAATAAAGGAAAAGCTCAAAAAGCTCTAAATCTTGATAGAGCTCGGGATAATACACTTTCAACAAAGTCCGCAAATCGTTAGCTGCAACCCAGTCCAAGCAAAAATTGGAAAACATTGTCAATTTTGTGTGACCTTTGACTACAGGAGAAACAGAAAGAATAGAAGGCATGGTAAAATGGTGTTTAAATTCAACCGGAAAACCATGTTATCTAGCGAATATGCTCAAATATGGTCTAGTGTGAAAAAAAAACGATGTATCAGACTGATTTTTTTCACATATCCTACATTTTGTAGCTCAACGGGAATTATCAGTCTATATTTTATGCATTTTTGAAGAAAAAAACGTGTTTCAGGTGTTGTTTCTAGGAACCGTTTTTCTGCAGACATAAGCTCTATCACTTTCTTCTAGGGCCATATGCCGCGCACAATAGTCGAATATTTTTAATTTTTTTCCTAGTCTATGTTGCAGCTAATGACCCATGATACAAAAATTGCTACATTGACAATATTTTTAACTTTTTGAGCTTTTCTCATGTTGCGCTTTGAATTCAATGAAATAACGATAACTTCTCGCCAAAATCATCTGGAAAGTTGCTTAAAAATTCACATGGCAAATTTCACGAAAATCCAAACACCACAGAAAAAATTATCTTTGTTTTTAAAGTGGCCGGTTAGAAGTTTTGACTAGTATATAGCTAGTTGACAAATTGTGCGGTTTGTCCGAATCGGGACTGTCTCATTATCTTTCCTGAAGGATTATTGTGATGATTAAGCTATTTCTGAACATAATCTTGATAACTACACGCATTTCAAAAACGGAATGATAATGGTCGAGTTTTGTTATTTGTTATCATGTTCGATACGTGACTAATTATTTTCTTTAAGTACTTGATCTATACAAAGATGAAATCATCTCATCATTTCCTTCCCTATATATACAATACCGAGTTCCGTAAAAGAAAGCATTATAATACAGATTTGTCTTTGACAGTTTTGGCATCAGATGGGTTCAAGATGATTAAATTTCTCTCAATAGAAAATTGTAATAAAATTTCCTTTGTATGTGTCCTTCTGTATGTGGCCTTATAGTGTTAATCACGAGCTTTAACCCTTTGCTGTTTAATCCCTGCTTTTTACGCGTCTGTGATTTTATGATTGAGAAAACATCGTGAAACAAGGTGCCAAATTGTCACAAGATACGCCCGTCACACTGCTTAGTATTAACTGGGGGTTTGAATAGAACTGAGGTTATTTTGAATGAATATTTTTTGCACCCATGAAGTTTCATCTGAAAAACAACAAAGGGCAATAACTCAAAAGATAGGCCAGGTAGAGTTGTGGTTCTTGTGCACTGCATTCCCCCTTTGTGAGATCTATACACCCATGAAGTTTCATGATCCTAGCTATTATACTTTAAGAGATATACTCCGGACAAGATTCAAGTCTGAAAAACAACAAAGGGCAATAACTCAAAAAATAGGCCAGGTAGAGTTGTGGTTCTTGTGCACTGCACTCCCCCTTGATGAGATCTATACACCCATGAAGTTTCATGATCCTAGCTATTATACTTTTAGAGATATACTCCGGACAAGATTCAAGTCTGAAAAAACAACAAAGGGCAATAACTCAGAAAATAGGCCAGGTAGAGTTATGAATCTTGTGCACTGCACTCCCCCTTGTTGAGATCTATACACCCATGAAGTTTCATGATCCTAGCTATTATACTTTAAGAGGTATACTCCGGACAAGATTCAAGTCTGAAAAAAAACAAAGGGCAATAACTCAAAAAATAGGCCAGGTAGAGTTGTGGTTCTTGTGCACTGCACTCCCCCTTGGTGAGATTTATACACCCATGAAGTTTCATGATCCTAGCTATTATACTTTTAGAGATATACTCCAGACAAGATTCTAGTATGAAAAACAAGAAAGGGCAATAACTCAAAAAATAGGCAAGGTAGAGTTGTGGTTCTTGTGCACTGCACTCCCCCTTGGTGAGAACTATACACCCATAAAGTTTCATGATCCTAGCTATGATACTTTAAGAGATATACTCCGGACAAGATTCAAGTCTGAAAAACAACAAAGGGCAATAACTAAAAAAATAGGCCAGGTAGAGTTATGGTTCTTGTGCACTGCACTCCCCCTATGTGAAATCTATACACCCATGAAGTTTCATGATCCTAGCTATTATACTTTAAGAGATATACTCCGGACAAGATTCAAGTCTGAAAAACAACAAAGGGCAATAACTCAAAAAATAGGCCAGGTAGAGTTATGGTTCTTGTGCACTGCACTCCCCCTTGGTGAGATCTATACACCCATGAAGTTTCATGATCCTTGCTATTATACTTTTAGAGATATACTCCGGACAAGATTCTAGTCTGAAAAAAAACAAAGGGCAATAACTCAAAAAATAGGCCAGGTAGAGTTGTGGTTCTTGTGCACTGCACTCCGCAATGATGAGAAGAATACAATTGCCAAGTTTGAAGTCGATCGGACTTCAAGTGACAGAGTTATGCTCCGGACAAAGAAGTGGACGCCGCCGGACGCCCGGACGCCGGACGTCACGGGTGATCCCATAATACGTCCCGTCTTCGACGGGCGTATAAAAAGAAGAAATTGCTTCTGACAAGCAATTTCTTCTTTTTTCCACACTATTTTCGACCCTACTGAAAGGTTATTTTTCAAATTAAATCCACTTTAAATTTTCGTCTGCAAAACCTTTGAATTTGGACAGGTCAAAAATTTTGTAAATCAGGAAAGTGTTAAATGCTGTATTGTTATTCTCCAATACACAAATGGTTTATATCAATGCAAGACTTCAGTAAGTGTTTATCACTTTCCTATTTAACAAAATTTTGGACATGTCCAAATTCAAAGGTTTTGCAGAAGAAAATTTAAAGTGGATTTAATTGGAAAAATAATCATTCAGTAGGGTAGAAAATAGTGTAGAGAAAGAAGAAATTGCTTGTCAGAAGCAATTTCTTCTTTTTTCACAATGTTTTCTGAATCATAAAATCACAGGCACGTAAAAAGCAGAGATTAAACAGGAAAGGGTTAAACAATGATCTATAGAAATGGGCGTTTTTAGTCGTGTTAATTGAGATAAATAACTGCAAGCGCCTTGGCACATGGCAAATTATGCCAGAGGCTAAAAATTGAAGTCTTTGTCTTATTAGACTCACTGAATGAAAGCCACGAAGGACATGGGAGTTACGACAATATAGTTATTAGTATCACTACTGAGCATGAACATAAGGCTTTGGTCATTGTCAGATGATGATGATAAATTGATCCTTTATAAACCCTAGTGTTTCTGGTTCGTGTAATTTAGGTGTTTTTTACTTACATACGACTGAGAAAAAGAATCAAGCACTTTCTAGAGTGAATGTGTTTCCAATTATTTTTTCATTCAATCAAATTTCTTGAAATTATCATAGAGGGTCAGTATCCTTCCTGTGAAAGTTGGTTGAGTTTCAGAGATGTTTAAAGGGGACAAATGCGAACAAGATATGTTCCCAGAAACATTGATTGATTGAATGGGTTTTATGCCGCTTTCAACAATTTTGCAGTTACATTGCAGCGGCCGGAGCACCTAACAATGGATTCCTGGTATTTCTTTCACCTGTACTACCATTACACCCTTTCCTAGCCTCCAACTGCTATCTCACATAGGTTTACGATTATCTACTCATTGGCGAGAGACAAACGTTGGAAAGGATATTTGCCGCCACCGGGGATCAAACCCACGACTTCCTGATTGGAAGTCTTATGCCTAATCAACTGCGCTATGGTGGCGGCTGTTCCCAGAAACAACAATTTGAACAGCAATATATAACCTTGACAAATGATATTGACATATTGAGCATATATATGTGGTGTACCTTTATGCCGAATATGAAAATTGAGTCTGAAATATTTTAAGAGTTATAGGAAAATGTTAAAATAGGGAGTTAAGTTTGCATCTTTTATGGATAAGGGCAAAAAGTTTGACCAGGACCCTCATCAGATGACCCCTTTTAGTTGTGTCTATTTTTAACCCTTTCCTGTTTTACAAAATTTTGGACCTGTCCAAATTCAAAGGTTTTGCAGACGAAAATTAAAAGTAGATTTGATTTGAAAAATAACCATTCTGTAGGGTAGAAAATTGTCAGAAGCAATTTCTTCTTTTTTCACAATGTTTTCTCAATCATAAAATCACTGGCACGTAAAAAGCAGGGATTAAACAGCAAAGGGTTAAGCTAGATGCATATCAAATAACAGCTTTATAATTTACATTAGGTTGAAATTAAAGGAAAATTTTAAGTTCACAACTTAAGTTATAAGCAGGCATACAGAAAAGAGACAGGTGGAAATTGGGACTTTAGTAAAGCTAAATATCCTAAATCTATCAATGCAAGGGTGTAGGAATTTGACAAGAAATTCTGGATGGTAACAACACATTGATGTCTCAGCACAAAAGTTATAACTGCCTATAAACATATGGGCAGTTATAACTGTTTATCATTTTGCTGTCTGACATGCATTAAGAAACAAATATCGTCAGTCGGAAATCAAAACCTCGTAACTCCAGCTCATGCAAGCTGTATTTATGATGTATTGATCATCGACAATCGACAATATCATGGCAAAACTCTATCTCTATACACCAATCCCCATTTACCATTATTAAAACTGTGTTATTTCAGTTGATTGGTAGTCAATTCACCAGCTAGGTTGACTTGGACAGGCCATTAGTTATTTTGTCCCACAATATTTCCAACAGTTTCACTAGTGCACAAGGCACACATGTTGAACAGCCAAGATAACTGTACAATACAATAAGAAACAAGGGCGTAGCTCCAATTACGCACATTACGCAAGTGCGTAATAGAAATAAATCTTCTTTCAAAAAATTTCATTCGTGAATGATCATAACATCGAAACTACAGCTTATTTAAGCTGTAGTTACGATGTTTTGATTATTCATCAACGCTCAAATCATTTAATAGGGGAACGGACGGAGGACATTCATCTTTTGTTACAGTCCACATTTCGACTTTATCCTATATATTCTTTGGTGGTCGCCTTCTGAGTGCGTAAAAATTTCAAATTCCTAGTTACGCCTTTGAGAAACATCACACTGTGACAGTCTGAATAGGGGGTTAAGAACTTATTCATCTACAGAGCACATATTGACAACTCTGTCAGACTGTTAAGATGCCAGGCTGGTCAGAGACTTTGTGTTATGCACACATGAAATTGTTGGAAATGTCAAGCACAGACTGATTTATAAGGAGGTAAAAGAACTAAGAAATGTACATGAATATTCTTTCATTAAGATTTATTTACGTATATAAAAAGAAACATGGATATCAAAATAAAACTAGAATTGTTGCAAATCAGACCAATATCCCAAAAGCTACATGTGCATACTGACCATTAGTGCAGGAGGTATTTGAGTAAAATATTTAGCTTAGTCTTTCTATGAAGTTTGAATAAAATCCCTCGTTAATTTCCGAGAAATTAATCAGACAAGATTTTTCATTAAAGAGCCATTTTTCTGTCAAAAGTCAGGCTTAATAGGACTTGCACATCTCTGTTTAATACTGTTCATATCTGTGAAGTTTGACTAATATCCATCCAATGGGTTATGACAAAATTGAACTGATACAAAAAAGCTAGACAGACAAACCGACAAGCAGACTCCTAGATACCCCTCAAACATTGGGGGTATAATGAAACACACTTTACAATGATGAAAGACAACAACATAAACACAAACATGGTAAATACAAAACAATTTTACAGCTTTAAATAGCTTTGAGCATAACATAGTGGTGACACGTCTCTGAAGCTAAACGCAACAGTTTTAAGTGGATTAATCTTTATAATTTCTTACGTCTTTTGGGGTAGAAAATATGGTGGAAATGTAGAAATTGCTTGTCACAAGTAATTTTTTTTATTATAAACAATTTGTTCCTAAATACTGTTATTTAAAAAAGTGATTTTTTTTTCTTTTCAAATTACGCCCACTTTTCATTGTAATTTCAATGACTCGGCGCTAAACAGATGTAACTGCATATATGTTTATAGGCAGTTACAACTGTTTTGCATTGAGTCATTGATTTCCAAACCATTTTAGCTTTGAATGGTTTTAAATTTTGTACAAAAAATCGAAGTCAAACAAGGGGGATAATAAGTACAAAATGCATCAAGGATTATCCACTCTTGATAATATATTTTGTTCTTTTCATAGTTAAATTGTGTGCCAATTTTCAAGTGAATGCCTTCAATAGATCATGAGATATCACAAAATGTACATAACGACGACAAGGATGCCAGGACTTTACCAATACCTCTGGTTTTCTCCAAAAATGGGCAAGTTAAAAATGACAAAGGGTTAAAACAATGAATGATTGGTAATGGTTTGTTTAGTCAATCAATCTTTGATGAATAGATGCCATTTTTCAGTCGGAGATCGGATGGATGTCACAATTCAATGCAATCGTACCCATCACAGGTCTTATTTTCACTGTGAGTTTATATGCTAATACTGAAGGACAAATCTATAAATTTCCTCAGGAAGTTTTGAAACCCTGTCACTATCCCTGTGGGAATTTTTAGATTTTATGAAGGTAAATCATATAGGTTTTTTGAATTTTGAAAATTGTAATTACTTTCTAAAATGTACATATATTGACCTTTGGGATGTTTCATTTCTAATATAGAAATAACTTATGTATCATCAAGTTTTCTTGGTTTTCAAGTCTGACTGGATTTTTTCTGTCTCATCTGAGTTTGTACTTTTATCATCTACTGCAGGTATTTGTGAGTTTGTAACTTTCTTCTGTCCTGTGAAAAACTGTTTTAATTTACTCAATGGATTGAGTTTCTTTTTGCTCGGATCTATGACTGCAAATGATCGTGTGGTGAGGTTGTGTAGGGAACCAAAAGCAATGGCGACCACTGTACACGCTAGACAGATCACGTTATACGGCATACTGAAGTCAGGTGTCGGAAGGGAGACCAGCAGACTTTCTGTATGGATACGCAGGAAAAATTCACTTGAGTCATCTGTTATACTGTAAATATAGATAAGATTGTAAAAGCCATCATGAGCTGATAAATTTAGCCTAGTCAAAATCATTGCATTCAACAATTTGGTTTATATCCATCAGTTAGATTCTGAGAAAATGATGTTCAAAATTTAGAAATCACTACTACCCATAAAAGACAATTTTTTCATCTGATCACAAAACAAGAGGGCCATAGTGGCCCTTAATCGCTCACCTGAATGAACTGTCTAATTTTTTTCAATATTCTTCTGCCTCTGTACAACTTGATAATACCTTTTTTACAATGTTCAGGTTGACTTACAACTGACTTACAAGGATTTTCTATTATTTGACTCAATGACCTAGTTTTTGACCCCAGTTGACCCAATCTCATACTCATCAAAAATTGCATCAATTCTATCATTCTGACGAAATTTCATGTTGATTGTGCAAAAAATGTGGCATCTAGAGTGCATACAAGGTTTTTCTAAGATTTGACCCCGTGACCTAGTTTTTGACCCCAGTTGACCCAATTTTGAACTCGTCCGAGATTTCATCAAGACAATCATTCTGACCAAAATTCAGGTTGATTGGGCAAAAAATGTGGCCTCTAGAGTGCATACAAGGTTTTTCTATGATTTGACCCTGTGACCTAGTTTTTGACCCCAGTTGACCCAATTTCGAACTTGTCCGAGATTACATCAAGACAATCATTCTGATCAAATTTTCAGGTTCATCCGGCAAAAAATGTGGCCTCTAGAGTGCATACAAGGTTTTCTAAGATTTGACTTTGTGACCTAGTTTTTGACCCTAGTTGACCCAATTTTGAAATCGTCCGAGATTTCATTAAGACAATCATTCTGACCAAAACTCAGGTTGATTGTGCAAAAAATGTGGCCTCTAGAGTGCATACAAGGTTTTTCTAAGATTTGACCCCGTGACCTAGTTTTTGACCCCAGTTGACCCAATTTCGAACTCGTCCCAGATTTGACCAAGACAATCATTCTGACCACAATTCAGGTTTATTGGGCAAAAAATGTGGCCTCTAGAGTGCATACAAGGTTTTTCTATGATTTGACCCTGTGACCTAGTTTTTGACCCCAGTTGACCCAACTTCGAACTAGTCCAAGATTTCATCAAGACAATCATTCTGACCAAAACTCAGGTTGATTGTGCAAAAAATGTGGCCTCTAGAGTGCATACAAGGTTTTTCTAAGATTTGACCCCGTGACCTAGTTTTTGACCCCAGTTGACCCAATTTCGAACTCGTCCGAGATTTCATCAAGACAATCATTCTGACCAAAATTCAGGTTGATTGGGCACAAAATGTGGCCTCTAGAGTGCATACAAGGTTTTTCTATGATTTGACCCTGTGACCTAGTTTTTGACCCCAGTTGACCCAATTTTGAACTCGTCCGAGATTTGATCAAGACAATCATTCTGACCAAATTTTAAGTCGATCGGGCAAAAAATGGGGCCTCTAGAGTGCATACAAGGCAAATGTTGACGACGGACGACGCACGACGGACATCCACCTAACCACAAAAGCTCACCTTGAGCACTTCGTGCTCAGGTGAGCTTAAAAGACTTTCAAAGTTTCCACCATATAACATATAGAGAAATGACCTCCACCCATGAAAGACACAATTTTCATCTGATCTAAATTATTTTTTGTAGACTGATGATGGGGTACCATTTGATCATACAAATTAAATTCGGCTGCTATCCATCAGTTAGATTCTGAGAAATGATTTTCAGGTTTCCACTATATAATGTATTGAGAAATTCCCCCGCCCATAAAGACAAAATTTTCATTTGATCACAATAATTTTTTGTACACTGATAATGGGTCACCCATGCATGTGAAATGTGCTTGATATCCATAAGTTAGATTCTGAGCAAATGATTTTCAAAGTTTCTACTATATAAGATGTATAGAAATGACCTACGCCTATATAAGACATTTTTCATCTGATCTAGATTATTTTTTGTAGACTGATAAAAGGCCACTCAAGGATCATTCCAGTGAAATTTAGTTGATTTCCATCTGTTAGAGGCTGAGAGAAAGCTCATATTACCATATAAGGAAATAAGACAAGCCCATTAAAGCCTTATTTTTCATTGGATCAAAATTCCATGAAAAAATTTGAAAGAGCGTCACTCAAGGTTCATTCATGTGCAGTTTGGTTGAAATTCATCCAGTAGTTTCTGAGGAGAAGATTTTTAAAGAAAAAGTTTACAACGGACAGATGCACGATGGACACAGCACCATGACAATAGCTCCAGTGGCCTTGACAAGCTCTTTCTTTTTGTCAATTATAGGGTTTTTTTTATCTGGGGCACTAAAGTGTGATTGTGTGGGAATAGTTTACACTTAGCTATTGCAAACAAATACAGAGTAATCATTGTAAGTGTATATCAAATTGATATGTATCAATAACCAACAACTAAAAGGTTTTTAGGGCTGATCACTATAGAAGCATTCAACCACTGGCATAAAAGAAATATGCAAATCATTCACTCTGAAAAATATTCCTTTCATTTTCAACAGTAACCAAGTAGATTTTCCAAAGAAGAGATAATTGAATAAACTGTTACTTTTACATAAACATAATACCTCTGCATACAAGTAACGTAACTTTTTCAATGGATTAAAATGTGCATTTTACTTTTTTTCAAGTGTGCATCAAACTAACCAAAGCAAGGCCTATTATAAGCCAAAAATTTTCTTTTCATACATCCGCATCTAGAATTTTGAGAATACTGCTATCTGTAAGGCTTACACACAAATTACATCAACTTATTTCATCTTACAGGACCATTTTTCAATAACTCGATAGCTCTGAGAGTCCATTTAACTAGCCCAATCAAAATTAAATAAAGAAATACTTAAGAGTATGGCCTAGACATCATTCCTGTGAAGTATGGTTTAACCCTTTGCTGTTTAATCCCTGCTTTTTACGTGCCTGTGATTTAATGATTGAGAAAATATTGTGAAGAAAGAAGAAATTGCTTCTGACAAGCAATTTCTCCTTTTCCACACTATTTTCTACCCTACTGAATGGTTATTTTTCAAATTAAATCCTCTTTAAATTTTCGTCTGCAAAACCTTTGAATTTGGACAGACCCAAAATTTTTTAAAACAGGAAAGGGTTAATTCTAAAGAGTTGTTTTTGGAAAGATTTTTTTTCTTATTTCATCATATTGGACCATTTTTCAGTGATACAACAGCTTGTAGAGCCAATGTCATTAGCCAGAATTATACCAGCAAATCAGAAAGACCATGGGCCCGTTTTACTAAACATCTTACGATCATTTTTTGCGTAAGTCCAAAAATAAATACTTCTACAGTTGTAGTTAAATATGGAATTCTGCCGCGCAACATCTCATTGGAATCGTCTTTTAAAGACGATTTCAATGAAATATTGCAAGGCAGAATCCATAAATGAATGAAAACACCAGATACGATTATTGATTTGACTTACGATTAATTTTGTCGTAAGATGTTCAGTAAATTGGGCCCCATGTCCTTAGCATCATTCCTGTGAAGTTCGGTTGATTTCTGAACAGTAATTTCTGAGAAGAAGATTTTTTTATACATCATCTAATTGGACCATTTTTTCAGTGATGCAACAGCCATTGGAGCCCCTGCCTGAACCAATCAAAATTTTACAAACAAATCTGACAGACCACATCTTAAGCATCACAGTTTGGTTGAATTCTGAATTGTAGTTTTGGAGAAGAAGATTTTTTTTATATTTCATCTCATGGGACAATTTTTCAGTGACGCAAAAGCCTGTAGAGCCCAATCAGAATTTTACGTACAAAGCTGAAAGACCATGTTCTAAGCATCATTCCTGCGAAGTTTGGTCGAAGTCTGAACAGCAGTTTCACTGAAGAATACTTTTTTATACCATCTTATGGGACCATTTTTCAGTAACGTGACAGCCCGTAAAATCCCATTTTATCAGCCCAATCTGAATTTTAAGTACAAATCTGAGAGAGCCCAGTAGTTTTAGAGCAGAAGATGTTTTAGAAAAAGTTAACAGACAGATGCATACACACTCCCAACAGACACCAAGCCACAACAATAGCTCTGCTGGATGAAGTCTAGTGGAGCTAAAAACAGAAAGGACGTGCAGCTGTTGGGGATCAAACATAGAAACCCATGTTTGTGGGGCTGACATGCATCCATCTGCACTTCAATGGCAACTTACCTGTCTTCTACAGTTGAAGCATGTTGAGGTGGTGACGTAAAATTCCTCCCCGTTGGTAACATGGTGGATATCACAGCAGAGTTGACATAAAACCCATGATTAGCGTCAGGTGGGTACTCCGTCCATTTCAAAAACGCCCTGTCAAACTCCATGCTAACTTTTGTAACAGAATTTGGAGGAAGTCTAAACACAAGCTCTAACTGGTAAGGTTTACTGCGGTCCTTTCCAGGGATAAAATGGGTTTTGTCTGAAATAAGTAAATGAGAATTAGTCTAAGATTTCAAATATTATCAATATGTTTTGTTTTTGTTAATAAATGAGGGAGCGTTTTTAAAACTTTGAAAACTGGAAATTGAACAAAAGTGTATATCAATGGGCAAGACCCAAACAGTTGTAATTGCCTTAAAAAAAATCAAGGGGTCAATACAAAACTATTGTAGTGCCTATATGTTGAGTGTAATATCATAGGGAGTCCATTTATTGAGTCTTGTTGAATTTGTTTGCTATCACATGTATGTGTGAAGTTTAAGGATGTTTTTGGTAGTAATTTTTGCCCATTGTTTGGAGCAATAAAGTTGAATTATCAAGTCTTCAAATCTCACAATAATGCCTGTGATTCATCTTTGAAATGTGGGCATTTAATTTGATGTAAAACAAGAGCTGTCTGAGGACAGCGAAGCTGGACTATTTCTAGTGCTGGATAGTAACAGCAAATGAATATCGACTTTGGAAATTCAATAAAATGAAAGCCAAGAGAAAAGAATTTTGTCTAGAGGCTGATATTATGGTCACAGAAGCATGTGCAAAGTTTCAAAGCAATAGCTTTAGTAGGAACAGAGATGCAACTAACAGGACATACTGAAATTTTGCAGATGTACATCAGTTGCACATGAAATCTTAACCAAGATTTCTAAGTCCGAAAAGGGTTAAAAATCCACTAAATTCAATACCAGAGAATTGAATCTTTGTCAAGAGGCTGTCATTACAATCACAGAAGCATGTGCAAAGTTTCCGAGCAAAAGCTTTTCTAGAATTAGAGATATAGCTGATGTACAACATTTGCACAAAAAAACTTAACCAAGAATTTCTGAGTCTGAAAAAGGTTAAAATTTGATGAAATTCAATATCAGAGTAATTAATCTTTGTCTAGAAGCTGATATGATGGTAACAGAAATATGTGTAAATTTTCCAAGCAAAAACCTAGGTAGAAATTGAGCTATAACTGATATACAACATTTGCATGTAAAAACTTAACCAGGAATTTCTAAGTCCAAAATGGTTAAAATTCCATTAAATTCAATATCAGAGTAATGAATCTTTGTCTAGATGCTGATATTATGGTCACAGAAGCATGTGTAAAGTTTCAAAGCAGTAGCTTTCATAGAAACAGAAATACTACAGATAAACAACATTTGCACGTAAAAACTAAACCAAGATATCACAGTCCGAAAAGGTTTAAAATTCAACTAAATTCAATATCAGAATATTGAATCTTTGTCTAGAGGCTGATATTATGGTCACAGAAGCATTTGCAAAGTTTCAAAGCAATAGCTTTAATAGAAAAAGAGATAAAAAACATTTGCATGTAAAAACTTAACCAAAGCATTACGCTGACGACGACACTGACATCGACGCCCGGGTGACCGGAATAGCCCCCCCTATTCTTCAAAAAAGTCGAGCTAAAAAGGGGGTTGAAACATGTTTAGTTGATGTTGTGACGTCATTTAGGGGCCAACCCCTTTTTATCCTGCCAAAATCAGTATTTGTAAATATTTCCAGAGATAGGTCTTTTCTTAATGGAGAAAGTTACATTCAGACAGAGAAAGAACGTCTGAGTTATTTGTTTGAAAATTGTGCACTTTCTTAAAGAAAAATAGTCTTAAACGCTTTAGATATCATGATTTTGAAAAATGCATTGATTGTTTTTCTCTTATTTGGACCTTTGACCTTTCAGCTATCAACTACCCCTCCCACTAAGGTATTTGCCCTATGGGGGAGAAAAATTACAATTCACATTGCTTTATTTCGATTGGTGAAAGACAATCCAAAAATTCTACTAGATGGTCACAAAGCGGACTAATATCCCCCCTACAAGTGCTTGTCAAAAATAAAAAGCTATTTTCCATCAAAGGGCCATAGCTCTGTCAAAAGTAGATGGATCATACCCAAATATCACTTGCATATCTATACTTTGAAGGAAATCCAAACAATTGATGAGAAATTGACAGACAGACTGACTGACTGACAAATTGTTGGACAAACTGACTAGCAAACTGAGTCCTATATATCTCCTAAAAATTTTTTTAGGAGGTAAAAAAGCCCCTTTTACCTGTGTTATCAAACGGATAGTTGATATTCTCAAAAGCATTGATCATTGTGACCCAACAATCATCCTGTGAAAGTTTCAAGTGAACCCAAAAATACTTGCGGACTTTATGATAAACAAATCAGCACTCAATGAAACTTTTGATTAAAATTCTATAAGGCCCCTTTTCAAGCATTTTAAAATTTTGACAGCAATGATCTTTATGACCCTATAATCATTCTGTGAAAGTTTCAAGAGAATC
Organism: Fragum whitleyi; assembly: GCA_948146395.1. Classification (NCBI taxonomy): domain Eukaryota; kingdom Metazoa; phylum Mollusca; class Bivalvia; order Cardiida; family Cardiidae; genus Fragum; species Fragum whitleyi. The sequence continues at coordinate 14,741,123 of OX411552.1, read as the reverse complement.
TGTTAATATTTGTGAACATTATCTCATACAAAAACATTATCTCATACAAAAGAATAAGTCAAACGAAGAATACATAGGTGGATGGACAGACAGATCGATGATAAACATGCCATCATTATAGCTCTACTGACCAATGGTGGCTATATGGTCATCCTTGGAAAAGAAAGAGGAACTTACATGGTCTGACAGGTATTTTGTTTGCTTCTATCTTGATCGAGTTAAAATAGACTCTTAGGTACCAGGGTATAGTGTCCATATATAAAACAGTTAGGTTGGTGTTTAGGTTATTATATATCATACAGGTTATCCCTCCTTTCTCTAGGCCATACCCTGAAAGTAGAAAAGGTTACTATATATTCACAGGTACCAGGGGAAGTTTCCATATATAAAACAGATAGATTGGTGTTTAGGTTATTATATATCATACAGGTTATCCCTCTTTTCTCTAGGCCATAACCTGAAAGTATAAGGGGTTACTATATATACACAGGTACCAGGGGAAAGTTTCCATATAAAGAGCAGTCAGGTTGGTGTTAAGGTTATTATATATCATACAGGTTATCCCTCTTTTCTCCAGACCATACCCTTAAAGTAAAAGAGGTTAAAATTTACAGATAAGAACCAGGGGAAAGTTTCCATATAAATGTATAGAACAGTCAGCAGGGGTGTGGAATTCCCAAGCCCGAGTGTCATGACCAAGGCTTTTCTATGTTCAGATAAGTACATTTTACAAGGCCACTTGTCTGAGGATAAGCAAATACAAGAGCAGATTGTGGATTTGTACAAAATAGATTACCATAAATTAGCCAAAAGTTTGTATCATAGGGTATAAAAACCTTGTTTTTAATGAAGAAAATGATGGGCTCCAGCATTTTCTTCATAAAAGACAATGTTTTCTCAATATTCATCTATTCATTTTTTTGCGGACAAGTTCATTTTGATCCTGGACAAATTGAAAATTCTTTCACTTGTCCAGGGATAAGTGCCGAAAATCTGTATTTCCACACCCCTGGTCAGGTTGTCATAAACATTATCCCTCCTTTCTGTAGACAATATCCTGAAAGTATAAGAGGTTATTTTATTAATTGATAACTCTCTCTTTTACTATGTTGCTAAACAATTAACTCTCAATGCACCAGTCAACATTATTGCAGTTATATCACTTTTGCTGGTGCATCTACTCAAGGTTTCTTGTCATATCTTACACCAGTACAACCACAACATTTCATCCAACCATAAGCTGCTCTTTTCAATTTCAAATAATCTAAAACTCTGCTCTTGTAGTACTGGGTTGACAAATTGATACAGACTTCTTGCCCAATAGCTTGTCATACTGAACCCAAAATATCCCTTGATTGGCAGGAGGTATATACATGTACAAAGATCAACCTTTACATGTGAAGTCTACTTTAAGTGTTAATCACCTGATTATCCTTTTTAAAATTAGAAAGTTTAACAAGAAGCCCACGATGTCCTGAGATGGTTTACTGACTGTAAAGTTCTACCTCAGTTTAATCTGATATTTCAGGAACTTATTGATAGAAAGAACAAGAGATATTTGTAAAACATTAAAACATATACTCAGAACAAGAAGTTAAGCGCCACAAGTTTTTAGACAGAAGATTTTTATAGGCAGGGAGCCTGCATTAATTCAAAATAACAGAGATGTAAATATTGAATTCCAATGTTGAAAATGGTATATTGACTTAACAATTTCACAACAATACATGGGTGGTGATAAATTTTATTGACTTTGTACCTTGAAATGTAAATGTCGTATTTTCACCTTTTTTTAAAACATGAAATACTTTTGTCAAAGCCAACTTACGGTGTTGTCTATGACACGAAACTTGGTTTTAGAAGTCCGATAACACAAATGCAATTAATTCCAGTCACATCTTAGTCAGTAGCGTGTGTAAGATCCGTGAGCATTGATCACTGTGCGCACCCTCCTCGGCATGCCACGAATCAGCCTCTGGATGATGTGTTGAGGGCTTTGCTGCCACTCCTGGTGCAGTGCTGCTTCTAACTCAACCACATTCCGACGGCGCCCTAAAATGTCCCACAGGAGCTTGATGGGGTTAAGATTGAGACTACAAGCTGGCCATGGAATGGTGGTGATGGCTTCACGTTGCGTAACGTCCGCCACGACTCTTGCTCTGTGGGGTCTGGCGTTATCATCCATGTACACTGGTCTTGTTCGAAGAGGGTGATTGTCAAAATGTGGAATTCCCAAAGGAAAAGGATGTTATCGTGATATTTATCGTCAGTCAATGTTCCTGGAACTGTCACTAGGTCCAGTTTACAGCCGTAGGAGACACAACCCCATATCATAACGGAGCCACCCCCACCCTGATAGGTTGGTTGGACGTACTTTGGTGCAAATCGGGTGTTAGGTTGTCTCCAAACACGAATTCGGCCATCAGTGACATGCAACAACACCCTGCACTCATCTGACCAATGGATCTGACGCCATGATGCTAAGTTCCAACGTGCCCTCGCTCTACACCATATTAGACGTTCATCGATGTGTCTCTGTTGTAACTTTGGATGATTGTGGGGTCTTCGTGCCTTATACCCAGCCATCCGAAGTCGATTTTGCACTGTTGAAATAGAGACCCGTCTGTGTGTATTCCATTTGTCCCTTAGTACAGGCGCACTGGTGAAGGGCAGACGTCTGACGTGACACAAAAGTGCTCTATCCTCTCCAATAGACGTTACTCTAGGGCGTCCAGATCTGACATGGGCCTTGTCTGTGCGTGTTTTTGTACCAAACGTGTTATGACACTGTGGTGATACCCCAGCTGTCTGGCAATGGCTCTACAAGACATTCCAGAGTCTTGCATTCCAATTATTCGCCATCTTTCATTTGTAGACAATCTACGCCTTGCCATGACTGAGTTTCAAATCGAAATGTAAACAATTGCATGAGCTACACGACGTAAGTATCTCTGACAGAAAAGCTGATTTTCCACTTTACACGAGCCCTGGCTTTACAGTCATTGCACGAGACTTGCTGAATATGCATGTGCATCCGAAATATTTTAATCAATAGCTACAAGTTTGTTCATACTGTTTGACAACATAGATACGTTATTAAAGTTTTCGATAAAAATTTTATTAACTTAAAACTTAGTAGCGCTTAACTTTATGTTCTGAGTATAGAATAATGGTTACTGTGCCCTGCACTACTACTCAATGAGATCTATCCACCTGTGAATTTTGTGATTCTAGTTTGTATACTTTTTGAGATATGCTCTGGATAAAAAAGGTCTATGGACAGACTGCCCAACCAAAAAATGCAAAGCACTATACCCCTCTTCTTAAAAGGGGCTATAAGGAAGAGGGATATACATGTAATTATAAATCTGTTAACCTAGATGACTCTCTCCCCTTCAATTAGTTTTTAGCAACAGGGCTCCTTTTCCAGTATTTTAATGTGGACTTAATTGCATAACCCAGAATAATTTGAGTGAAAAATCTATAAGGTCCCCCAAGTGTTTTATTCCAAATCAGCTCTATTTTCAAAAGACCTTCCTTATAACCCTGAATTCATCCTGTGAAAATTTAAGGAAATCCTTTTCACATAAATATGAATATTTTGATGAAAATCCATAAGGCATGTTTTCCCTGGTTTTCTGGTGGATCGGCCCTATATTCCAAAGGAACCTTCCTTGTGACCCTTCAATAATCCTTTAAATGTCTGAATATGAAAATATTAGTGGAGTTTATCTCGTAAACGAAAATATTTTTAGCAAAAATCCATCAGGCAACTTTTTGGACAGATCAGCCCCATTTTCAAAAGAAACCTTCTGTGTGATCATACTATCATCTTGTTCAAGTTTCAAGCAAATCCTTTAATATTTACTTTATCGACTATACTATGTAAAAGAACTTTCTGATTGAAAATCCAATAAGGCCCCTTCTTTTTCATGTCTTCTAATGGATAAGTTCCATTTCAAATGAACCTTTTTTGTGACACTACAATCATCCTGTGAAAGTTGCGAAAAAAGGTACATAATTTGCACAAAAATTAAGTTACATTATCTCCCTTGAAAGACAAAATATTTCAATTTCACTCCAGAAAATAAATTCATACTTTCTTCATTGCCATAAGTCTGATATACATTTAACATTAAATAAGGGTTTTATTTACCTGGGAAAGAATTGATAGAATTTTATCAATAATCAATTACATCATTTTACTTTAATATTTAATTGAATCAATTACCATATCATGTATCAAGATTAGATCAATTTGTTCACTTATTTTATCTTCTTTCATCTAAAACCAATCACAAATATTTATGTGTCACTAATGTACAAATATTCTGCGTTATTAATGAACTGGCAGGGCGGGGCTTAGCAGTGACGTAATTTGGCGAGTTAACTTTTAAATATTTTGGGTTCATTTAAAAGTAAGTCAGCAATATTCGTGAACGCGTGCAAATAACTGTATAACTCTAACCTAAAATCAAAAGGATTCACACGCTTAGATAGAGTGTTCGCATTTCATTAGTTGGTTACCAAAGTCTCGTAACTTCAGCTTAGATAAGCTGAAGTTACGAGGGTTTGGTCACCAACCTACAATTTAAGGTCTCAAGTTATCTATATCGACTCTCTGGAGAAGAAAGTAATTTTGAATAAAAGCTGATTTACCCTAACCTTAAGTTCAACGACCCATTACTTAGGCTCCGCCCTGCCAGGGCATTTATCGTGGATAATAACATGGTTATAAGCATGAAGAGGTTTACATGATAGAAGAATGTTCAATGTAGAATAAATGCCCTCCAAACAATTATAATTCAGACACAGTGGTTGTATGACCCCTTCTGTAATTTTATCATCTCACTTTTGAGGAGAAATGGAGAAATTCAATTAAAACCAATAAAATAACAGAAAAAAGAAACAACACTCTTTGTTAGTTTGAACCCCCTTTTCAAATTTTCCTGATCTGCTATTGAGAGAGGTCTGACTTGAGAAATTCATCCCCATAATTTGTCTTTTACTCTAGCAGGGTTTTAGTGTGGCATTTGCAAAACAGGATCTAAAAGACTCAACCATAGGGATTTTAGGGGTCCATTCATGAGGTTTGTCAGTCCCTTCTTTAGATGAAGACTACTTCATTTAAAGAAATAATATAGTTTTTCTGTGCATTTAGAACTATTCCCTGTTAAAAGTTTAAGTATGTGTTGGATGATGAAGCGAATTGGCCCTCAACTGAGACTTCAATTCTTTTTGAAATCAATACCACAAGGGTCCATGGTACTCATATCAGATAGTTTGAAGAGTCCTGGCACATTATTTTGGAGTCTCAGACTCGCAAAATCTGCATCCCTTAAAACCCTGCATCAGGCTTACTAAAAACCACACACTCAAGAAAAGAGAGTTATGCTGACTAATTGGAAATTGAAGAAATTGCTTATTGTAAGCAAATTCTGGCATTTCTCACAATGTTCTCTACAAAAAGGAAAAAAAATACTCACTTTTTTCAATTAAGGCCAATTTAACCCTTGTCATGCTGAACCCGGAAAATTCCTGCTTTGGCAGGAGCTATAGACAAACATCAGCCTGACATATGTGCAGTCTGATGTTAGTCTACACCACCTGTTTCTCATTTTTAAACCAGAATTTTAAATAGATTTAGTTTTTCACAAAAAAATGACCTACAGTTGGTACTTTCAGTGCTTTTTACCCTTTGATTTTGATGAAAATTTTTAGCCAAACTTTATTCAGCATGACAAGGGTTAAGATTATAATGTGTTAAAATAAGTGAATTGCTTTGACATTCAACAAATCATTGAGAAATATATCTAACTTTATCTTATAACTATACAAGTATCCGTATGATAACAACCCGTATGATATTTTTTATGATATCACATAGTTATTTTTAGAACAATAATATCATACAGTTATTTTTAGAAACTAGCATTTAAGTTAGAAACATCGACTAAAACAAGACAAAAAGAGGTTATAAGATAAATATAATACGTACTAAGTGTATTGTATGAAAAAATATCTAACTCGGTTGTGAGAATTGGTAATTGTCTCGGCAGAGCCTCGACAATGATCAATTCTCCCAACCTCGTTAGATATTTTTTTTCATATAATACACTAAGTATGTATTATATATATCTTTCTCTTGATACTGCCCACCTCTCTTTTGAGTGTTACAGACAGGAAAGCTTACCTTGGAGTGATAGTAACATGAGAGAAGTAAAAGTAAAGATCTGACTTTTCTAAACACATTGATTACAGTAATATACATAATACTTTAACCAATGCACTCAAGTGAGTGAAAATTTGCTTTCAAACAGATGGGTTTAGAAACACTTAAAATTAGTGTAATGCTCTTTCAGAGTTTCCTATTTAGGTAATCTTTTTTCATGTTATTCATTGACAAAGTGATTTTCTATCAATAATACAAAGTTTTTTGTTAAAACTAAATTATAATTCTTGTCAAAAACATTAACAAAAGAACTCTCTAGTAGACAGTATAAAGGATGCATTAAATTGACAAACAGGGGGTATAGACTAAGATCAGTGCAGGTCTGCTCTTTGTCTACATCTCCTACCAAAGCAGTAATATTCTGGGTTCAGCATGACAAGGGTTAACAATAACCAATATATAAAACTTGTCCAAAACTTAAACACAATAAATCTAGATTTCTGTAATTTAATTTTCTAGTAGACAGTATAAAGGGTGCATTTAAGTGCTTTAAAGGCCTCATGCAAACAATTAGTACTCCTGCATAACTGATTGAAAACCCCTTCAGGGGTTAAAAGGTGTGAAATATTTGGGGCATGTTAGATCTATACAAACTCCCTTTAATACATTCTTTAATTATCTCACCTGTTAATTGATAGATGAAAGGTATGATAAATAATGACAGAGAAAATCCCCAAACTGTGGGAAAATTGTAATTTATACAATAACATCCCTACAGACAAAGGCCAGGGTATAAATATGGATGAAATCTCTGTTAATCATCATAATTTGATACTTGTTGCTGGTGAATTCATATAAAAAATTTAACATCACACATTGAAAGATTATGGATTTACAAGATTTAAGACATGCCTACGACTGTGCAACACAACAAGTTAATGTACTAGGTAAGATACATAATCTTAGACTATACTTTCGTCAAGATGAATCAGAACTGTACAAATTATCATTGTGAGCAACAGTTATTTACTGGTAATATGAAAGTGAAAACTGTTTAGAAGTAAAAGGGATTATCAGGTGGGGGAAAAAAATAGAGCAGGTGGCACATATGTGCAAGCTGATCTTAGTCTATTCCTCTGTCAAGGGCAGAATATATTCAAAGTTATGAAACACAAATTTAAGAGGTTGGTGCCAAACTAATATAAATGCATAAACTGTTACACTTTTTGTAACCTAAAACATCAAGCTTTCTCTGATTGATAATAATTTTTAACAAGAAATTTTTTAGTTCACATGGGTATGAATATAGCTGCCTTTTCACACCTGCGTAAGTAAGGGAAACATTTAATTTCTTCATATATTCTTTAATAAAAAAACACATTTTTTTCTTATCTTTATTGTGTTGTTTTTAGAAATTTAAAAATGTGTCATAGTAAAATGCCTTTCATATCATTTTTACTATTTTGATAAGACATATAAATCAAATAAGTTGATTTGATCATACGAGGATGAATTAATTACCTCATTTTGACTTTTATGCCCTATAACCAAGGGTGTTGTATGATTGCATATTAAATCAACTTGAATAGTATTGCTGAAAAAAAATCAGCTTATTTTACACTTTTGATTGGTAAGATACTGATTATTTATATCTGTCCTGATAAAAATTAAAATTTTCCAAGCAGTTAATGATAAATACAACAACAAAAAAATGTTTCAAGATTTTAATTTTCAAAATTAAGATGCACATTGCCAAGACAAGAAATATTTTCAGTGAAAAAAGATGATGATGATGATGAATTGTTCATTCAAGATGTTCTCAAATTATAGTAGAAATAAGAATTCAAAGACATGACAAAGAATAAAATTCTAGTTATTTGCTTATACCAACAGAGACACAAACCACAATAGCACCATGAGATTGTTTTAACCCTTATCTGTTTAATCCCTGCTTTTTATGTGCCTGTGATTTTATGATTGAGAAAATATTGTGAAAAAAGAAGAAATTGCTCCTGACAAGCAATTTCTTCTTTTTCCACACTATTTTCTACCCTACTGAATGGTTATTTTTCAAATTAAATCCACTTTAAATTTTCGTCTGCAAAACCTTTGCATTTGGACAGGTCCAAAATTTTGAAAAACAGGAACGGGTTAATCCTTGGTAAAACTGATGATTGAATAGGTCAAATCCTTATTCTTTTCTCCTCAACCAGAGAAAAAAGGGATTACATTTAACCCTTTCCTGTTTTACAAAATTTTGACCTGTCCAAATTCAAAGGTTTTGCAGACGAAAAATAAAAGTGGATTTAATTTGAAAAATAACCATTCAGTAGGGTAGAAAATAGCGTGGAAAAAGAAGAAATTGCTTGTCAGAAGCAATTTCTTCTTTTTTTCACAATGTTTTCTCAATCATAAAATCACAGACACGTAAAAAGCAGGGATTAAACAGCAAAGGGTTAACATTGCATTGACATTGGGTTTCTGCATACCTAATTTTGCAATAATCCTGTTCATTCCTGTGGGATAAGGTTAAGAACAGATTCTCTCATGACAAACAGCAATCAATCAAACATGGGTTTTATTATTATTCAAATTTCAGAAACATAGGCATAACTAGGATTTTGAAAATTATACACACTCGGATGGCAACCAACATAGAATATAAAGGATAAAGACTTGTACTACATAGGTTGCTCTACCTGTGAATAAGTACTTTTACCTATGCCATTTGTCTGTGGACAAGTAAATATCAGGACAAATATCAAAAATGGTACTAAACAGACCTAAAAGATTATTTATGATAATTATTATGTTAACATCAAAGGGTATAAAACATCGGTTTAAATTAAGAAATTGCTGGAGTACAGCATTTTCTTCTTTAAAAACAAAGTCGCTCAAAATTGCCTTTTTTGATGACATTATCTTTGATCTGGAACAAATAAATAAAACCTCTTTACCTTGTCCAGGGACAAGTGGACATATATTGTATTTCCAGTTTTCCACATCCCTGATAAAGGAGATATGTGAACTGTGACAAAAGATTTACATCCTCCAACAGCACCCCTATTCTATGATTTGAGCGTTGGTGAATAATAAGAACATAATAACAGCACGAACAAGCTTTAGTTTCAATGTTATTATCATTCACCAACAACATTACGGAAGGGGATTTATTTCTATTGCACACTTGCGTAATGTGCGAAATGGTAGTTACACCCTTTAAAAAACTTTATTTTTCAGGATCATTATATTCCATCCTCTTCATCATCTTTACAAAAAAAAAAAATATTTTTCAACATTCTGTATCAAGTAAGCCTGTTTACCAAAAAATCTTGCGTTCTGTCAGGTGCTTTTGGTTATATGTAACTTTATTGACTTGACAAAGGATGAAAATTGGCATTTGACCAGTAATTTAGTTTCAAACTAAGGTAAAAGACTGAGACAAAGATTTTTCTTTAGAACAATCAAATGTCCAGAGAATTGTTTTTCAAGACAGATTTTTAGAAATTATTTACTTAGAATTGTCTTAAAAGCTTCAGATCTGGATAGGTCTAAACATTTTTCTAGTAAGTAACACATTGAATCAAGCAGTCCTTGGTGTGTTCCTACGCCATAATAACTCCAGATTACATCAAGCTGTAGTTATTGGGTATTAAGAATTACACCTGCAATATGGGTATAATTTTGAAACTTAATTTATTTCTAGTAATTATCTAACTATATTCTTGTTTATTTCAGAGGTCTACCTACATGAACTCAACCAGAGATGTGAGAGATTGTCAATGGACGCCAACACTGACTTTGACTACCTAGCCTTCAAACTGAGAATCATGGCTGAAGTCAAGAAACTCTACGAACACTATCGAGACATGAAACAAGAACAGTTCCAACAACAGTGTGCTTCGGAACTCACAGACATTCTCCATCACACCCCAGACCAGCATGATCTCCATGACAATAGTCACTACAACAACAGTCACCATGACAACAGTCTCCATGGTGATGATGCTCCACAAACAAACACTCCCATACATGATGACCTTGACATTCACAGAGTTCCGTCCCTACTGACACCTATAGAAGATTTGTCCTTCTTCCCAGAAACAAGACTACAGGACAGTATTCACACATCTATGGACATTGAGTCTGACTTTGTTATGGAACAGTTTAGGAATATGTAATTTAAGTATCTAGTTCATTTGGTTCAAGTGTACATCTTGATATGTTATACATGTTTTACATCATGTTCACATAATTCACAATCATACAAGATTACAAAGTTTTTATAGTGAAGAACTAGTCAATAGCTCAGTGAAAAACAGTTGCAACTGCCTATAGTTTATAGGCAGTTACAACCATTTTGCAATGAGCCATTGTATTGCAAGTGCCTCAAAATAATCTTACAATAGTGTGTCACTTACTTGATGTAAAGAAAAAGAGAATCATTAATGTGTATATATATATACTTACCAAATCTGTGCTATAAGAATTGTGCTATTTATGTTCAAAATTTGTTTACGTATTAAAACTTACAAAGATTGAAAATCAATTGATTTCTCTTGATTTCTCTGTCATAACTCCAACTGCTGTTTTATAGGTCAAGATTAAGTTAAGCATGATAATGGTAAAAGTTTTACCCTACAGGCACTTATAATGTTTCAGCCTTAATCATCACATTCTACAATTACTTAGAACACTATCAAACACTTTCTGAACAAGAACAGTTAAAATGATGGAAAGTATTGATCAGGGACTGGGGTTATAAAACTTCTTGTTCTCAACTCAAAATTTTCTCAATTTTCAACTTGACATTAAAACTATAATCAAGGAGTAACACTGGTAAAAATTTATATATGTATAAATATAATATGAATTAGTTGTTATGATTAGACATGAGAACAATTTGAGGAAAAATCTCAGTTGAGTACAAATATTTTTTTATAACCTCTTTTTACCAATTAGTTTAACATCTAGTTGTCCACAATTTTGAAAGTGTGGATCCTCATGACCATGCTAATACATGTACCCTGAGAGAGAATTGTGTGAAATTCAAAGGTGTAATCCTTTTTTCTTCCTATAAACTTTGCCATTTCTTAAACGGGATGATCATTTCAACCCCTTAATCATCCTATGAAAAGAGAATCTGATGAGTTTGTGGTATAAAATTCCAAAAGGACCTTTCCCCCGTCATAGACAAATAAAAAGATCATAACACATTTTCCAGTGCATTGATTCTTGTGACACTACAGTTATCCTTTGAGCGTAAATTGGGCAATACTTTTTTTTGTCAGGTGGACAGGGAACATGCCTGACTTGTCTAACTTTGACTTTCCTAGTTGCGGACAAGTACAATTTTGCTTATCCTATCAATGAGTGGGAAAATTTGTTTTTGATGAAGAAATTGCTGGGGTTCAGCATTGTATTCATCAAAAGCAATGTTTCTTACTTTTTAGGGTTGAATCTTTTGATAATGATCATAAGTGAATGAATGATAAAGCTCTTTAGAAAATAAGAGTAGCAATCTACATGCTCAATACTTTTCAGCATTGTTTGAAATCCACCCTTGTGACTTTCATGAGAAATATATTGAAATCAAAACAATTATACCTTCTTCATAATATTTACCATATGAAGAAATTTTCTGAAAAATATGTCCTTTCCAGTTGAAATTATTTTTTTGCTGGGTTATCCAAGGAATAACTTAAATGAAATTTGGTGGATATCAATACTAACATTCTGGGATACTGATTATTTAAGCTTCAACAACATAACATAAAGAGAACTGACAACCACCCATAAAATACATATTTTCCATCTAATCACAATATTTTTGTTTCCAATAAACATTACCCAGTTTTAATCTAGTAAAATTTGGTTGATATCCACCAATATATGGTTTTTACTAAGTCTTTTTTACCGTATATGGCAATAAGCCACGCCCATTAAAGCCATGATTTTCATTGAACCAAAATTTCTAAAACAATTTGAAAGAGAGTCAACCTCAGATCATTCCAGTGAAGTTTGGATGAAATTCATTTTAAGTTTCTTACAAGAAGATTTTGAAGAAAAAGGACGGACACATGCATGACAAAATCAGTGTCAGTGTTGTGAAAAAAACCTACCAAGAATTTTAAGTCCATAGATAGTTAAAACACCACTAAAATAAATGAATCTCTTACTAGGATGTGATAATATGGTCACAGAAGCATGTGCAGTTTCAAAGCAATATCTTTAGTAGATAAAGTGATAAAACACAACAGCTGCACATAAAAACTTTCGAGATTTTTGAAGTCCAAATAGGGTTTAAATTCCTCTCAATTACATGACAGAGTAATTATTCTCTGTCTAGGGTTTATATTATGATGTAATATATTATGAGTAATAGCATTCATAGAAAAACAACAACAGTTACATAAAACCTTAACTAAAGCATTACCCCCAAACATGCATATAATTGAGCTAAAAACCCTTTTAACTACAGAATCTCACCTGTAATATACCTATGGGCATACAATGGTGGTGGGTAAATATCACCATGTGTCACTTTAGCTGAGTAGAATCCATTCAAATTTAGTGATGTTCTACTATTTGTCTGTTTTTTCAGGTTATATACGTGGTAGGTTTTAGTCTCTCCACCTCGTGTAAATGTTGTAACAGAGTCAGCCTCAGGAGCCAGATTTAAGCTGTAGTTCTTGTCCTAAAATTGAAATGTTATTCTGACCTACTATACTTGAAAGGATCTGGATGATTGATTGATTGATTGAATGGAGTTTTATGTTGCTTTCAACATTTTTTCAGTTAAATCACCCCAGCTGAGCAACTAAAAATGGATTCCTGGTATTTCTCTCTCCATCACAACCTTTCCTAGTCTCCAGCTGCTATCTCACATAGGTCTACCATTATCAACCCATTGGTGAGGGACAAAAAGTTGGAAAGAAAGAGTGCTTGCATCAGGAACCAAGCCCGGGACCTCAAGATTGACAGTCCGACACACTATCAACTGCGCTATGACGACCACTTGGATCTTGATGATGTAGACAGACAAGTTTCACTGGTGAAGAAAGGGAAATCCATTTACCAAAAGCATTTGAGAAGCATGTCCTTATGTTTGAGTAATCATCCAATCTTCAGCCATGTCTGAACATTGACAACATCAAACAATCTCTTAAGGTAGTAGAACCATAATAGTTTTTGTCGCAACATTTGGGATCACTTGATCTTTTACAATGTTGACTGAAGTTTCCTAATGAAATTTGGAAATCTCAGTCAACACTGTTGAAGTTCATTACTTCCACAATGTTGTGGAACTTTAATGGGTCTACTACCTTAAAACAGACTTAAAACCACTGTTTTACCATTTACTGATTTCAAATTTTGTTTGTAAAAGAGCCATTTTTTGCAGATATTTCAGCCTGTCTGACTTTTTGTAGATGGCAGGCAGTTTTGGCTAAGACCAGACTACATATAAAGGCAGGCTGATCTATACAATACATTCAATACATTCGGAACACCGCTCGGCCAATCTCACAATCAACCTCAAATGTACATAGACAGCCTTTTTTTTTTAAAATTACGGGAAAACCTTGGAAAAACTCGATGACTTCAGTTAAAATCACGTTGGCCCTTGAAACTGTGAGTGAAAACATTCAACGTCCCCAACGCTACTCGTTTAAGTCAATGATGTGAAACTATCGTATCCTAATATAAATATCTTTAGATTCTTAAATAACGGCTGAAAAAATCTTAATTTTGAGAATGATTCGTCAGATTTTCGGCCTTTATTTACTGTAAAAAAATATAAATCTACAGCTCTAGTTTTTCTTACACTTTTTCCGCCTAACAAAATGCAAATACCCATCAGCCTTACATACATCCAAGGTCTGGTGCAGTTTACGGAAATGGCCGAGTGATGTTCCGAATGCTAGTCTATATTGTCTGTAAAAACTGTATGTACAACAAGAATAGCATAAAAAAAGGCTTAATATTTGATATTGTGCCCTGACTGAGGTATAGAGACAGCTTGTCAACTTTCTTAACCCTTGTGATGCTGAACCTGGAATATTCCTGCTTTGGCAGGAGCTATAGACAAAAAAGAGCCTGCACATATGTGCAGTCTGATGTAAGGCTACACCACCTGTTTCTCACTTTCAAACCAGAGTTGTCAATAGCTTTAGTGTTTCAGATAAAAATTGACCTACAGTTGGTACTTTCAGTGCTTTTTCTCACTGACTTTGATGAAAAATTTTAGCCAAACATTTATTCAGCATTACAAGGGTTAAAGTTTATCAGTGTTTATAGATGAATAACGGTAGATTTTGATAAACTCACTGCCTTACCAGTGAAACAATCAAAATCTTTTAACCATCTTTTGTTCATTTCATCCTATCTAACGTCACCTAAGGGTAGCCAACATAGTGATGTCATTATGAATGTTGCACAGCAATCACAAACAAATTAACAAGCTTTAAGAAAATTTGTCCAAACAATTTCACATTTTATCTCATTTTTGTATAAAAAAAATAGAATAATTCCTTGTTTTTCAAGTATATTTGATTTATATTTCATTTCTTGAACAACAAAAGCTATATTTTCACATGTGGCTCAACAACTAATGAAAATATAGCTTTTGTTCTTGACTCAATGAAATATAGATCAATTTCACACTGAAAAAAAAACAACGATTATCCTCTTTGCCTTTTCTCATAAATGACTAGTTGCAACACAGAATATCATGATGATTGCTTTGGATGGTTTTGCAACCATTGAAATATATTTTTTTTTTCAGTCGAAACTCATCTATAATAGCCTGTGCCCATATTTCAGACATGGTATAGAGGAAAGGTTTTACTAGATATATTAGTTACCTGATGTAAAGTCACATCCACAAAGACCTTGCTGCTGTCTGCCATGGGACATGCATCATGGAGAGATCTATCATACAGGGATTTAAAATTCCAATCTGAAATCACAATCACATTCTTTTTTTTACATTATTCTTTTATATTGTAAGGGTTTGGTATTCAAAAACTTATTATTAAACAGTGCCTACAGATACATCCCTACAATTTTAACGCAACATAGGGTAATATGAGTATATATAGAATGCTGCTAAGCAACTCAAATCTGGGGCTTTCACATTATTATTTTGCTTATGGTTTCCCATGACATTTGAGTTATTTTTTTCCCTTTATATATCTTTTCTCAATCGAAGCATAATTATTTGACCTTGTCTTCTGTAAACATATTGTATGTTTATATCTTATGTGGTTTTGAATTAAAAGTTTGCATATAGAAGTGTTTAATTTCAAAGAAGATATAGATGGCAATTTGAGATTAAGTTTAAAAAAAAAAAAGCACCTCTTCCTTTTTTCACCTTTTTTCTTGACTTTTCATAAATTAAACAAAGGTTTTGTATAGGGATACTTACTTTGAAAACCTCTTCCATGTACAGATGGATTAAACATGACAGTCAGAGTTTGTTTAAGCTCGATTCCATCTTTCATACAGTTAGTATCCTACAATAGTAATATATTAGTAGATAGATACATGCATCTATAAGTGAACCTTATCTTGCTGAATTCAAATTTTGTTTCAAGCAGGTTTCTAATTTTTTGGACATTTCAACCAAACTTTCCACACAATTAAGTGGAAAGCAGACAGTGTAGGCTAGGATCAGACTGCATGTCTGCAGCCTGATCCTTGTCTATACTGTCTGCCAAAGCTTTATGTACAAGATTATGCCAGGAACAATAGAAGAAAGGTTAAAATCAAGCTATGTACCACAAAACTCCTACCACAACAAGTTTTTGGATAAGTGACTTTGATAGATGACTGACAGATGAAATGTGAAATGTAGGTATGTGATATGGTTACTTGGTGGTTGTTACCTTTGATAATAATAATTTTAGCCCAACAATAACATTTTTTATTTAATTCTAAAACATAGTAAAAGCACCATTAGCTAATTATTCTAATTTAACAAGAGGACCAAGATGGTCCTAGATCGCTCACCTGAGTCTCTTTGACCCCTGGGACATCACATTAATTAGATAGGCAGGTGTCAAAAATAAGATAATTGGCTAAGATCAATACCATGGAACGTTTTCAGCAAAGAGCAAGACAGATATGCCTTTTTGCTCTTTGATTCTATGTAAAAAGGGATGCACCCGGTTGGACCCTAAATGTGACCCCAGGGTCTTGATCTGAACAAACTTTGAAGAGGTCTATAAGATGATGCTATATTCTAAATATGAAAGCTGTCTGCCTTCTGGTTTCAGAGAAGATGATTTTTGAAGGTTTTCCTATTTTCACCCATCGTGCTCAGATGAGCTGAAAGGGATGGGCCTAGGTGGAGCCCAAATATGATCCAAGGGTATTGATATGCACAAACTTGGTAGGGGCCCACTAGATAATGCTACATACCAAAAATGAAAGCAGTGTGCCCTCTGGTTTTGATTAGAGAAGAATTTAAAAGATTTTCGCTCTTTGTTTCTATGTAAAAAGGGTTGTGCCCGGGTGGAGCCCAAATATGATCCTTGGGTCTTGATATGAACAAACTTGGTAGAGGTTCACTAGATGGTGCTACATACCAAATATGGAAGCTGTCTGCCTTCTTGTTTCATAGAAGAAGATTTTTGAAGATTTTAATTTTTTACCCTTCATGCTCATAAGAGATAAAGGGATGCACCCGTGCAAAGCCCAAATATGACCCAAGGGTCTTGATATGAACAAACTTTGTAGAGGCCCACTATGTGATGCTACATACCAACAAGAGTTGTCCGCGGACAACGTAGCTTAACATAACGTAACATAGTTAAGGATGGATTTCATTTATTTGAACAACTTTAGTAGAACTTGACCCAAGGAACATTCTTGCCAAGTTTCATCAAGATTGGCCCACTGGTTAAGGAGGAGAAGATGTTTAAAGAAATTGTGGACGACGGACGCCGCACGACTGACGACGGACATTCTACGATCACAATAGCTCACCTTGAGCACTTCTTGCTCAGGTGAGCTAATAACTCAGAAATTATGCTAGATAGAGTGACAGTTCTTGCCCCCTGCACTTTGTCACCATGAAAAAATATAACTGCCAAGTTAATAGTAAAATCACATATAAGGTAACAGAGTTGTGCTTTGGACAATGAAGTGAATGGTGTCTGCCTGACAGGACCCCTGACCTCTAGAAGCCAGATGCCATGAGTGATCACTTGATAAATCCCTCCTTTCTATGGGCATATAAAAATGATATACAGCAATTTCGCATCAAAACCTTGTTGTGGATACACATTTGGATCTTGATGAAATGATTCTAGTGAGTACCAACAACAATACAGTTTATGGCAATGCTCATGAAACATTTCAAT
This sequence comes from Fragum whitleyi, assembly GCA_948146395.1. Classification (NCBI taxonomy): domain Eukaryota; kingdom Metazoa; phylum Mollusca; class Bivalvia; order Cardiida; family Cardiidae; genus Fragum; species Fragum whitleyi. Next base: position 14,723,585 of record OX411552.1, on the reverse strand, counting down.
CTAGAGTCTCAATTTTCACCTCTATCTTAACCTCCAGTGTTGCATCCAGGATGAGCTCAGAGAGGGGGAGATCCCCCATCATATTTTCAAATAGGGGAGGAGTGAAAATTTAAAGCGCACAGTAAATATACCTGTACTTTCTTATCATTTAGAAACTAGAAATTACCTTCAATATCTATGTTAACACATTTCCTACTGTTATAATATATCATGGTATACATCAACATACTTAAAATTACAGCTAAAAAACACATTTGAAAAAAGCACCTTTTTTGCTTGCACACAGTCTCTAGTTGCCTGTACATGATTGTGTGATCCCAAATGTCCCGTGAGGGAAGATGCTCTATAATTAGGACAGCCATTCGTAAATGGGTTTCTCTTGTTTGATTTCAAACCCAGATTGCATAGCATACCCTTTTTGTATTCATAATTCAACATGGGAATTAGTCTTTTTCCACAATTCCTGAATCGTTTTTCGTTTTATTGTGACCGAGCTGTTTGGCGAGGAAGATACCTGGCTCATTTAGAGTTGACTCATCCCTGTGTGATGAAGTCGTCAGGTCAGTACCCGATTTGAAAAAGCCTGTTATCTGTCTAGGTGGCATAATCTAATTCAAGAAATACGATTATCTAAGCAACTATTTTGAACTAACACCTCAATCATAATTCTTAGCACACTAAGTTAATACGCTTGATTTGCCAGGCTATTCCTCAATAATACATACCCCTATACCAATGAATGATGTCATATAACATTTTGAAGAATAATCTGCTTTTTTTGTTCTCCGTACTCATGGCGTAGATTGACCGAGAGAGAATATCATTTCACAATTGGAACTACTCTAAGCCAATCGATGATCAGATTACAAGGTAAGGAAATAGCCAAGTTCCGAAAGGTCATCTTACCAGGTTACTTCCCCTAGATCAAATATGTCATTCAGGGATTTCCTTGATAAAGTGTACGTAAAATACATGCAAGGTTTTTTTTTCGGAAGGGATTTTTATGCATTTTTTTCCCAAACATATTATGTTTTTCTTCTGAAATGCAATTTTACTGCAAGCTGATCTTTGCAGAGCGGGAGATTATTTCCGATTCTGCGGGAGTTGCCACCCACAAATTTTAAAAAATTAGGGGACTGATATTAAAAACAGTAGGATTCACGCAATCACGCCCTGGATGCAACACTGAACCTCATACAATAACTTACTTGGCATACAGGTCGAACATGCAACCCCAGGGATTGATAGTTGGCGTCAAATAGTTTTATACCATTAAACAGACTGGCTAGTCCAACCTATAATGTAAACAAACCATTTTTTCAATATAACACTCAATCAATAACTTAAGGTAATATCACTCTATCCTTACCCCCCTTTGCATGACACAAAGCAAAGGTTATATACTCAGAACAAGAAGTTAAGCGCCACCAGTTTTTAGACAGAAGATTTTAAAAGGCAGGGAGCATGCATCAATTCAAAATAACAGAGATGTAAATATTGAGTTCCAATGTTGAAAATGGTATGTTGACTTAACAATTTCACAGCAATACATGGGTGGTGATAAATTTTATTGACTTTGTACCTTGAAATGTAAATGGCGTATTTTCACCTTTTTTTAAAACATGAAAAACTATTGTCAAAGCCGACTTACGGTGTTGTCTATGACACGAAACTTGGTTATAGAAGTCAGATAACACAAATGCGATTAATTCCAGTCACATCTTAGTCAGTAGCGTGTGTAAGATCCGTGAGCATTGATCACTGCGCGCACCCTCCTCGGCATGCCACGAATCAGCCTCTGGATGATGTGTTAAGGGATTTGCTACCACTCTTGGTGCAGTGCTGCTTCTAACTCAACCACATTTTGTACAGGAGGCTCTCTCAGACGAATACGGCGCCCTAAAATGTCCCACAGGTGCTCGATGGGGTTAAGATCGGGACTACAAGCCGGCCATGGAATGGTGGTGATGGCTTCACGATGCATAACGTCGCCACGACTCTTGCTCTGTGGGGTCTGGCATATATCATCCATGTACACTGGTCTTGTTCAAAGAGGGTGATTGTCAAAATGTGGAATTACCACAGGAAAAAGGATGTTATCGCGATATTTATCGCCAGTCAATGTTCCTGGAACTGTCACTAGGTCCTTTTTACAGCCGTAGGAGACACAACCCCATATCATAACGGAGCCACCGCCACCCTGATGGGTTGGTTGGACGTACTTAGGTGCAAATCGGGTGTTAGGTTGTCTCCAAACACGAGTTCGGCCATCGGTGACATGCAACAACATCCTGCACTCCTCTGACCAATGGATCTGACGCCATGATGCCAAGTTCCAACGTGCCCTCGCTCTACACCATATTAGACATTCATTGATGTGTCTCTGTTGTAACTTTGGACGTTTGAGGGGTCTTCGTGCCTTATACCCAGCCAGCCGAAGTCGATTTCGTACTGTTGAAATAGAGACCCGTCTGTGTGTATTCCAGTTGTCTGACGTGACACAAAAGTGCTCTATCCTCTCGAACATACGTTACTCTAGGGCGTCCAGATCTGACACAGTCCTTTTCGTCGTTTGTCTGTGCGTATTTTTGTACCAAACGTGTTATGACACTGTGGTGATACCCCAGCTGTCTGGCAATGGCTCTACAAGACATTCCAGAATCTCGCATTCCAATTATTCACCATCTTTCATTTGTAGACAATCTACGCCTTGCCATGACTGAGTTTCAAATCGAAATGTAAACAATTGCACGAGCTACACGACGTAAGTATCTCTGACAGAAAAGCTGATTTTCAACTTTGCACGAGCCCTGGCTTTACAGTCATTGCACGAGACTTGCTGAATATGCACATGCACATGCATCCGAAACGTTTTTAATCAATAGCTACAAGGTTGTTCTAACCGTTTGACAACATAAATACATTATTAAAGTTTTCGATAGAAATCTAATAAACTTAAAACTTAGAGGCACTTAACTTTATGTTCTGAGTATATATACAGTAAAGTGCTAATGTGACAATTTTAAGGTAGATTAATGGTTTTGCAACTTTTCCAAAGTCATAAACTTTAACAGTGAAAACTGAGGTTTCTTATGATTTCATTAGGAAACCTTGGTTTACATTGTCAACTATCATGAGTTCTGAACTGTTGCAGAACTATTACAGGGTCGATTATTTAAAATTGTTGAATGAGCTCTTCATATATAGCCTTAGCTCCGGGCTCATGCAAAAGGGGTAACATTTTGTGGAATATACTAATTAGGAAACCTCTGATGAAATATGTTAAATAGCTGCTTAATTAGACTGACAGGGAGTCAATTGTTTTCATAACATGACCCAAATTTTTGTGATAATTTGAAGAAGTTGTAGAAGATTGTAATATAATTTGTGTAAATATCAAAAATATTCTAAAGGATAGTTTTACTCTTACACCATAAATAGCTTTTTTCCCCCTACATATAGTAAATGTATACAGAGATTTAGTTTGATTTCAACAAAATGGAGTATAAACGACTCAACACTTGAGGCTCCTCTCTGAATGTTTGGGAGTCCCTGCTTTAGATATTGACTATTTCTTTTCACCAATTATTTTCTTTCAATGTGAATTTTGAGTCATTCCCTGGTAAAATGTAAATAATATGTTGAATATATATAAACTTTAAAGGCTAGACTTCAGGAAAGAATTTGAAGAATGTTTAAAACAGTCTTCAATTCTTTGCTAAAGTAGAGCCCCAAAGGGTCCTAATAAGGGCCTTATGGACTCACATCAGATAGCCTTGAGGGTCCTGGCTTGAGAGTTTCAGACTCACAAAACCTGCAAACCTTAAAAACCCTGTACATTAGTGTTGGGCAATTGGTCTCAAATCACAATCGATAATCGGTTTTTAGTTGGAAGAGTAAATTCACTGATGATCAATTGAACAATGGTTTTCTTAGAAATTAATACATCACTCCCAGCATCATCCTTTGAAGAATAGAATGTGAAAGTTTAGCTAAAACATATGATCTAAAAACTCATTCTGCTAATTTTTCTACCAACTTCATAACTCAGCATGAAACAGTTGCAACTGTTTATAAACATATAGGCAGTTACAACTGTTTCACGCTGAGTCATCAAAAAAACATTTCATAATAGCTTTCTTTATGTGTAGAAACTGATTAATCAATAATGAAATTTCATGGTCAATTATCACAATCGGAACCCAAAAACAAAACATTATCGATTACAATCAATTAATCTGCCCAGCACTACTGTATATATCTACTAGACTTAATTACCTGAGACTCACAAGGCAGCAGTTTCACCCATGGTGTTAAATTTTCAGTACACACAATTTCTCTTGGTAAAGCAGCATATCTCATGAACCTCGAGTCAAAACTGTAATACTCTGAGGCTAGCCCTGAAGGTCTGAAGCTCCATTTTGGGACGACAGTGCTCTTTGAGTCCATGAAGTTAAGAGATGCACAGAAAAGTCCGGAGAGAGCATTCACCAACTCTGCCCAGGTACTGTCTATACTGAAATTAAAAAGAGGACAATTTTTTTGTTTCAGTCTAAGATCTATCTATCTTTCATCAGGTATAAAGTATTCCAAATTTGTATTTCTGCGCCCCAGCGCAAAAGCTCCATCCCTGGAACTCCTGCGTAAAAACTCTGTTTCTCTAAAAGTGCTATCACCCAAAAGACACATAAAGGATTTTTTGCTTAAGGGTTACACAAAAAGTTTACAAGGCATGAAAGAATTGTACATTACATTCCTTCTTCAATTTTTTGCTCCCAAAACTATCTTTTCCAGTAGAATATAGGTACTTTTTTTTCCCTATGGATCTCTACAGGAGACAAGGAAGAAATGTGAATATGTATGGCGGAAAACTTTGCCCCAACTTTGAACTTTTATGCAAAAAATTCGGGGTAGGAGCATTTGCAGAAAATCCAAATTTAGAACAGTTCATAACTCTTTTCATTGAGTGGATCACAAAGGCTATATTTTCTAGAGAGGCCACGATGACTGAAAACACAGTTTGATATTAACAAAATGATTTTTTTAAGGATTTTAGCCAAAAAACAATTTTTAAATTTTAACAAGGAGAAGAACAGAAGCCATTGATTTTGTGAGAAGGCATCTGATAAGATTGAACCAAGGGTTCTAAGTCAAATTGGCATTGGTTAAAATCGTTGCAGTTCATCTCACCCAGGTTGACTCGACTTAGGAAACATAACTAAGGGAACATAACTTTTATTATGTATTCCAAATAATCAAAATGTTATAAGATTTAGCAATTCCTTTTTTTCAATTTTGTCCATTAAAAGAATATATCTATAACAAGAGCACCACCAGACGCTTACAGGAATGACGCTCGACTGCAGGTGCTGGACAATGCAAAAAATCTAAATAAAAAAGGGGCTTAACTCTTACAAAATTGTTTTAAGAGTTATCCACCTAGATGGTATAGATAGCCCTTGTGATGATGATCTTACATGACAAGTTTCATGAAGATATCGTAGATAACAACAGAGATATGACTAAAGATGAAGTTTAAGTCAAGCCAATGCCAACACCTATGCCAACGCCAACAACCACAAGGTGATCACAATACCTCATGTTTTCTTATTCACTTTCTCTCATTCTGTTCCACAAAAACCATGAAAGTGTTGCCATTCCAGGTAATATTTATCATTTCAAGGTTTGGGCTGCATAAAGAGAAAAATTGTAAAATTCAGTTGAAACAATAGTGGTATGGCACTTAATTGACTCATTCATTCTGGATATTATGATTTCAACCTTAAATATTGAAAGAACATGGATGTCTTTTTTGTGATTGTTTCAAAAACGCTTTTTTCACATCTGCTTCTCAATAATAGCTGGAGGCATTTATCATTAACCCTTGTCATGCTGAACAGCACCCTGAATATTCCTGTCATATGTGCAGCCTGATCTAAGGCTATTGCACCTGCTTTTCCTTTAAAAGTTAGAAAAGTTTGAAAATTCAATTTTATAATTCTATACTGTAATTAGTGCATTCAAGGCTTTAGGCACTTTGATTTTAATCCAAAATTAGAGCAAAATTTTTGTTTGGCATGACACAGGTTTAGCCTTTAGTGTCTTTCTCGAAAATATCCTTGCTCTAAACCCTTTTCAGAAAAGTTACAGGATTTTACAAACCAGTAATTTAAGACTTTAGAAACAAAAGATGTTGGTAACAGTTATGCCCCCCCTCCCCCAACATACACAAGAGCAGATCACTGGCACATTCCTAGTCAATATATCTTGTGCTCTCAGAAACATAAGTACCCACAAGTTTTTAATTAAGCAAAGGGCTACATTACTTGTGCACTGCACTTCGCCCCAATGAGATCTAACCACCTGTTAAGTTTATCATTCTAGCTTGTCTACTTGTTAAGTTATGCTCTCAACAAAAAATAGTCCAAAGAGGGACAAACTGACTGACAGACAAGTGCAAAGCAGTATACCACCTCTTCTTTGAAGAGGGAATAAATAGTATAAAAAAGAAACATTTGATTGTAACAATCAATGTCTCCTTTGAACCTTTTTGAAATTGAGAACTAGTCCAAATAAAAAGAGTTTACAGATGACAATGAAATCAAGATGTGTGTCTAAAACAGAAATGCCCCAAAACTCAGATGACCTTGACACATAACCTTTACCTTATTACCAGATGTGTATCATTGATATCTATCAACGTGCCAAATATGAACATTGTATCTTGAACAGGCTTGAAGTAATTGGCAATGTTAAGTTTTTGCAGATAAACAGACAAACATACGGACAGACAGACAGAAAGACCGACAACTACTGTAAAACTATATGCCTCCAATCTTATCCATGCAGGAGTATAAAAGATTCAATTTGACAGGTAATCATTTAATGTGGAGGAAAATTCTGTTATAAGCAATACATACTTTTTCAAAAATATTTCTTAAAGTACAAAATCAAAGGGTTTATATAAACCCATGACTGTACAAGTACGAAATAGACTTGTACGAAATAGAATAATTTGTTTAAGTGGAAGATCAATTTATATTTCATTAAGAGAACAAAAAAAGCTATTATTTTCACAAGTGACATGAGTAAAAATATAGCTATTGTTGTTCACCAAATGAAATATTAAGAAATCTTACACAAAAAACAAACAATTATTCTATTTCCATAACACTAAAAAGTGCAAATCATCAATATTTAGGAACAAATTTACTGAAAGCATGTCATTTTGATGTGATTACTAGGCATTATCATCATTATGTCATTAAGCTTTGATTATTGATATCAAAGAAAAAGAAATGAATGAAAGCTGGGCATAAGTTTTTGATAATTTAACTGATTTGGCAGTGAGATAATCAAATTGTAATCAGCTAATTTTTTCTCAATAAACTGCTTAAAACCAAAGAAAAGCATGAAAGAATTAATCTTACTTTCTAGCATTAGGCTGGAACCAGACCCACAATTCTACACCAGGTGGACTATCTTCTGGTGGGTAGCCCCAGTCTTCATAACGCCACAGGCCCTGGGTCTGGGACAGGTGAAGCTCCTGCACTTTATAGGTATTCAGAATATCTCCAAGGGCCTTTGGAAACAGCCTGTAATGTTTGACTGAAAAATATAATAAAGCAATTAGAGCAAAGTATGAAAACTTTACTTGCAAACAAGTGTCATTGGGTCTCTGCCAATAAGCAAAACATCAATGGTTAAAGTGGATAAATAGATAAACAGACAGACAGACATACTTACAGGGCATGCACAATATGTCCCCAATCTATTGATTTATGGTGCAAAAAACACTCACATATCTCACATTTTAGTATCTTTAGTCTCTTCACTCATTAGAAGGCCTCACGTTTAATTAATTTTGATTTACACCTACAGTCTCATATCAAATGACCTTATTTCATTTTTAAAAATGTTTATTCATATGAGCTGACAAAGATCTTAGATAACTAGGGATGGGAACTTTTACTCAATTGATTGAGTATTCGATCAATTGTTCGATTATCAATTTCACTAATTGATTGCTCCAAAAGGGAGATAATTAAAGAAAAATCATCACCAAACTAATTTTCTAAAAATTATTTTCTCAAAATATTGACTTTTTATATTCAAAGCTATATACAAAAGTAAAGTATGCAGCAACTGGTCGTCAATCATCTGATCCATTAGTAATTAGGTTTCAAAATTTACAATTATTAAGTGACAACATTCATTGTTCCCAGTGACAAGCAATGACGTAAATTTTGGCACCTCTGATAAAAAGCTTTTTATCCGACTTTAATCAGGGTATCAAACCAGGTGCCTGGCCAGCTCAGATAGAGGGCCGTGCTAGTGTGCCAGAGGTTGTGTGTTCGATTTCCATGTCAGGCACAACTTTTTCCGCCCTAAAAAGAAATTATACTGATAATATGTAATAATAAGATGATACAAAAAAAAGAGAAATAAGGTTTAAAGAGGCTATACTGCTCTAAACACAGAGTTGATTCAAATTGGCAACTGGTAACATTTGAGTATATTTTCAAACCATGTAAAGGTGAGAATCATTCTTGTGGGTTTTATACTTTTAATGTGTGTTTGTAGTTGCTGCAAATGGAAACTAGGCATGCAATTTTCCAAAGAATTTTTTGTAGAAAACTATTGAAAACCTTTTCTTAGTTATGTCACATTTCAAAAACATTTATTTCTTTTCTATTTTCAGGTTCAAGCAAGAAAGAAGGAATCACAAAAATGGTATTTTGATATGCTTTGTATTCTTATGGTAACAAAGATGTTTCATTTTATTTGAGTGTTGTTATTATTTCATGAAACAAATCGTCAAAGTCTAATATATATATCTTATACTTTCTTTAAAAAAATTTTTAAATGAAATATTGGTTTCATAAAATCCTTATCATCTGAATCTTACTTCAGTTGTATGGTTCTGAAGGAAATCCACTTCCTTATACTCCAAAGATTTCTCCCTCCTGTTGTGATACCTTATGGCTACCCCGTGAACTAATAATTAGATTATTGTTTTACTTATATGACAATTGCTGAACTTCATTAATAAGCTTATTCCAATAAAAGAATAATGAATTGTCCACCAATACAAAAAAATCTGTTAGGTAATGAGGGTTTAGCTACATTCTGCTTCTTATCAACCAGTTTATCAAAATTCACTTAGAGCCTATTTCTTATTGGCAGATGACAGATTAATTAGTGAGGTCAAATAACGTAGAACAATTGTCTATGTAAACCCCAGAAACGTAAACATACACTGGCTATTTGAACCAAAAAATAACATTTTCTTTAGTAAATCTTTTTTCAGTCTGGCATCTTTTTTGATCAAGATTTTTGGAAAAAAGAGCTTATTTAATAACGAATGAAAGAAAATATAAAGAGACAATTTGGTCACAAAATGAAGTGGAAGGAAGATGATGATAAGAAATATTTTTCTGTCAAAGATAATCCAAATAAAATACATTTCAAATTGATTACTGTATGTCATGAGAGAAAAGGGAATTCCCCAATTTATACACAACAATGAACTTTCATGGGGAACTTCAAAGAGTGCAAACTCCATGATAGGGTCATATTTTGTCAACACCTTGGTATATGAAATAAGAATCATTATAAAATCGAATGTAGCTAAGTAATACAATACAAATAGTTTATTGATGTAAGGCCGTAGGCCCAATACAAATTACAAATCATACATTTACAAAACAATCTACTACAGTGGTGGTATTAATTACTTACCCAGAAGAATTAGTCTTATATTATTTGAATAAATGTCTTTATAATTATCATGTTTAATATTAGCAATTTCGTTTGAATAATATCTTTTCTTAATCAGTCCGAAAAATTTTCATTTAAGCAGAGTATATAAATGGGAACAATATTGAAAGTTAGAAAGACACAAACGTTTTTCATCCAACAATATTTCTCCCAAAATGATTAATCTACTTTTCCTTAAATAATGTCCGTGGGATTCTTTAACTCAAAGCTTCTAAACTTAGTTAATGGCAACATTAATAGTTAAATATAGTAAACTGGGTATTAATCAACCCCATACGGGAACACTAAAAAGCGGTCCCGTAAGGGGGTGGTCGCTTAGTACACGCTTTGTTCATAAACAAGAAATATTTTTCGATTAATCATTTCTGTTATTGTGGATTTCTCAATAATGCTATGTTGTTAAAATTTAAAAAAATCGTCTCCGTGAGACGATTCTAGTGAATTTCAACCACACAGGATTCATTTGCACAAATATTATCGACAAAGTACATCTCCTTTTTAAGAAATGTTTATTGAAGGAAGGGAAATTTTAAACGGTCGCCAAATAAAAATGATCAGCATTTATAAACATAATTATGAACTAAATTATAGCTTTTAAATGGATAAAATATTATCATTCATCCAGATAGATTATAGAAAAAACAATAATAAGTAGGTAAGAGGCTAAATTAACTTTCATTTCCTTAAAAGTGGCTATCTCTCAAGAATTCTTCATTTCAAAAACATTCGCCATCTTGAAATAAATGTCTAATATTGTTCTCCATACATATGAGGGATGCTGCAAGAAAAAAAAGTTTAACACTGTTGCAAGTGACCTAGAAATGCTGATCCGAAAAAAGATGGGGACAATGGACATAAATGGCAGAGTGTTTTTTATGGGGAAAAAAACAAGACCTTTTGCAGGTAATCAATGCTTAATTGCTAATATCCACTATAGGAACAAATACTTAATAGTGACTTTAAAAAGACTTTGTTATGCAGCAAACACATCAATGGATTTTGTTGGAAATTGCTGAATGCAATCAGTTTACATGGCAAACAAATGTAGCGTTGAAATTATTTGCAACTTTTTCAGGAGATTTTTAAACAACCTTATTAAGTCGAATAATTACAGATTTCCATAGCTCGATCGAGCTATGTTAGCTGAATCAGGGTAATATACCTTGACTGGCACTTATACGCAGCCTGTCTGATACCATACAAATTTCAGTGCCCAAAGGTGGCAGCTTTGTCCAGCAATAAAGGTGATGCCCATGATAAATTTCATCTAAATAAGTTGCCGTACCATGGAAGGGGGGGGGGAGAAGAGTAGGTATTTACTACAGTAGAGTGTGCAACAATTTATTTCCAATTAGGACTTAGTATAGGTTACTTAAAAGGATCTGGGCATATGGAATAAGAGGTCAAGTGCACTCTTGGATTTCCAACTTTCACGAAAATAGAGTCCAACAAGTTAAAGTGAATGGTGAATCATCAAACAGCAGCAAAATTACCAGTGGTATACCACAGGGCAGTGTCCTCGGTCCCATTCTTTTTCTGATATATATCAATGACCTCCCTGACGAAATTCCAGTAAATATCAAGTTGTTTGCCGATGACTCTAAACTGTACAAAAGTATCAACTCAGACAAAGACATTGATTACATACAGAAAGCACTCGACGAAGCTGTCAAATGGGGCCACGACTGGGAAATGAAATACAATTTCAACAAGAGTAACGCTGGGCTATGCATTATACGCTCGAAGCTCAGAAATAAATGGGTGATGTTTGAACTTTTTATTGATCCTTAGGATGTATTTTCTAGCAAACACTTTAGTATATTGTAATTATTATGATGGTAGTGTTTGTTGATGTCCTGTTCTTTTCTAAAAGTCTCTTTCAAGTATCCGATAAAACAAAATTCACCAAGTACTAAAATATTCAGGAAGTGTTGCAAGTACCCGAGTACTACTAAAACATTCACCGATTCAATCAGATTGAGATTATGTAATCAAACACCCTAGCTATGAGTTCTACATACATGTGAAGTTTCAACATCGTAGTCCTTGTATTTTGAAAGTTATGGACCGACCACAAATTTGCAAACTGAATCAAACAAAGGGCAATAACTCAAAAATTATAAATGGTAGAGTTAGGGTTATTGCCCTCTGCACAACCTAGCTATGAGATCTATACACCTGTGAAGTTTCAAGACCAAAGGCCTTATAGTTTCAAAGTTATGGACCAGACACAAATTTGCAAACTGAATCAAACAAAGGGCAATAACTCAAAAATTATAAATGGTAGAGTAAGGGTTATTGCCCTCTGCACATCCTAGCTATGAGATCTATACACCTGTGAAGTTTCAAGACCATAGGCCTTATAGTTTCAAAGTTATGGACCGGTCAAAATTTACTAACTGAATCAAACAAAGGGCAATAACTCAAAAATTACAAACGGTAGAGTTGTGGTTCTTGCGCTCAGCATACCTGAGCTTTGAGATCTATACATCTGTGAAGTTTCAAGACTATAGGCCTTATAATTTCAAAGTTATGGTTTTTGTTTGTTTTGAATGGGTTTTTGGATATCAAATCTGTGTATATTCTCTCTTTCTTCAAAAACTGTTTAACCAGATAATTGATTATTGATTTCATTCATTCTGAGATGAACCCTATATTTACATGTTAAGACCAATCAAAAAGCATTATCAAACGAAGTAGTTGGGAATTTCACGAGGAAAACTTGATGAAAAGGCGAGTACTAACGGTAAAAATCACATGCTATTTAAGTTTAAGACAATATGACCGTCGATATGCTAATTAGCATGTCCAAATAAGGAATAATGGACATTTCATCTGTCAAAAGTTTAGTATAAAACCACGTGTTTTTACTATATATGTTGACATTTTCTTACTATTGAACAGCCTCCATCACCCCTCGTGTTTAACAACAGATAATGCGAGAATATTAACATTAAATAGATAGACAAAATCATTATTTTGAAATCATTAAATTTTCAAAAAATATTTTTTGGAATGGTATTAAGCTGAAATTAAGATTTTACTACATACAAATCCTTTATTCAAACAAAATTTTATGTAATTGATGAAAAGGTTGGTCCATATAGAAGTCAAACGGACTATACATCGCGGCGGCCGGAGCACCTAACAATGGATTCCTGGTATTTCTTTCACCTGTACTACCATTACATCCTTTCCTAGCCTCCGACTGCTATCTCACATAGGTTTACGATAATCTACCCATTGGTGAGAGACAAACATCTTCAAAGTTATGGACCGGACACGAATTTGCTAACTGAATCAAATAAAGGGCAATAACTCAACAAGAGCTGTCACTGTAAGATGACAATGCCCCCGACACCGCTTTGATTTTAAATTATGGCCAATCTATGTTGAAGGTCAAGGTCATCCAGGGGTCATCCAGGGGTCAAGGTCACCAAAGTATGTGCCTACAGAAAGGTAATGTACCAAGGAATGTTGTGGTAAAGTATGATGCGAATATGTTAAGTAATAAGGAAGTTATGGCCAATGTTAAAGTTTTTGGACGGAATGACGGACGGACGGATGGAATTTTGAAGACAAAAAATTAATTTAATGCGAAAATTGTCTCTCATTTTGGGAAAATTTTCTGCCACAAATGGGAAAAATAGAGCCATTTTTGAATTGGGAAGTAGCCTTTTATAGGCCTCTGTTAAAGAACGAAAAAAAGCTCTGATCAGACATGATTGAACACCTGGGTTGGGAGTCTTTAGAATCAAGAAGGACTAAGGCCCAAGTCACAATGTTGTACAAGATCATCAACAACCTAGTCGACATTCCTGTAGCAGACTAAATTACACCAGGACAATCCAACACCAGATCTAGTCACTCAAGAAAATTCCGTCAAATAACATCAGCGACAACATACTACAACCAATCTTTCTTCCCTAGATCAACGACTATCTGGAACAGTCTACCATCAGATGTAGCAGAAGCCCCTGACTTGGTATCCTTCAAGCAGGGGCTGGTATCATTATCCTTCTAATTAAGGCGGCTCAGCTACAAGTAGTCTCTAGGGATGCCCACTGCTGTGCCGGCCGCGGCCACCGTAACCAGAGAGGTTTGGGTTGAAGAGTTGAAAACATAGCTGACCAAACTTTCCTATTTCTAGCTTTTAACTATCTAGTCTTACTCTTTCTATCCTATCTTTTCCTTTTCTTCTTAGCCTAGCACCACCCATCGAGTAATAGTCAAGATTGACTGAGATGATGTATTATGTAGATGTAGAGACACCAAATTATTCAAATTAGTGTCAACACGAAATACTCAGGGTAATTCCCTCAAGATCTTTAAAAACTGGTCAAGATTAAATGTAAAGAGTAATTACTTAAGTAACCATGTAGTTAACATTTGGAACTCTCTCCCTGATAATGTTATCTTATCATCCTCTGTGAACACCCTGAAAAGTAGGCTAAATCAATTCTGGAAGCACAATAAAATTAAGTTTGAACCAGCATGCTATGTTCCCTGCAAAAACAGTTATAACAAAGAAGACAAAGTACAAAAGCAACATCAAAGGCAAATATTGCCTACTTACAGTGCTGTCGGCTAACCCTGCGCACTTTAGAAAGTCAAGTACAAAATTCGTGTAAAGATATCGGTTTTACAAAAAAAATCAATACACGAATGTACTCGTTGACCATTTTGGCTATTTAAAACACATTTTTTCTAGAACAAAATGTCACTAGAATTACACAATCCGGTGATGAACAGAGGCACCGTCGCGTATTATGAACACAGTTTTCATCGGCTTAACCTGCGCAGTCGAGGAAAGAACCTAAAATTAATGTCCGTAATCTGTTAAATTTAAATGAAGAATAGTGAGACAAAAAGGGGAATCTTTTTGCTTTAAAACACACATATAAACTTTTTGTTTAAAATGGTGGAATGGATCGAATTTTGAGTATGAAAAATAGGTTGTTCTGCTTTTATGTTTAGCGGCCATTTTTCTTAGTTTACATGACGTCATATAGCTGCGCAGCTGTAGACGATGCGCAGGATTACCCGACATGAGTGTAGATGTCAACGTTGGTAAGAAATTAAATGTGAAACCCGCTTACAAGTTTCTTCAGTCGAAATCGATTTGTTCCATAGTGTTGTGAAGTGGAAATGATTTAGTAGGTAGCCTCTTGGTAGAGACCTAATCAGCAGTTCTTCTTTAAATAAATCTGATGCTTTAAATTCATTCGATATTGATTTCCTCGCAAGAAAAGCGAGAAAAATAATCAAAAATTCTGCCGGTTTCATTTTAAAGCTGCCATATTACTGTCTCGGGGCGAATAAAATAGAGTAGAAGCCTTTTACGAGTAGACTTGAATTTATCAACCACACGGTACTTACAGATATCGAAAGATAAGGAAATGCCCACCAGTCAAAAGGCGTGCCAAATGTTAGAATGATCCCACGGTAGACTGGTCCTACTGTCGACTCATGTATGATACTCTTGGTATACACTCAAAGGCAAGTAATCTCGGGTTTTTTAGTGAATTGGGCCAATTTCCATTAACATTATTTGCAATTTTAAATACCATAAACTTTTGACTGCATTCAATTTCTGTGAGTAGTGACTCTTTGTTGTCAAAAGCTTACTTAGATCAATTTCAAAATGAATGTCAGAAACATACATGGCACAATTGTGTGAAAAAAGTTCTAAATAAGCTTGGTTTTGCACACATTTGGAAAAACCAATTCACTTTTAATAAAGTTTCACTAATTTACCATATTAAAGAAAAACTTAAAGACCGTTTTTTTTGTTTTGAAAAAACGTATGGTTTCTGAAAAGGGTATGAAAAAATTACAAATATACAAGACAATTAAGAAGGAATTTAGCATCGAAAGTTATATAGAAGAGATAAATGACAAACATATTAGAAAAGCCTTATGTATTTTTAGAATAAGTGCTCACCATCTTAAGATTGAGCGTGGTCGATATTGTGGATTAAATGAGGATGAGAGATTGTGTGACCAATGTCGAGCAGTTGAAAATGAGATGCATTTTCTATTTCATTGTTTGAAATATGAAAAATTCAGGTCAAATATGATCCATGAAATTAGGAAAATTGATGGCTTAGCGAATTTTGAAACCGAGGTAGATTTTGTTCATCTATTGAAGCATCCAGATATTAGGATACATAAAGCATTGGGAAAATTTATTATTAAATGTGATATTTCATAATAAAAAGTATGTACGTTTAAACTTTTGCTCCAAACCACTTGAATTCCACTTTTTCATTTTCATTTTTTTTTCTTCAATTATTATCATTGTTATTGGTTTTTTTTTTTTTTGTGTGTGTCTTTTGTTTTGTTTTTGTTTTTAAATGTTTTTGTATTGATGTATGTCATTGAATTATGTTGAATTGCCGTTAACCCAATTGCCGTTAACCCAGTTTTGGGTATAAAAGTGCAAATAAAATATATTCTATTCTATTCTATTCTATTCTATTCTATTCTTAGACTGGTCCCGCTGTCGACTATCATAAAAGGCTTCATACATGAGTCGACAGCAGAACCAGTCTATTCTATTCTGTTCTGTATGAACCAGTCTAGATCCCACTGTCCTCTATCACAAAAGCCATGCATGAGTCAACAGTAGGAACAACTAAGCCAAATGACAGCACCTTATGTTGATTGTGTTCAAGAGATTTGCAATTTTATATTTTTGATATCGTTGACATAAGCGTTCAGCTTCTAATGGCCCTTTTGGTTTGTTTCGTAAGTTGATATTTAGGGTGTATTCCTCAATTTCTTCGTTAGATTGGTCATCCACGACGTATTTGTAGGGATTGTGGAGCCCCAAACTAACTTTGATATGACAATTTATAGTCTTATATATATATATATAGCAGCCTTTTATTAATATTATTTCTTGATTTTATGAATTATCAAAAAAGATTCTTTTAATAAATTAAAAGGAGCATTACTAGTCTAGTAAATGAGCCATCCTAGAAAATTTAATTATCAGGACATGTCTCATAAATATTTATGTGTTGATATTTCTGAAATAACCTGTCCCAGTTGTCCTTGAAGCTGCACGGACAAGAAGAATTACACTTCTTAGTTGTCCGTGGACAAGAGAATTTTCTCAAGGAAAAAAAAGCTAGTGATTGTCCGTGGACAAGTTGCCTTTCAAAATATTTCAGAGCCCTTAGGGTAGTTATGTTGAATTATTTAAAATAAGAGTATATTATTTAATTAAAAAAAATCATAATTTCAATTATATACATTATATACATAAAGTAGAAATGAAGTGTAACCAATTATTTGTAACATAGTGGATTGAATTTGAAAGGTGATTTCCATTCATTATTGAGTCTATATTTAAAGGCATTTAGACTGAGAGCCTCTACTATTAACTTCGGGTAGTTTATTCCACTGGTTAACGATTCTGTTACTAAAACAATACTGTCTGATATTGGTTTTCATAAGAAAACATCTATATACCAAATACATGATCAGTCTGATAATTACACTGTAATCAAATTATATGTTATAGAAACAAGAGATCAATAAGGGGCTTGGACATACTGTTCGTGACATTTCAAAATTATCGCAGTAGAGCTAAAAGTACAATTAATAGTTTGTAAATTTTGAATCCGGGACAATTTTATAATTTTCTGTCACTAGATACACCCCAATACCAATCGGACCGCCTTACACTTTTAAAGGTCGAGTCAGTACTTACACTTAAGTCAGTTTATTGTTCAAAATACTGATGTAAAGATTAATTTATATCAAGCTTACTAATGCCAAATGGGAAGCATGTCTAGTTGTCATCGGTAGTGAATCATGGATAATTTCAAAGATTTTTTAAATGCTTTAAACCAAGAATCAGATAGAGAACAGGAGCATTCAGAAATCTGTTAAGCTTTAGAATGTTATCATTCTGGGTATATTCCTTAGACGCTTCAAAAATTCAGAAAAAAACTTGTGTTGGTAGGACATTTTGTAAAGCTAGAAATAAAATACTGAGAGTCTGCAATCATTCATTTTAAGTCAACATACTAAAAAAATCAAATAGAAGAATGTAGAAATAATCTCAAACAAATATGGAACATTTTCAAAAAGAACCTAAATCAAATCCTGAGTTGCGTTTCTTGGGATTAAGAATTTCAGCATTTCTTGCGATTTTTTTCTGTGTACTTTCTTCTAGAATTTCAACTGAATCGCGCGAGATATTTTGTTTTTAAATTTTAAGATTTTTTTTTGAAAACTCCTTATCTTAAACCCGGACCTCTGGTGTCGTTTTAAAGCATCTATGGTATTATCCGCCATGATAAAATCTTTTACAAGCCTTTTAATACTATTAGCTCCAATGTACTAAGTCCAGCAGAGCTTATGTCATGACGGGTCGTCCGTCGTAAGTCCGTGCGTAAACCTTTTATTTGAACATCTTCCCTGAAACTACTGGCCAGAATTTAACCAAATTTCACAGGAATGATTCTTGGGACATCGTCTCACCGAATTCTTCTTAAAAGTCCTATTGGGTTGATATCAAGGGCAACAGTGGTTGTTGTGTCACCAGAAAATGGGCACGTAAAATTAAATATTAAAAATCTTCTCTGGGACTACTTGTCAGAATTCAACAAACCTTCACAGAATTGATTCTCGAAACGCGGTCTTTCAGATTTCTCTATTAAATTCTGATAGGGTTGATCACATGGCTGTTACGGACTGACTTTAAGAGATATGCTACGGAAAATGTAACTCACATATTAGCCAGGAAGGGCTATGTTTCTTTTGCACTGGACTTGCCCTTGATGAGATCTATCTACCAATGCTGTTTCATGATCATTAATTTTATTTAATTTTAGAGATATGCTCTGGACAAGATCAAAGTATGAAAAACAACAACGGGTTATAACTAAAACAAGAGTACCATGATGCTCCTAGATCGCTCATCTGAGTCTCCCCCGGGACATCATATCAATAAAATAGGCAGCTGTCAACAAGAAGATGGTTTTTACATAAGATCAATACAATGGAATGTTTTCAGCAAAGAGAAAAAAATGATAAGCCAGGGCACAACCCTTATAAAAACATATGGGGCATGTAAATGCTAACTTGGTGAAATTAACTTAAATGAAACTTTTAAGAAAAGTCCCTGCCGTATGGTTTCAGAGAAGAAGTTTTGGGGATTTTCTCCTTGGTGTCTATATAAAATAGGGTTTGGGCCATTCAGATTCCAAATATGAACCCAGAGGCATGATATGAACAAAATTGGTAAAGGTCCACTAGATGATGCTATACACCAAAATATAAGGGCTCTCAGTCTTCTGGTTTCAGCACTCGGGTGGAGCCCAATTTGACCCCAGGGTCTTGATATGAACAAACTTGGTAGAGTTCCACTAGATGATGCTACAAACTAAAAAGGAAAACTGTCTTCCTTCTTGTTTTAGAGAAGAAGATTTTTTAAGAGATAATAAAATGACAATTTGTAAGCACATTGCGTATACTGTGCTTTTCGCGTTTTCCCAATTTTCTAAACTTAACAGAACGCTGTCAAAAGGCGAAAAGCTCCTATTGCCCAATATCCAACGTTGGAATTAATCGGCTGTGGAATTAACAACCCAGAGATTCGAATACTTTCAACGAATTTAAAAACTACGTACTCATTTGGGAGTTTTTTTACACACAATTTTTACGTCTGATCTCTGTAATTCGATGATGCGCATTGCGGCTACATTTGATATACGTAAACTTAAGTTTCTCTCTATATCAAGAAAGTGCCTTTTAATGCATAAGCACTATGTATTTATATGGAGAAAGACAAGAGTTTGGTTTGCTTGGGTATAAATGTTGTTAATATGTTTTTTTCTATTCCTGATAATTTGATTTGGTACATCCTAGATATTTTGTGTTAGTTTAATGAAGACGTTTATGGCCATGTAGTAAATAGCCAAACCGAAAAGGTACTTTTTTTGCCAGTTAACGAGAGAACTGAACACTGGTCAGAGTGAAATTCAGCGCGGGAATAGCGCAGTTGGTAGCGCGCCGGACTTCTAATCAGGGGTCTATATTCGCACGGGTTCGATCCCCGGCCGTGGCACTTATCCTTTCCGACATTTGTCTTCCACCAATGGGTAGATAATCGTAAACCTATGTGGAATAGCAACTGGAGGCTAGGAAAGGGATGTGGTGGTAGTACCGGTGTGAGAAATACCATCGTTAGGTGCTCCAGTCGTCGCGATATAACTGAGAGATTGTTGAAAGCGACGTAAAACCCCAATTCAAATCAAATCAAATCAGAGTGAAATTCCATATGCCTTTTTTGCCATTTCTACAATTAAACCAATATCATTCTCTACGTCAGATGACTGCAAATCCACAATGAATCCATTGTCGTCTTAAAGATGGTATCGGCCTTCCGCGCCTTTTTTTGTGAACTTTTAATAGCTATTTATCTGAGCACCTTTGGGGTCGATCTAGATCCCCTGGCAGTCTGACATTTTCCTCATCTTATTTATTTCCTTGTAATCTTTGCTATCGTCTACCAAGAGGTATGTAGGTGCATTGACAAAACCAGGCGTTTCTCACATAGCTCCCCTTGTCTACTATAACGAACATCAGAGATATCCTTGTCTTACAAAGAATACAGAATACAGAATTTCATTCCATGCACACTTATACCCAAAATGGGTTAAAGTCAGTTGTAAGATCATGTAATTTTGTAAAGTCAGCTAGCAGTTGTAAGGGCATGTGTAAGATCAAATTCTAAATGACGCCCTCAATATGTCATCTAACTAACGTTTTTTATGGTATGAATGATAATAATAATCATAAATACTTATTATTATCATTTGAGACAAGATTATCTCGAGCTCGTCTAGAATAGAAAAGTAATTAAGCTCGCCAAGGTTCACTTAACATTTCTATTCAAGGCGAGCTCGAGATAAGCTTGTCTCTTGTAACATTTCAGGACATAACCTTTACATCTTTGGTATAGAAAATAAAGATTTATCTGTCCACTGTGACCAGAGTACATTTCTTATAGGGATACTGCTTGTGACCGACCTTTCAGTAGACCGCTCTCGATTGATGATAACCTTTTGCACTCAGTGGTTCAGAAAGCTTTCTATCCATCTTTTTATTTTGTATTCATTTTTGTACTTTTTTAGCTCACCTGAGCACGAAGCGCTCAAGGGAGCTATTGTGATCGATCGTGGTCCGGCATCCGTCTGTCCGTCACGGCGTCAACTTTTTCTTTAAACGACATCTCCTCCTAAACTTATTGGTCAAAATCAACCAAACTTGGCAGAAATATTCCTTGGGTGTTCCCTTGTAAAAATTGCTCAAATGGAAAGGATCCGTGCCATATCACGGGAAAAGGGGCCTTAATGACAAATTTCTTGTTTACACTCTGGAAGACACAAATATTGTCCAATCTTCATCTTCAATTCTTGGTCAGAATGTTTGTTAGGTCATGAGGATGAAGTCTATTGAAAATGGGATTGATCCGTGCCATATCACGGAAAAAGGGGCCTTAATGACAATTTCGTCAACAATTTCTTTAAACGACATCTCCTCCTCAACTTATTAGTCAAAATCAACCAAACTTGGCAGAAATATTTCTTGGGTGTTCCCTTGTAAAAATTGCTGAAATTGTAAGGATCCGTGCTATATCACGGGAAAAGGGGCATTAATGACAAATTTCTTATATACACTCTAGAAGCCACAAATATTGTCTAATTTTCATGAAACTTGGTCAGAATGTTTGTTAGGTCATGAAGATGAAGTCTATTGAAAATGGAAAGGATTCGTGCCATATCACGGGAAAAGGGGTCTTAATGACAATTTTGTAAACAATTTCTTTAAACGACATCTCCTCCTCAACTTATTAATCAAAATCAACCAAACTTGGCAGAAATATTCCTTGGGTGTTCCCTTGTAAAAATTGCTGAAATTGTAAGGATCCGTGCTATATCACGGGAAAAGGGGCCTTAATGACAAATTTCTTGTTTACACTCGAGAAGCCACAAATATGGTCCAATCTTCATGAAACTTGGTCAGAATGTTTGTTAGGTCATGAGGATAAAGTCTATTAAACATGGGAAGGATCTGTGCCATATCACGACAAAAGGGGCCTTAATGACATTTTTTGTTTACACTCTAGAAGCCACAAATATGGTCCAATCATCTTGAAACTTGGTCAGAATGTTTGTTAGGTCATGAGGATGAACTCATTTGAAAATGGGATGTATCCGTGCCATATCACGGGACAAGGGGCCTCAATGACAATTTTCTCGTAAGAGCTCCAAACGCCACAAATATGGTCCAATCTTCATGAAACTTGGTCACAATGTTTGCTTGGTCACAAGAATGAACTCTGTTGAAAATGGGAAGGTTCATGCCATATTATAGGAGAAGGAGTCTTAATGTTAATTTACTTGAAATATCAGGTTAGCTATTGAGGGCCCTCAGGGTCCTCTTGTTTAAGCTTATTAAGTATGAAGGGTCGAGTTGACTGATTACGGGTCGAATAGGGACCGGTTTGACCGGAGGCCGGTTTCGCGAAAGGGGGGGGGTCTTGTTCCAAATATATAATTATAGAAACAAATTATCAATATTGAATTATTAAATCAAAGATGCTGATTTATTGAAAAATTCACAAACAAACTTTAAATAATATTTTCTATTTTTTTCTATTTATATCGATATCCAAAAATAAGATTTTCTGCGTACCTGCTATGGCACATGCAAAGATGTAAACAAAAGGAGAAAGATGCTGAGCGCACAGTAGTTTTAACTGTTATCTCTGCCAGAAATCTGTAAGAAAGGCGAAAATTTTATAGATGGTGTAAGTTTAAAGCAAAAGTATACAATTTAACCAATATACAATTATTTGCTTGCACATTTTCCCGCTTAATTAATAGGAAAAAGACGAGTTTTTCCAGAGCTCTAGATAAGCTGGGTTGTCATTGGTACTGTAAAGACTGTGAAAAAGACGCACTCCAGGCTGTCAGGAATGATAAAGAAATTGAGGAAAGGTGCAAAACTTTCATGTCAGCATTTTCTACGAGGATTGAAAAATTAGAAACACAAATTGATCTCAAGGCAGATAAATCGAAAGTAAATGAAATGGACGCAAGTATAAAGGAGGCTTCCAAGAAAATTTCAGGACTAACCCAAGATATATCTAAACTATCAAAGAAACTGGACTTAATGAATAGTGAGCAGACAGAAATTGAAAGACGTAAAAATAATATAATAATAAAGGGGATCCCTGAAAGTGAGTCACCTGATAAGGATGTAGTTGATCAGATCTTTGAATTCCTTCATGTTCCAAAAGAGGGTATTAAGTCTGTCCATCGTTTGGGTAAAAAACATAGTGCTCGAACAAATGTAAATTCTACTGATCAGCCCAGTTCCCAAGTGGACCACAGTTACATGGATTCATCTGAGGCTAATCTCATACCTACAGCACAATCCAGACCATTGCGTGTGGTATTACAAAATCAGGATGTGAAGAGTAGTATCTTAAAAGTGGCCCCTAATATAAAAAAGTGTCGCAATAACCCTAACTTTGAATCACATGCGGTGTTTATATCACCAGATTACACGATTCTTCAAAGGGAGAGGGATAATGCTGCAAGGGAGCTTTTAAAAGCCAAACGTCAGGACGACCCAAACGGAGGATGGAAGATGGGGCCAAATTTCAGGATAATACGTGGAAATCCTGCAATACGGCAGGTCCTCCACTCCAAATAAATTCCTCCAAGGAACATTCTACTCACAGGAATATTAAGTTGAAATATTTTAATGCCCAAGGGCTATGTTCAAAGTTCGTCGAGTTTTTTGAGTTAGTTTCATCCTGTGAGTATGACATTATTGCTGTTACAGAGACATGGTTTGATATAAATGTTAAAGATCAAGAGTTTTTGTTTGACAGTTATTCCGTTTTTCGTCAAGACAGACAGTTAGAGTTTTATCCAGTTGGAACTTACGTTAACGAAGCCAGAGGTG
This sequence comes from Fragum whitleyi, assembly GCA_948146395.1. Classification (NCBI taxonomy): domain Eukaryota; kingdom Metazoa; phylum Mollusca; class Bivalvia; order Cardiida; family Cardiidae; genus Fragum; species Fragum whitleyi. The sequence goes on along the minus strand of OX411552.1, from coordinate 14,699,807 downwards.
GTGTATTAATATTAGTTAAAAATGAACTTAATCCAGATTCAGTTTCTTTTGATACAATTGATTGTGAAATGGTTATGTGCAAAGTAGCTCCAGAGGGTATGAATCCATTCTTTGTTGCTTGTGTATATAGACCAGACCGTGGAGGTGAACCTTGCATTGAAAAAATATGTGCTAAGATTAATTCTTCAAATTACAGTAATGTGGTGTACCTTGGGGACTTCAATTTACCAGATATTGATTGGTCTTCTTACGTGAGCAATCATTCACAAGACAAACTGTTCATTGATACTATCCAGGATAATTCTCTTTCTCAATTAGTTTGTAAACCAACAAGAGGAAACAACATTTTAGACCTGGTACTGGTTGACAATACTGACCTATTCGATGAATTATCAGTGAATTCCCCATTTTCCAATAGTGATCACAACTCAATTGATATTATCTTTTCAACACAATACTCACGTATTGAAGACTGTCCTAGAAAAGTCTACCTCTATTCAAAGGGAAATTATTTAGAATTTAACAAGAATATTGCGAGTATAGACTGGAACCTTCTGTTAGAGGGGAAAACGGTACATGAAATGTGGATTACTTTTAAGGAGAAGTCTTTTAATCTTATAGATAAATTTGTCCCTTATAAATGGATTAAGCCTGGCGAACCAATTAAACCTGCATGGACAAGATTTAAGTCGGTGAAGAAAGCCAAGCAGAACTGTAGAAAAGCTGACATAGCTTTTAAAAAGAGTGGATTATTCGCTGATAAATTTTTATCAGAAACTGCCAAAAAAGACTTCAGTGACACATTGAAATCAGCTAAAGCAGATTATGAGGATAATTTAGTTGATAGATTAAAGGAGAACCCCAAATTATTCTTCAATTATGCACGTAACTTCCAGAGAACTTCCTCAACAATTGATAAACTTGTGGATGATAATGGTATTGAACTGAAATCAGACGTCGAAAAGGCCAATTTATTGAACACTTTCTTCTCAGCGGTGCAAACTAAGGAGGAGCCTCTGCTTAGTGATTTACCTATTAATGATCCTCATGTGCAATCTAATATTAAGTTCAACCATATCTTGCCAAACACAATTTTCAAGAAAATTGATAAGTTACAGTACAACAAGGCCTGTGGTCCGGATAATATTCATGTGAATGTACTTAAGAGAATTCCTACAGTGTCTGTGCCTCTGGCCAGGATTTTTAACCAATCTGTGTATACTGGTGAAATTCCTCAGGAATGGAAAGATGGAAACATCAACCCACTCCATAAAAAAGGCTCCAGGAAACAATGTAATAACTATCGACCAGTTACACTCACTTCTCAAGTGGTGAAGATACTAGAGAGAATTCTGATGGACCAGATTTCAGATCACTTGCTAAAAAACAATGTTTTGTCCTGCGAACAACATGGTTTCCAAAGTGGATGTTCTTGTGTGACCCAATTATTAGAGTCTCTCAACGACTGGACATTAGCCTTTGATGAAAAAATTGAAACTGATATAATCTACTTGGACTTTTCAAAGGCGTTTGATTCTGTTGCACATCAGCGTCTCATCTATAAATTATCACACTATGGTATTAATGGTCACATCAAGACCTGGATTAAGTCATTTTTGAATAACAGAAGACAGAGGGTAGTGCTAAGAAATGGTAATTCTTCCTGGACGAAAGTTAAAAGTGGTGTACCACAAGGCTCAATACTGGGACCCATACTTTTCTTATTATTTGTAAATGACCTTCCTTCCTCAGTGGTTTCAACTGCAAAGCTCTTTGCCGATGACACCAAGCTCTACCGACAAATTTTATCTGAAGACGACTGCCAGGTATTGCAGAACGACCTAAACGCACTTTCAGCTTGGTCTAAATTATGGCTTTTGAACTTTAATGCTTCTAAGTGTGTGGTTATGAAGATTAGAGCATCCATCAATTTCATATACTCTCTGAGTGGTTCCAACCTGCAAGAAGTTACTGAACAAAAAGATCTCGGTGTCATCATTTCTAATGACCTTTTGCCTAGAAAGCACATTCTTGATATTACCAAAAAAGCCAACCAAAGAATTGGAATGATCAAACGCTGCTTTACCAATATTACCCAAAGAAAGATATCAACACTTTTTACGACAACAATTAGGCCACTACTAGAGTACGCCTCGGTAGTTTGGAAACCTCACTTAAAGAAAGACATAGATTTACTTCAAAAGGTGCAAGATCGTTGTCTAGCCTTATGTCCTTTTCCACCTGTTTTGGAGTCTTTGGAGGACAGAAGAAACAAAGTCGACCTAGCAGAAGCTTACAAGATACTCCATCATGAATATAGATGTGATCCTGAAACTTTCTTCTGTTTGCCAAATCGTGAACTAAGAGGTCATTCGTTGAAACTTCATAAGGTTAGCGCGCATACTGACGTGAGAAAATTTTTCTTCTCCCAACGCATAATTAATCCGTGGAATTCCTTGGACAATAAAGTAGTTGGTGCACCAAGTGGCAATTCTTTTAAGAGAAGACTGAGAGTCACGCCAAATGGACAAAGTGACTAAAGACCCAAGTAACCAAGTAAGTAACCAAGTAACCAAGTAACAATACATTATGGTAAACAAAATTTTGACGCTCAGTATGAAATGACAAGTTCTAATGGAACCACAACTATTATACAAACAACAGAGTCTGAAAAGGATCTTGGAGTCATTTTTACCGACGCCTTGAAATTTGACGAACATATCAACATCACTGCCAATAAAGCTAACCGTATTACTGGTCTCATTAAACGAAACTTTGTCTACATGGATAAAGAGCTGTTCTTGACCCTCTATAAATCGCTTATAAGACCTATTTTAGATTATGGAAATAGTATATACTACCCTACTACAAAAAAGAACAAACGTATCATCGAAAATGTTCAGAGGCATGCAACAAAATTAGTTCCCGAACTTAGAGACTTACCATACAGTGCTAGACTCCAGAAGTTAAACTTACCCACCACAGAGTACAGACGTGAGCGAGGCGACATGATTCTTTTGTTTAAAATCATACATAAAATTGATGACTATGACCCTACAAGAATGTTTTCATTTTCAACTAACCCTCATGAGATCAGAGGCAACATGTTCAAATTGGTAAAACCAAGGGCCAGTAAGTCTGTTAGATTGAACTCATTCTCTAATCGTGTCATAAATGCGTGGAACGCTCTTCCAGATAGTGTCGTATGTGCAGATTCGGTAAATGCTTTTAAAAATAGATTGGACAAACTATGGTACATCAAACGCTTCGATACTAGTGACGTATATTGAGACATGACCAAGCGGAAGACAACGAGATTTGGATGACGAGGGGAAAAACAAGCCATATAGGGCTTAAAGATTTCCCTATATTCCAAGGTATAAGGGGAGCTAATTCGTTTACAAAAGAAAGAATCTTGAATTTGGTCATTTAAAACCTTCGATCATGATGTTAGTACCCAAAAGAATCATCTTATCAACACTATTTAGATGGGTACACACTTCATTGGTTTTTGATGAGATTTATCAGATTTAGATCATCATTATACCCTCTGGTAACAGGAGTCCAGATTTATCTTCTCAAGCAGTTCTAAAGTAGGGAATATATCAGCTGGGATGTGGATGCCCTAATTGTCCGACACAGGCTTTTCCTCTTCCACATATTTCCGTTTTTATTTATCGCCGCTACCGTAGCTCATGCCCATATGAGCGACTTCCCCAGAAGACAGTTAGTTGTTACAGGGGATAGTGCAATGACACATGATGAAACCACTGCTGAGATCTTCCATTGTTCTTTAACCTGCTTGGTGTAAAGCACCGTCTCTAGGGGGCTCGGTTTTGTTAGTGTACTAGCCTGGAAGTCGAACCCAAAGCACCTTCTCTAGGGGGTTCGGTTTTGTTAGTGTACCAGCCTGGTAATCAAACCCACGCAGTCAAACTTCAATGGTTTTGAAGTCCGGTGCTCTACCAATTAAATTACCATGTAATTAAAATTATTTAACTTTATATATCGCATACTCTGTAAAGCAGATAAAGAAATATCCATTCAAACATAAACATTAAGGAGACATACAAACATGTAAACAAGAAGCATACTTAAAGCAACTAAAAAGCATAGCAGACAAGCACAGATTAGCAGAAACAAGCAAGACTCACTAGGAACCACCACAGGCAACACAACTGCATTCTTTTCCATTCCAAAATGATAGCAGATTTTTAAACTTGTTGAAATTTGTCTCTTGCCTGATGTGGTCCCGCAGTGAGTTCCACAGAACTTGGGCCGCATATCAGAAGCTCACTTACCCAGTGTTGTTTCTGAACTATATTATTTTGAACAGGGGAAGCGATCTGGTTTAATATCTTGAAAGTTTCAACTGTCAAGAGTGTGTATTAGCATTTTAACTCACTGTAACTCACTGTATGTAGGCCAAACGAAAGCCTACGGCTTCTCTTGGCCCGTCTGTTTGTGTTCGTCTCTCTTCATAACAAGTTGGGTTGAATTTTGGGGGGTGTTTGCGCCAGTGTTTGTGAAGTCTACTCTTAAAGCAATTTACATTTGGGGAATTAACTAGATCATTTGGTAGGCTGTTCCGAGTATTGACTATGTGTTTCTGTAGGTTTCGGTTTTTGTGTGTTTTTTAATAGTTTAAGGTTGTTTCCTCTTGTTCTAGTTGAAAAATTTCTTTTGAGCATCACTGGTTTTGATGTTATATCATATTTATTCAGTATCTTGAAGGTCTGTAGCATATCTGCTCGGCATCTACGATATTCCAGTGATGGTAGTCCCAGTTTCAATAATCTTTGGTTATATGGTAGATGTTTTAAACTAGGTATTAGTTTTGTTGCTCTCCTTTGGACATTTTCAATTGATCTTATATGTTTCTTTAGATGGGGTGATTTTGCAATCTTTATAAACAAATCTCAGGTGAGAGCTTACGGGCCAATGGATCTCGTCTTAATTTTATTGTCCCTTTGTAAATACTATTCATACACATGTATTGTTATCAAATAAATGTATTGTATGTGTTTCTGATTTGTGATGTATTAGTTATCTTTTAACAGAGAAGATGGTCAGTACAAGGTCACCAAAGCCTACAGGGGTATTAACCAGAAAGAAATCAGCATCTGATCTTAACAAGGGTAGACCAAAAAGAAATGTGTCTCCAAAAAACCTTGTGAGTATTTCACACATGTTTCTTATTGAATGTTAGTTCTAGGCCTCGCGAATAATGAGAGCGCAGACATTAAAGCGTGTCATAACGCCCATGGGTTTATGTGACGTCACAAACATTACTGAAGATGACATTGCAAAAAACAAAATTGAAAAAAGGATAAATTTGGCATATTATAATTCTATAACAAAATGCAGTGTTTTACTGCTTTTGAAATCAAATAATCAAATGCCTAAAAGATCTCCACAGATGATCAGAAAGGATTTACAAGATGTGTATTTGATTAAGCGTATTAAATAACGGAGGTACCCTTGAAGCCAAATTACCCTAAAAAATGACCCAAAATTACTTCACTTATGTCTGAGGTACTTTCAAGTTTATTGATAAGTCCAAGTGATGTTCCGAATGAGCTTTAGCATGACATTTCAGGGATCGACACTAACTACTCAGAGCCAGGAGTTCATTGGTCTCCCAATTTATGAAATCAAGGAATCAAATCTCAAAGTAAGGAGTCCAATTTTCACTATGAGGAAACATTGTGGGAAAAAAGAAATTGCTTGTAAAATGCAATTTTTTGTTTTTCCACATTTTTCTCCCCCCCCCCCCCACCAAGAAGAAGGCTTTCTTTCAAAATACTACAAGATGCAAGCCAACATTAGTTTTACTCCCAGACTCCTTAGTGTCAAACCCTGCATTTGGAATAATGTTACCAATGTGTGTAGTCTTACAAATTTTACATTTTACCACTTTAGACTGGTGCTTTCTAAACATTCCTCGTAACTATAGGGTGTCTAGTCTAGGCTGCCAAGTGATTTTACTGCTTCATCTTCCTCAATGTTTGTCTCTCACCAATGGGTACATAATGGTAAACCTATGTGAGATAGCAGTTGGAGGCTAGGAAAGGGTGTAATGGTAGTACAGGTAGTAAGAAATGCCATGAATCCATTGTTAGGTGCTCCGGCCGCCGTGATATAACTGCGAAATTGTTGAAAGCGGCGTTAAACCCATTCAAACAAACAAATCATCTTCCTCAACACTTAGGTTTCAAAATGTTTGACTGGTTCAAATTGAAAAAGTTTGCAGACAATGAAAAATTGATGTCACTGTGAATAAAACAGGCAAAAAGCAATGCAAGGGTAAACATGAATAAAACAGCAACAATCCTATGTTGTGTGTACTTGTTGGAATTGTCTCATTGAGACAATTCAAATGAGTAACAACAACATAGAGTTTTGTTGAAATCCAATGATTTTATATCTGCATTACATACTCAACATTATCAATATAGTGTCCTACGGCACTTTTTTGTTTATGTTGACTCATTTAAATAAATCCCTTATGATAATATGAAGAAACAAATGATTTATATAATCTTGCGTAGGTTGCATTGATGGAATGAAGGCAAAAATGACCCCCCCCTAAAGGAAATTTTTGAGGGTCAAAATGGAATTACTGGAGGATCAAAACCCAGGTTTAAGGGTCAAGCACAAACCCTGCCACTCAAGTAGTGATCCCTCAATATTCCTGGGCTCGTGTTTGACCCTTAAATCAGCATTTCGACCCCTCCCCAAATCTGAAAATATCTTAATTTGACCCCTAGAAATTCCTCCCAAGAGAGTCATTTTGACCCTGTTGAGAGGAATTACTAAGGGTCAAAACATGGTTTACACCTAAGATTTTCACAAATTACTATCTTAAATTCTACAAATTAGTTACTTGTTTCATATCCTTACTAGAAACAGTTTAACACTTTCCCGTTTTATAAAATTTTGGACCTGTTCAAATTTAAAGTGGATTTAATTTGAAAAATAACCATTCAGTAGGGTAGAAAATAGTGTGGAAAAAGAAGAAATTGCTTGTCAGAAGCAATTTCTTCTTTTTTCACAATGTTTCCTCAATCATAAAATCATAGACATGTAAAAAGCAGGGATTAAACAGCAAAGGGTTAAGTGACTCTTGAATATGCAAAATTCTACTAATGATTTGCTTTTCTGTTGTTTTGACCCCTTTAAATTCAGATTTGACCCCCAGAATTTTCTTAGCTGAGGAGTCAATGACTCCAAAATATCAAACACTAACACAAGCCCTGTATTCTTAATTTTAGGATGACTCAGTGTCTGGTTTGTCGTGGAGAGAGGAGCGAGAGTTGAAGAAGGCCCTATATATGTCCCTGCAGGAGGCGCGTAGACAGTCCAAGGATGAGAGGTCGGACGACATGGACTTTGTTTTCCACGACACGACCAAACCACAGACCAGTCTAGCAGAGAATATGTATGTTGAACATTGAATTTTCTGAAAGCTTGGTTATTTCGTTAGGTTGTGGATGGCTTGGCATCTTTAAAATTTTTGAAATTATGCTTGATACGCATTATTGACTTGATATTTGGAAAGGAGCAACCTGAGATTCATGCCTTACAAACAAATCATGTGTTTGACTTGCAGTTTTAACCCTTGTCATGCTGAACCCGGAATATTCCGGCATTGGCAGGAGGTTTAGACAAAAATCAGTCTGCACAAAATTATGTGCAGTCTGATGTTAGTCTACACCACCTGTTTCTCACTGTCTAACCAGAAGTGTCAATAGATTTAGTTTTTCAAATAAAAATTGACCTACATTTTGCTCTTTCAGTGCTTTTTGCACTTTCATTTTGATGCAAATTTTTAGTTATAATTTATTCAGCATGACAAGGGTTAATTGTCAAGTTATTCAGATGTTTTTATAGGCATGTTAACCCTTGTCATAATGAATAAATTTTAGCTAAAAGTTTTCATCAAAATCAAAGGGCAAAAAGCACTGAAAGTCCAAACTGTTGGTCAAATTTTATTTGAAAAACTAAATCTATTGACAATTCTGGTCCAAAAGTGAGAAACAGGTAGTGTAGATTAACATCAGGCTGCACATATGTGCAGGCTGATGTTTGTCTATAGCTCCTGCCAAAGCAGGAATATCCGGGTTCAGCATGACAAGGGTTAAAAGACAAGACATATTTGATCATCCGGGTGTAGAAATATTTTAAAAGAAAACTACCTCTTTTGAAGGAGAAAGTTGTGGAAAAGAAGAAATTGCTTGTAGCAAGCATTTTCATCTTTTCCACAAAGTTCTTCCCATTATGTAATTCAGACTCCTTACTTTGAGCTTGGACTCCTTGATTTCATAGCTTGGGAGTCCAATGGTCTCCTTAATCATTGAAATTAGTGTCAAACCCTGATGAGTTGCTCATTTATGGCAATTTTTTCTATAACCTGACTTCTATTTTTCTTCAAGTCGCAGAGAGCTTGCATCAAGCAAAGTATGGAAAGCTGAGAAAAGTTCAACTAGACTACATCAAGACTCTGGGAAGACGGTTACAGAGGGAAAAGAAAATGAACATAAAAGGTAACTCAGTACAGTGAAATCCACTTAATTGCAATCCCAGTAATAGCAATTTTCTATTTAATTGCAACTGTGGACACAAACATTAGATTGAAAGGACAAATTAATTTATCATTTTAACCCTTGTCATGCTGATCCCAGAATATTTTTGCTTTGGCAGGAGGTATAGACAAATATCAGCCTGCATATATGTGCAGTCTGATATTAGTCTTCACCACCTGTTTCTCACTTTCAACCAAAATTCTCAATAGAATTAGTTTTTCAAATAAAAAATGACCTACAGTTGATACTTTTAGTGCTTTTGTCCTTTGATTAGCCAAACATTATTCTGCATGACAAGGGTTAAAAGCCACTTTTAGTTAATAGCAAGAAAATTGATGACAAACTAAGAGTTGCCAATAACAGGATTCCATCAACTTAAAAAAACCTCTTCGATTTAATTCAAAACATAAGCTAATTCTTTGGAATATACATTTCTCACATAACTCCCCCTAGCTTCTATATCAAATAGCCATCAGAGATATCCTTGACTTACACATATGTAAGATCACATTCTAAAAATTACATTATCCGATGCATGTTTCCGCAATATTTCATTACAGCGTAATCTAACGCATGTTTTCTTGGTTTTTCTGTAATCAACGCGTTCAAAAATTGTTTTAAACATACAAAGTATTGTTGATGAAGAATCTGTTACTTGATTTTATTTGAGACAAGCTGATCTTAACCTCGTCTAGAATAGAAATGTTATTAAGCTCGCTTTGGCTCGCTTAATAACGTTTCTATTCTAGACTCAGTTAAGATCAGTGTGTCTCATGTACAATCTCATGACAGATTCTATATATCTGTTTGTGAGGGAGCATCTTTTGAGTGTCACTTCGACCCTTACTTGATACAGGTTTGACTCTTTACCTAGACCAGTAATTAAGGTTTTTGATTAAATGCATAAAGACTCAAAATTTAATTTATTCATGGTAAGACTTTGATATTTGAATCACTTGTATAAAGTCTGTCTTCTCAATTTAATCTTGTCGGAAAATTTCAGGGCAAAATACCATGCACAAAGGAAATTTGCTGTGAATTCGTTCACAGTCACCCATCATGCTTCTGATTCATTACGATCAAGCTTGAATGGGTCTGCATCATGTGTAGCTAGTGATCAGTAAGTTTGGGATATTGTATAGTTTGCTAATTTTGTGCCAGTTCTGTTTAATTGTCTTGTTAAGCAAAAAGGGTCTAGATCTATTTACTTTGATAAGTTTCTCTGGTAATTTTTATACCCCCACATCAATAAGATTGGGGGCAAATTGTTTTACCATTGTCCATCTGTCTATCCATGAACTTAGCATTTGCAATAACTTCAAGCCTATTAAATATACAATGTTCATGCATTAAATTATATTCATATACGGCATGATGACAGATCTCAATGATACACATCTGCTGGTACTAAGGTCACATAACAAGGTAAAGGTCATCTGTTAAGGTCAAACTAAATAAAAATTTGATGTTATAGGGGCATTTGTGGTTTCACAAACATATCATATTTTAAATGTGGTCTTTCTTTATATATAACCTCGAATTGTTAATGATTCAAAACTTCATTGTAGATAAGATTAAAGCTGCATATACAAGGGAAATTTTGGATAATTGATTAAAAAAATTAATCCAATTTGCACCATTCTACATTGTTGCTACGCATTTTACTCATTGAGATGAGTCAAATGGGTTCCTACAGCATAAGGTTTAATGAGAAATATTGATTTAGTCTTGTGTAAGCCCCTCACATCTGTACATCTATAAGAATTCATTGATTTATTGTAGATAGATTGAAATGAGAACAAGATCCTTTTTGCTGACTGTTCTTTTGTTACTCAGAGCTCCACATTGAGGGAGTGATGTTAAAATGTTTCAAACCCTATGTTGTGGATACCCATTGGAACCATCTTTTTTAAAACAGTCTTCAATTCTTACATGAAGTTGAGCACAATATATTCCCTAAATATTTTGTTCAGAAATGATTAAGATTTTCAGCACCCTCATTTCTGGAGCTTTGAGTTTCCTCCCTACTTTGATTTGATTTATTTTGTTCAATTCATTGTAAGTTTAAGAATAATTGTTGGAAAATGTAGAAATCTAGAATGATTATATTGTTAAGCTATATAACAAGATAACCATTAAGTTTTGTGAGATTGTTAATATGCTTTTCATAGGAGAAATTAAGTATGAGTATTTGCTTGATATAACTTTAAGGATTGACTTTTAAGATTCGGAAGATATTTGTGAACTTATTCGAGACTATGAAAGAAACTGTTTGGTATTGAAATTCATTCTGGTAATATTCTTTTATATATTTTGCTAATTCCTGTGAAGAGCTATGTTGCTTCATTTATTGAATTTGAACATTTTGTGCAAAGATTTGACAAGAAGTAAAAGCTCTATATTAGTGCCCTGCATGGGTGAAGTTAACTGGATAGACCTAAACTGTGTTGGGTTCTGCATGCAGGTTGAAGTACAGAGTTTTAGTTAAAGGGGACCAGGATTTCTGGATTAAAGAATGATATACATGTAATTGATTAACCCTTGTCATGCTGAACCCAGGATATTCCTGCTTTGGCAAAGCAATAGACTAACATCAGCCTGCACATATGTGCAGACTAATGTTAGTCTTCACCACCTGTTTCTCACTTTCAAACTAGAATGGTCAAAACATTTAGTTTTTCAAATAAAAATTGACCTACAGTTTGTACTTTCAGTGCTTGTGCTTTTTGCCCTTTGATTTTGATGAAAGTTCTTAGCCAAAATTTATTCAGCATTAAAGGGTTAGTTCTTACACAAACCTTGTGTTGTAGGCACTCATTGGAAGCAGGTTGTTAAGACATTCCCATGAGTACCCACAACATAGGAATTCTTTACTTGATAGATATTTTCAAGTTTTTCATCCCCTCTTATCTATACCTCTGCAAGTAGTGTAGAATTGTTGTAGTTACTTTGACATTTTGATACCAATGACAAGTCAAGCAAATTAGCATATCTATGAGTTAACGGTTGATATGTAAAAACAATTATTGATAAATTAACAGAAATATTTAGTATGATATGTTTAGTATCCAATAAATATTATTTAAAATATTATAACTCTGGCTAGCCAAAATGAAGTTACATTGACCCTTCGTTGAAATCATTATTGAATTGATTTTGTTTGGGATTTATTAGAGAAGTTTTTAAAAAAAAAAACACGAAAAAATGCAAACAATGAATCGATTATGACCTCTGAAATGGAGTGGTATTTTGGAGCAAGGGCTCTATTAGAATTTTTATGGTTTTTCAAGATAAAGTTGATGAAATTCAGGTAAGCAGGACAGAAATATTTTGACATATTGCAATTATATTTGATAAATATGAAGTATTCTCTAGGATAGGGCAAGATATCTGTTTTGTTGAATAAGAGCCTTTGCAACAAAAGTTTTTTTCTTGTTATTAAGACTGATTATTTACCGTATTTCCCCTTTTAATAGCACCCTCCCTAGTAGTAGCATCCCTACATTTTTATGCCCCCGCATCGAGAGATCGGGGCATATTGTTTTACTCATGTCGTCTGTCTGTCCGTCCGTCTGTCCATCCGTCTGTCCGGAAACTTAACCTGAAAACTTAACCTTGCCAATATCTTCAAGCCTATTCAAGATACAAAGCTAATATTTGGCATGATGATAGATCTCAATGATCCGCATCCGCTGAGACCAAAGTCAAGGTCATGTGACAAGGTCAAGGTCATCTGTCAAGGTCAAGCTTAAAAAAAAAATGCCGTTACGGGGGCATTCGTGTTTCACAAACACATCTTGTTTACTAAGAAAAACCTACTTCAAATGCCTGAATTTTAAGAACTTGTTGAGACTTCTTCTCTTATTTGATGTGAATTTCCTATAAACAATCATTTATATGATTGTTTTGAGAAAATTTAACTCAAATTAACAGGAGAGCCTAAAAGACATGAGTTGGAAATAGAACATAGTGGAAAAGGCAATTTCTTCATTATCAACAATGGTTTATATAAAAAAAGACACAAATTTTATAATTCCATCAACCCAATTTTTTTTACAATGCCTTTCAATTTTTCCCTTACATTGTCTTGAATTGATTGTTTGGTAATGGGTTAGATTAAGTACAACTCCCAGTCTAATCATGGGTTATTCATAGCTATAGATAGAGGGGGGTATTGTTAGATTTTAGATTTCAACAATACCTGCACAAACCCTAAGCTGTGGGTACTCATTGAAATAATCTCATTGAGATTATTTTAATGAGTACCAACAACATAGGGTGTCTGCGATAAATGTTGATTTTAGATTGGTATTTATCTCGCTTACCTGTGCCTCTACTCAAATATAAATCTCTTAATAAATTTTTCTTCAGATTCAGTAAAAAAGACGGTTCAAATACCATTGTACATATCTAATCATTGGAATTTTTCAGAAAAAAGATTCATGCCCAGAGAAAGTTTGCCCAGGGATCTGTCCCCTCTACTCCCTCAGAGACCCCATCAAAACCCAAAACCAAGGTGTCACCAGTAAAACTGTTCCCTGTGAGACCCAAAACAGAGGACTTCCTGACTTATCTCTGCTTTAGAGGTAGGTATCATTTAAATGTCACTATGTCCCTACAATGTAAGGTTTTACGGAAAAAAATAGAGATTATCTCAATCTTCTTTCTTCTTTCTTCATTCTATTGTTGTAAACCCCACCCCCCCCACACACAACACAAAGTAGAGGGAGGTATATTTGTTTCACCTGCGTGTCTGTCTCTCAGTCCATCTGTCAGTTTGTCATTCTGTCTCTCAGTCCATCCATCTGTCTGTAGACCTTTTCGTTTCTGGACTCTACCTTAAGAACCAAGTGACCTAGAATCATGAAACTTCATGCAAATGCTGCTTTTGACCCAAGGAAGTGCCCTATTGTTTTTGGCTCACATGGATCAAAGGTCAAGGTCACAGTCAGCCTTTGTTCAATTTTCCTTTCCAGAACTGGAGAACCAAGTTACCAAGAATCATAAAACTTCAGTAGCACTTGTATTTGGACAAAGCGCCGGTTGGGGGTATAAGTCCACTTTTCAACAGCTCTAGTTACTTCAAAGTTGATCAAAAGCACTGTTCAAAACATAACTGTTCCAATTTTAAATATTAAAGCTTTCCAACTCGTCAAAACCCAAGGTGTTATCAAAATTGGTTGTTCCAAACTATATTATGTTTTATTCAGGAAAGCCGTTCTTACCACCACATCTAGATTTAATGAATGTACAGAAGGAGGAAACAGATTCGGACATGATGAACGGGAAGAATGGGACTCGAGAAAGTTCACCTGCGTCTAGTAGCACCATGAGTCATAATAATGAAGACAGCATGGATTTACCAGACATGTCAACTGTAAGATTGATTGGTGACTTGTATCAGAAAAAAAAGGGACCCCTCTATGGTCCCTCTATGAAAATTAACCCTTGTCATGCTGAATAAAAAAGCTTGGCAAAATTATATATAAATCAAAGTGCTGAAAGCTCCGTATTTCCAAATTGTGTGTCAGCATTTGATTTTGAAAATATGATTTCTGAAACTTTTCTCGTTTAAAAAGGAATAACAGGTTGTATGGACTAAGATCAGACTGCTCATATGTGCAGGCTGATGTTTGTTCATACCTCCTGCCAAAGCAGGAATATTCCGGGATCAGCATGACAAGGGTTAAAAATAAGAATGGCAAAAAGAGAATGGGCCCAGAATATGTTTTCAAGGAGTCCCATTTCAAAAATAAAATTCACAGGAATGTACATTGATCATTCTAGATTAGTAAAATTAGCAAATTTGGAAAAGTTTTGACCATAGTCAGACCCCACAGTAACAACAGCATTACAACATTTTTAAAAATAATAGCAATGGAAAATGATTCTCATTGATGCTGAAAAGTGACATTGGTAAACCTTGGGTCTAAATAAATAAATGATTTTTTGTGTCATCTGATTTTATGATGGACAGCTGTTATCTATTATAAAAATATTCTTTCAAAAATAATATAATTTTTGATAATGAAAATGAATTTTATGCAGGAAATTGATTGGTCAGGAAGAAGCTGTTGCCATAAAGCAGTTGGTACCACATCAGACTTTCAATTTTGAGATCCCAGGTTGGATCCCTGATGTTGGCACTCATCCTTTCCAACTATTTGTCTCCTACCAATGGGTTGATAATCATAGACCTATGTGGGATATCAGCTGGAAGCTAGGAAATAATGTAATAGTAGTACTAGTTTGAGAAAAGCAAGGAGTCCATTGTTAGGTGCTCCAGTCTCTGAAATTTAACTGAAAGATTGTTGAAAGCAGTGTATAACTCCAAACAAACAAACAAACAAAGGCAATGAAGAACTTACAAAGCACAATTTTTCTTTGAGAATTATTTCATCTCATAAATTCTTTCAATAATAATTCTTTTTCCTCATATCTTGGTATTTGGTTTGTTAGATATCAAAGTTTTTGTTCATACTGTAAACTGATTAAAAGAATTATAATGATACATTAAATCTTTTCCTTATTTATTAAACAGAGAACACCGTTAAAGAAAGCAGCCAGAGCTAGTGCCAGTACTCCTGACACAGCATGTGGATTTTCTCATCTGAGATCCAAGGTCGGAAGTAAAGCATCAACCACATCACGTTCTCGGCATATAGAATCTTCGTTACACAGAAAGCGGTTGTCAGACGCTTATCTATCGTCTAGATGCGGCACAAGAAGTCCTGCCAAATCAGACAGATTGAGTTTGAAGAGAAAAGCTTTGGCTACCTTGACAGCTGCAAGGAGGTCATCGTCTAATGTTAGTCTACGTAAATCTAAATCAGCCATGTCGGAGGGTGATCTAAGGAGAGGAAAGGTGGGTGTTGAATTTTTGTCTCCCTTATACGGGGGAGTCCTATTAATTGTAACCCTGATAAAAGCAACTGACTGCTTAATGTTTGTCTATGTTAATCTAAATCAACTATGTAGGAGGGAGATCTAAGGAGAGGAAAGGTAGGCATTGGAATCTTCTAATCCCTTTCCTACTTTTGAAAATTTTGATTCAAACAAATTGCTAATTTTTGGCAAATTTCATCTATGCTAGGTCAAATTTTCACATGGTTATTAAGTTGTAAAGAGACAGTGTAGACTAAGATCAGCCTGCACATCTGTGTTATGTAATTCTTTTGGAAAAATAGTGAAGAAATTATCTTTCAAACAAATATTGGGATAAATTTATATTGAGGTTTTTAAAACAAGGTCAAATATTACAATGCGCATTAATTGGACCACTTTAGAGCAAATCTCTTAAAGCATTTATGGAAGGATTTTAAAATGTTCAATCGAAAAATAATTTAAAAGTTTTGCTTCGGAACAGCTCAACTTATGCCCTTATGTTCAAGTGCATTTTTTTTGTTTTTTAGCTCACCTGAGCACAAAGTGCTCAAGGTGAGCTATTGTAGAATGTATCGTAGAATGATCGTCGTCAGTCGTGTGTTGTGCGTTGTCCGTAGTCCGTTGTCCACAATTTCTTTAATCTGGATGAAACTTGGCAGGGATGTTCCTTGGGTCAAGCTCTACCAAAGTTGTTCAAATTAATGAAATCCATCCTTAACTTTCCCTTTACCCTTAAAAAAAAGGGTGAAAATATGAAAATCTTTAAAAATCTTCTTCTCTGAAACCAGAAGGCAGACAGCTTTCATATTTGGTATGTAGCATCATCTAGTGGACCTCTACCAAGTTTGTTCATATCAAGACCCTGGGGTCATATTTGGGCTTTGCTCAGGCCAAACCCTTTTTACATAGAATGAAAGAGCGAAAATCTTTAAAACCTTCTTCTATGAAACCAGAAGGCAGACAGCTTCCATATTTGGTATGTAGCATCATCTAGTAGATCTCTACCAAGTTTGTTCATATCAAGACCCTATGATCATATTTGGGCTCCACCCGGGCGCAACCCTTTTTACATAGAATCAAAGAGCAAAAAACTTTTAAAAATCTTCTCTAATCAAACCAGAGGGCACACTACTTTCATTTTTAGCTCCACTGGCTGAAAGCCACTGGGGCTATTGTCATGGCGTTGTGTCCGTCGTGAGTCCGTCTGTATGTGCGTCCGGTTGTAAACTTTTTCTTTAAAAATCCTCTCCTCAGAAACTACTGGATGGATTTCAACCAAACTTCACAGGAATGATCCTTGGGTGACCCTCTTTCGAAGTTGTTCAAGAAATTTTGATCCAATGAAAAACATGGATTTAATGGGCCTGGTTAATTTCCAAATATAGTAAAAAGTGAGTTTTCTCAGATTCTAATAGATGGATTCCAATTAAATTTTACATGAATGATGCTTGGGTGACCCTTTATCAGTCTACCAAAAATTATTGTGATTGGATGAAAAATATGTATTTTATGGGCGGAGGTCATTTCTCTATATGTTATATAGTGGAAACTTTGAAAATCATTTGCTCAGAATCTACGGGACGGATATCAACCAAATTTCACTGGAATGATACTTGAGTGACCCTCTATCAGTCTACCAAAAAT
The DNA here is from genome assembly GCA_948146395.1 of Fragum whitleyi. NCBI lineage: Eukaryota > Metazoa > Mollusca > Bivalvia > Cardiida > Cardiidae > Fragum > Fragum whitleyi. The sequence continues at coordinate 14,682,693 of OX411552.1, read as the reverse complement.
TATTGTGATTGTATGAAAAATATGTATTTTATGGGTGGAGGTCATTTCTCTATATGTTATATAGTGGAAACTTTCAAAATCATTTTCTCAGAATGTTAATGATGGATATCATCCAAAATTTCACTGCAATGATCCTTGGGTGACCCTTTATCAGTCTACCAATAATCATAGTGATCTGATGATAAATATGTATTTTAATGGGCGGAGGTCATTTCTCTATATGTTATATAGAGGAAACTTTGAAAATCATTTTCGCAGAATGTAACTGGTGGATATCAACCAAATTTCACTGGAATGACCCTTGGGTGACCCATTATCATGCAGCCAAAAATTATTGTCATTGGATGAAAGATAAGTATTTTATGGGCAGAGGTAATTTCTATAAATGTTATATAGTGGAAACTTTGAAAATCATTTCAACATCAGTAGACCCAATATATCTAAAAATCTAGTCAAAACTAAGATTTGCTATTACAAGAATTTCAAGCCTGTGGAGCGACTCAAGCCATTCATGGCTTTCTAGTTGGTATGTAGCATCATCTAGTGGGCCCTTACAAAGTTTGTTCATATCAAGACCCCTGGGTCATATCTGGGCTCCACCAGGGCCCATCCCTTTCAGCTCATCTGAGCACGATGGTTGAAAATAGGAAAACCTTCAAAAATCATCTTCTCTGAAACCAGAAGGCAGACAGCTTTCATATTTAGAATATAGCATCATCTTATGGACCTCTTCCAAGTTTCTTCATATCAAGACCCTGGGGTCACATTTAGGGTCCACCCGGGTGCATCCCTTTTTACATAGAATCAAAGAGCAAAAAGGCATATTTGTCTTGCTCTTGCTGAAAATGTTCCATGGTATTGATCTTAGGCAAAAATCTTCTTTTTGACATCTGCCTATCTAATTAATGTGATGTCCCAGGGGTCAAAGAGACTCAGGTTAGCGATCTAGGACCATCTTGGTCCACTTGTTTTTTTAAAGCAAGGTCAAATGTTTTAATCAGCATAAGTAAAGATGTTTTAAATTTAAGAATTTTTCAAAGTAAATATTTGGCATTATTTTTTTATTATGGCATGTGATTAAAAATATGGCCTTATTGTTTGCCTTGTATGAAAGTTCTAAATATTTATTAAAACCTTCCTTAAACTGAAGAAATTTTTAGTTATGTTCATGTGGGCAATCATATAAGTTATTGCATATAGTGATAAGATTGAAATGTATGATTCTTTGCACAACACCCATAGCCTTTAACCCTTGTCATGTTGATCCCAAAATATTCCTGCTTTGGCAGAAGCTATAGACAAATATCAGCCTGCACATATGTGCAGTCTGATGTTGGTCTACACCACCTGTTTCTCACTTTCAAACCAGAATTGTCAATAGATTTAGTTTTTCAAACAAAAATTGACCTACAGTTGGTACTTTCAGTGCTTTTTGTCCTTTGATTTTTGATGCAAATTATTAGCCAAAATTTATTCAGCATGACAAGGGTTAATTGATGTTTAGGACAAACAGGGGATTGAAAGTAGAAATAAAGTAGTCAGACCTGTTATCTGTAATAAGAAAGAAAAGCAACACAAACAGCTAGTTGACTCCCACACAGAAAATGGACTGGAGTGTGACCATGCAGAGGATTCTGGAATAAATGTCAGCTTTCCTGGTAAAGATAAAGACAGACAAAAGGAAGCCTTTGAAAATTCTGATGGCATGGAAATAAAAGATATTAAGTTTATTCCAAATATTAGCAAGCCAGACAATATTACAAATGGTCAACATCCTATACTGGTAGATACAGAAATAAATGATGGATTAGAGAAGAGAAAGTCTGAAACATTTTGTAAGCTAGATGTACAACAAGGACTAGCATCTCCCAGCCTTGTGGACTCCTTATTGAACCCTTTATCTTCAGACTTGGATGGATCACTGGACATTTCTGTGGACCTCGATGTCAGTTTGAATATATCTCTTGATGTCAATGATATTCTTAGAACTGCAGATAAAGGCTTTGAAGAGATGGATATTAGTAGTATACTAAATGAAGAATACTGTACAAATGACCTTAGAAGGGAGAGAAACTATGAACAAGAAGAGATTTGTTGTAAAACAAAAGGTCAAGGTCACAATGATGTAGACAGAAAGATCGAAACATTCACCCCAGCTTTCAAAGAACCATCCGAGAGTCCATCTTCCTTCTACAACAGGAATGCGAATCTCAAAAATACAAAATATCAAAATGAAAAGTTTGACAGATTGGAGCATAATTATTCCAAGGTCATGCAGGCTGTGAAGTTCAAGGTCAAATCTAAAGGCCAAGATGAAATGAGACTGAGTTCCACTCCATGTAAAAGCATTCATTGGCCACCTTTTGAATCTGCAAACGGTTTTAAGGTATATGTTGGTACCAGTTCTGTTCTGTTACATACTTATTGTTCATTTAAACAAATTTGACAACATATCAACTATTTTTGGCAGGTTATCTATTAACAGTAATAGCACCAAGTAAAATAGATTAAAGCAAGGAAATGATTGATTGTGTTATCATCTTTCTTTTTAGATGAAACAAATGGATTATCTAGTTTAAGATCAGACTGCAAAATATTACTTAATAGTTCTAACTTACTTACTTATTGGAACAAAAACGTCAATATAAACTGTTCCTGTTCATTTTGAAGCTAAAGGGAAGAGAAGATGCAGAACGCTGTCAAAAAAGCCATTTAAAATCACACCTGTAGATTTTAGGAATATTTCTAGTATATTCATTTAACTTATTTAGCAAGTTTACTTAGAAAAAGATAACATAAACAGAAAATATCATGGTACCTATACCATATTCAAGTTTTGTTCTATGAACTGTAACAATGAGCAGATTAATCAATTATAATCAATAATCAGTTGGTTTTGGCTTCTGATTGTGATAATCGACTAAAAAGTTTCATCAGTTTGATGGCTCAGCATGAAACAGTTGTAACTGTGTATTATGTTTATAGGCAATTATAACTGTTTCGCGCTGAGCGATGGACTTTGTAGAAAAAATCAAAAGGAAGTGTTTTAAAGTCATGAGTATTAAATAAATTTTCATATTCTATTCTTCAAAGGAATGATACTGGAAGTGCTGTATTAATTTCCAAGATAACTATTGCACAATCAATCATTAGTTGATTTAATTTTCCAACTTAAAACAATTATTGATTGGGATTTGAAACCAATCGCCCAACACTAATGGACTGTTTCATTTGTTGCTATTCACAAAGTTTGATTTTATAGTTTGTACACTGTTTGTTTCATTGATGAAATTTAGTTTGTTGAAGTTACTATTAACTTGAAGTTTGATTGTTTATAATACCCATACTTTGAAGATGGAAGGAACTGTACATTTTACATTATGTCTGCTGGTTTTGTGCAGAAATTAAATTTTACCCTAACCTGATTTTTAAACCAAAGATGACATTGCAAAGTTGAGGATTTTAATCATTTAGTGGAATTTTGTGGGAAATGAAGATATTGCTTCTTTTTCAATAATATTTTCTGAAGTTTGAAATCTCAGGGACATAAATTCTGGTTACTGTACATGAAAAGAGTATTTAGATTATATAGTAGATATTGAATGAGTGGTCATGATTAGAGATCAGGCTAGTACTCAAGTACCCCTATATCTGATAGGATAATATTCCTAAAGGGGTTCTGAATCATAACATATTATCGGACCATTGTGTAAGCACTATGAACCTTTGGGGATTAAATTCAGAAAAGAATTGAAGACTGTTCAAAACAGTCTTCAATTCTTTTCAGAAGTTGATTTCCAGATGGTTTTACCGACTTGCATCCAATAGATGTGAGACTCCTCGCAACTTATTTACAAGTCGAAGACTCACAACACCTGCACATCTTTAAACTTTGTCAGGATTAAAACTTTAAAACCTTTACAGAAATTCTGGGTCCACCTTTGTATATAGTTGATAGAATTAATATATGGAGAGTTATCCTCTGGGTATCGAGATCTTAGGTACCCGGGTATAAAATTTCTACTCGCCCCAGCTCTAGTCATGATAAACCAAATTTATGAAAGCAGTCATCTATAAACAGATCAAAACAAGGCTTTGCTGAGTTTTTATCTATTTTAGAAGACCAGTTTCATTAACTTGTTATTAATTGAACATAAATTAAATATTCCATTCAAAATATCACTTAAATTTGTGATAAATCAACCAAATTCCTTATTTGTTGATTAAGATTTTCCGCTGAACACATAACGCTGTTAAAAATCGATGGCTCAGCGCGAAACAGTTGTAACTGCCTATAAACATATAGTTACAACTGTTTTGCCCTGAGCCATCGGTTTGTCAAATGACATCATCACATCTATTATAACATGATTTTCATGAAAACAAAATAATGTTGCTATAGGCTCTAAGCTTATTTGCTCATTTATATCTCTAGTGTAATAACACTTCTGTTATATCAAAAATATTCATAGGGTTTATTAGACTCCCACACCGTAGGTCATTTATACATGTATATTGATTAATAGAACTTGTCACAAACATGTCATGAACTATGGAGGAGTCTTATATTGGCAAAAGCCATAATGTCAGGCCCAATTTTCCCATTTCTTTAGAAACATATTCTTTAACTGCATGGACAAGTGAGGATCTTTCATTATTGTGACTTCTTATCCATATCCACTGTGTCCCAATTGTTAATGTCCCTGAAGAAAAAATGTTTTGGAAAATATTGTGGAAAATGAAGAAAACGCTTGTTTCAAGCATTTTTATCATTGTCCATAAAGTTTTCTTCCAAAAAGATCAACATTTTAAAATGTTTATCAACTAATTATATGTTGTCTGCTACCTAATTGATATTGGACTGGTCTGAAAAATTTTCATCTGATTGTATGTTTATTACTTGATTAATGTTAGTTTCTTGCAGGTATGTAATTTCAGGCTAGAGCAATTTACTTTCTTTCTCTTTATTAAATAGAGTTACATACAAACATTCTCTATGAATGTTGTCTATATTGCATGTGTCACTTTTCTTTGTACTGTAGTATGGGACAAATTGTCATAATTTGTAATAAGTTGGATTTCCCTCTGAATGTAGCGACATTTTGATATGAAAACAAGACTTTGATAATAATTGAATTTAACTTTGTAGTTTGAACTCAAGTTTATTGCAGTCAGTTTGAATATTTTTAGCTCGCCCGGGACGAAAGTCTCGGAAGAGCTATTGTCATACCCTCGGATGTCGGCGTCAGCGTCGGTGTCGGCGTCCGCATTAGGTTAAAGTTTTTATTTCTATCAATATTTATCCTAGAGGCTTTATTTTTTACAGAAACACTCATTAGGGCATAGGCTTTCATTTGAGACCAACATCCATGTCAAAATGACCTTTAGACTGTGACCTTGACCCTTTCAAAAAAACTTTAACCAAAAACTTTAACCAAAAAAACTTTAACTTTGCTTATATTTTCTGTAAGCTTTAAACTAGAGACATCATTACTTCATATGCACACTCATTAGGTGATAGGCTTTTACCATAGACAAAGGTCCTTGATAATTTGACCTTGACCTTGACCCTTTGTGGACTTGGAAAAACTTTAACCAAAAAACTTTAACCAAAAACTTTAACCTTGCATTTATTAGCTCACCTGAGCACGAAGTGCTCAAGGTGAGCTATTGTGGTAAGGTGGATGTCCGTCGTCCGTCGTGCGACGTCCGTCGTGCGACGTCCGTCGTCCGTCGTCAACATTTGCCTTGTATGCACTCTAGAGGCCACATTTTTTGCCCGATCAACCTGAATTTTGGTCAGAATGATTGTCCTGATGAAATCTCGAACGAGTTTGAAATTGGGTCAACTGGGGTCAAAAACTAGGTCACAGGGTCAAATCTTAGAAAAACCTTGTATGCATTCTAGAGGCCACATTTTTTGCCCATTCAACCTGGATTTTGGTCAGAATGATTGTGTCGATAAAATCTTGGACGAGTTCGAAATTTGGTCAACTGGGGTCAAAAACTAGGTCACAAGGTCAAATCTAAGAAAAAGCTTGTATGCACTCTAGAGGCCACATTTTTTGCCCGATCAACCTGAATTTTGGTCAGAATGATTGTCTTGATGAAATCTTGAACGAGTTTGAAATTGGGTCAACTTGGTTTAAAAACTAGGTCACAGGGTCAAATCTAAGAAAAACCTTGTATGCACTCTAGAGGCCACATTTTTTGCCCAATCAACCTGAATTTTGGTCAGAATGATTGTCTTAATGAAATCCCGCATGAGTTCGAAATTGGGTCATCTGGGGTCAAAAACTAGGTCACAGGGTCAAATCTTGAAAAACTTTGAATGCACTCTAGAGACCACATTTTTTGCCCATTCAACCTGAATTTTGGTCAGAATGATTGTCTTGATGAAATCTCGGACGAGTTTGAAATTGGGTCAACTGGGGTCAAAAACTAGGTCACAAGGTCAAATCTAAGAAAAAGCTTGTGTGCACTCTAGAGGCAACATTTTTTGCCCGATCGACCTGAATTTAGGTCAGAATGATTGTCTTGATGAAATCTTGGACGAGTTTGAAATTGGGTCAACTGGGGTCAAAAACTAGGTCACGGGATCAAATCTAATAAAAACCTTGTATGCACTCTAGAGGCCACAATTTTTTGCCCGATCACCCTGAATTTTGGTCAGAATGATTGTCTTAATGAAATCCCACATGAGTTCGAAATTGGGTCAACTCGGGTCAAAAACTAGGTCACAGGGTCAAATCTTAGAAAAGCCTTTTATGCACTATAGAGGCCACATTTTTTGCCCGTTCAACCTGAATTTTGGTCAGAATGATTGTCTAGATGAAATCTTGGATGAGATCGAAATTGGGTCAACTTGATTCAAAAACTAGGTTACAGGGTCAAATCTTAGAAAAACCTTATAAGCCTTCTAGTGGCCACATTAATTGTCCTGTCAACCTGAATTTTGGTCAGAATGATTGTCTTGATGAAATCTTGGATAATTTTGAAATTGGGCTAACCAGGGTCAAAAACAAGGTCACAGGGTCAAAATTAAGAAAAACCTTTTATGCACTCTACAGGCCTCATTTTTTGCCCAATCAACCTGAATTTTGGTCGGAATGATTGTCTTGATGAAATCTTGGACGAGATCAAAATTGGATCAACTGGGGTCAAAAACTAGGTCACAGGGTCAAATCTAAGAAAAACATTATTTGCACTCTAGAGGCCACAATTTTTGGCCAATCAGAATGAAATTTGGTCAGAATGATTGTCTAGATGAAATCTCGGATGAGATAGAAATTTGGTCAACTTGATTCAAAAACTAGGTTACAGGGTCAAATCTTAGAAAAACCTTATAAGCCTTCTAGTGGCCACATTAATTGTCCTGTCAACCTGAATTTTGGTCAGAATGATTGTCTTGATGAAATCTTGGATAATTTTGAAATTGGGCTAACCAGGGTCAAAAACAAGGTCACAGGGTCAAAATTAAGAAAAACCTTTTATGCACTCTACAGGCCTCATTTTTTGCCCAATCAACCTGAATTTTGGTCGGAATGATTGTCTTGATGAAATCTTGGACGAGATCAAAATTGGATCAACTGGGGTCAAAAACTAGGTCACAGGGTCAAATCTAAGAAAAACATTATTTGCACTCTAGAGGCCACAATTTTTGGCCAATCAGAATGAAATTTGGTCAGAATGATTGTCTAGATGAAATCTCGGATGAGATAGAAATTTGGTCAACTTGATTCAAAAACTAGGTTACAGGGTCAAATCTTAGAAAAACCTTATAAGCCTTCTAGTGGCCACATTAATTGTCCTGTCAACCTGAATTTTGGTCAGAATGATTGTCTTGATGAAATCTTGGATAATTTTGAAATTGGGCTAACCAGGGTCAAAAACAAGGTCACAGGGTCAAAATTAAGAAAAACCTTTTATGCACTCTACAGGCCTCATTTTTTGCCCAATCAACCTGAATTTTGGTCGGAATGATTGTCTTGATGAAATCTTGGACGAGATCAAAATTGGATCAACTGGGGTCAAAAACTAGGTCACAGGGTCAAATCTAAGAAAAACATTATTTGCACTCTAGAGGCCACAATTTTGGCCAATCAAAATGAAATTTGGCCAGAATGATTGTCTAGATGAAATCTCGGATGAGATCAAAATTGGGTCATCTGGGGTCAAAAACTAGGTCACGAAATCAATTATAAAAATCCTTGTTAGTCAACCTTAAAATTGTAAAAAAAGGATTCTCAAGTTGTATAGAAGCAACAGCTTTGTTTAGCTGAGTCATTCATCATTCTATTTCTAATACTTCTTTTGAAAATTTTAGACAGTTCATTCAGGTGAGCGATTAAGGGCCACTATGGCCCTCTTGTTTTTTTAATGCTCTAACCTAGGGACACCATAGCTTCATATACATACTCATTAGGTGATAGGCTTTCACCAGAGACCAAAGTCCTTCACAATTTGACCTTGACCTTTACCATTTGTGGACTTAGAAAAACTTTAACTGAAAACTTTAACCAAAAACTTTAACCTTGCTTATTATTTTCTGAATGCTTTAACCTAGGGACATCATTACTTCATATACATACTCATTAGGTGATAGGCTTTTGTGAGAGATCAAGTTCCTTGATAATTTGTCCTTGACCTTTTATAAACTTAAGAAATACTTTAATCGAAATTCTTTTACCAAAAACTTTAACCTTGCTTACATTTTCTGAATGCTTTAACCTAGGGACTTCATTACTTCATATACATAGTCACCAGATGAAAGGCTTTCACCAGAAACCAAGGGCCTTGACAATTTGACCTTGACCTTGACCTTTTATGGACTTGGAAAAACTTAAACTGAAAAACTTTAACCAAAAATTTAACCTTGCTTATATTTTCTAAATGCTTTACTCAGGGACATTATTACTTCATACACATACTCACTAGGTGATAGGCTTCTACAGAGACCAAGGTCCTTCACAATTTGACCTTGATCTTGACCTTTTGTGGACTTAGAAAAATTTTAAAGAAAAACTTCATGTTTGATACAAAGAAATTCCATTGGTAACCTCATCTGCTTGTAGGCTTTCACTTTACCCTAACCGTATACATGCAATTAAAACAAAAAAAGTTTTTATATTTCTTAATTACTACTCAAACAGATATATATTAGATCATGGACTTTAACATTGAAAGAAACCACTTTGAACTTTGGTCTTCGGTCAAGCGCTGTTTGAGACAAGCAGCTGTTTGGGCGAGCTACGTTGTCCGCGGACAACTCTTGTTCATGTTTTCTCAAAGTATCCTAGATCTCACTATGTGATATATGTATAAGAATTTATATATGAATATTTACGCAATACAGTTCGTCAATACTGTTGTATTCAAGTGTTCTTTTTCATTTTTATTCTTCAGAATGAGAGACACAACACAGGTTTTGAGTCAGAAAGTTCAAGACGAAGTACTAGCTCTAGAACAGATCAAATACGCAAGAGGCGATCCACAAGCGACCTACCAGATAACAAAGTTCATTCACCTATCAAGAGGTCAAGGTTAAATGTCAACACAAGGTCACAGGCAACACATGATCATGGGCCAAAGGTCAAACCAATAAGTAGAGTTACAGGACTTGAAACTCATCCAAAGAAGAGATTTGCAATAACCAGCAAGAAAGTAAAAAGAACATTCAAACCTCACAGACCAGTTACCAGGGCAGCCTCACATTTTAAATCGGTTTTGAAGGCAGCCAAGATGGCTGCCAGTAGGAAAATGAGACTCGTGAAGCGTTCAGAACAGGGTACAATAAACAGAGATAAAGGTCATGAGAAAGGGAAGAGACTTCCAGAACGTAAAAAGTCTGTGTCTCCTGATAAGAAATCTACTGAAGAGAAAAAAGTGTCCAATTCTTCACTTGGTAAGTTTTATTACTTTTGCATTAAAAACCATTTTCTGCCTAGTCAAAATGTTTATTACAAATTGAGCAAATGGATTTATGTAAAATTTCAGATGGCTTTTAGATAATGATAACAAACAATTTCCTCTGTAATGTACTATCTCTCAAGTTGGCTGTGGGGAAGAAAATAGGTAAACTAGTACTTCCAGGTTCTTCCTTTTACTTTTTAGCTCACCTGAGCACGAAGTGCTCAAGGTGAGCTTTTGTGGTCGCATGATGTCCGTTGTCCATCGTGTGCCGTCCGTCGTCAACATTTACCTTGTAGACACTCTAGAACCACATTTTTTGCCAGATCAACCTGAAATTTGGTCAGAATGATTGTTTTGATAAAATCTTGGACGAGTTCAAAATTGGGTCAAGTGGGGTCAAAAATGAGGTCACTGGGTCAAATTTTGGAAAAAACCTTGTAGACACTGTAGAAGCCTTATTTTTTCCTTAATCAACCTGAAAATTGGACAGAATCAATTTCTTGATAAAATCTAGGTCAAGTTTAAAACTGGGTCAAATGGGGTCAAAAATGAGGTCACAGGGTCAAATCTTAGATAAACCTTGTAGACACTTTAGAAGCCACAATTTTTGCTCTATCAACCTGACAATTGGTCAGAATGAATGTCTTGATGAAATCTAGGTCAAGTTCAAATCTGGGTCAAGTGGGGTCAAAAATGAGGTCACAGGCTCAAACTTAAGATAAACCTTGTAGACACTCTAGAAGCCACAATTTTTGCACTATCAACCTGAAAATTGGTCTGAATGAACGTCTTGATGAAATCAGTGTCAAGTTCACAACTGGGTCAATTGGGGTAAAAAATGAGGTCACGGGGTCAAATCTTAGATAAACCTTGTAGACACTCTAGAACCACATTTTTTGCCAGATCAACCTGCAATTTGGTCAGAATGATTGTATTGGTAAAATCTTGGACGAGTCGAAATTGGGTCAAGTGGGGTCAAAAATGAGGTCACTGGGTCAAATTTTGGAAAAACCTTGTAGACACTGTAGAAGCCTTATTTTTTCCTTAATCAACCTCAAAATTGGACACAATCAATTTCTTGATAAAATCTAGGTCAAGTTCAAATCTGGGTCAAGTGGGGTCCAAGATTAGGTCACAGGGTCAAATCTTAGATAAACCTTGTAGTTACTCTAGAAGCCATATTGTTAGCTCAATCAACCTGAAAATTGGTCAGAATGATTGTCTTGTTGAATTCTCGGTCAATTCCGAATCTGGGTCAAGTGGGGTTAAAAATGAGGTCAAGGGGTTAAATCTTAGATAAACCTTGTAGACACTCTAGAAGCCATATTTTTTGCTCAATCAATCTGAAAATTGGTCAGAATGATTGTCTTGATTAAATCTCGATTTAGTTTTAAATTGGGTCAAGTGGGGTCAAAAATGAGGTCACAGGGTCAAAATATAATATTGGAAAAACCTTGTAGACACTCAAGAAGCCACAATTTTTGCTCTTTCAACCTGAAAATTGGTCTGAATGAATGTTTTGATGCAACCTCAGTCAAGTTCAAATTTGGGTCAAGTGGGGTCAAAAATGAGGTCAGGGGGTCAAACCTTAGAAAAACCTTTTAGACTCTCTAGAAGCTTAAATGATTGCTCAATACACATGAAAAATGGTCAGAATGATTGGCTTGATGAATTCTAGGTCAAGTTCAAATCTGGGTCAAGTGGGGTCCAAATTTAGGTCACAGAGTCAAATCTTAGATAAACCTTGTAGACAGACTAGAAGCCATATTTTTTGCTCAATCAACCTGAAAATTGGTCAGAATGAAGGTCTTGATGAAATCTAGGTCGATTTCAAATCTGGGTCAAGTGGGGTCAAAAATGAGGTCACAGGGTCTAATCTTGGAAAAACCTTGTAGACACTCTATAGGTCATAATTTTTCCCAATCATCATGAGAATGTGTCAGTTTGATAGTCTTTATAAAATCTCAGTCTGGTTTGAATTTGGGTCAAGGGTGGTATTAAACTAGGTTAAGAGGTCAGATCTTAAGCCCATTAACTCAGGTGAGCGATTTAGGGCCACTATGGCCCTCTTGTATCTAATTATGAAACTTGTTTATAAACAATATGTCAATAGCGTCGCGAAGTTGTAACATAACATTACGTTCATTACCTACGAGAAGATAAGTACATGAATGAAAGTTATTTCCGACATTGGAATTAGCATGGCTGTTGCAATTTGAAGCCTTAATCATTGTGAACAGGCGTAGCATAAATACTGGTACCTCAGATTGCATTCATAGGAAGCACCCTTTCCTATATAGTTTGTGTAAAAAACAACATATTATTATTACCTAATTCACACTAAGTCCGGTTCATTAAATATTTAATGAGAAGCAGTGATATAGGGGGAGAGTTTATGTTAAAACTACAGTAAAATTTCTGTTAAGCAACCACTGAGGATACCATAAAAAGTGGTCATTTATGGCATTGATTGCTTGATACTGTATTTTATGTTTAATAAGAAAGATCATTTTGAAAGCATAATGTAGATTGTTGCATAATTCTTGATTAATCCTTAGGCGTTGATGTTCAAACTCATTGAGACAATTCTAATAGGTTCCAACATCATAAGATTCAACGATGAAAAAATTTTCTCTTTGCGAATATATATTTCGGTGATTTTGCTAACAATGAAGGGACTTTTTATGAAAGTCCCTTAATAAAAGTGGTCGCTTGATGGAAGCAGTTGCTTGAGCTGTAGCGACTGCATGTTCATTGTATTTATAGGAAGCACTCATTCCAATGAAGTCCATGTAAAGACAGAACAGTTTCCATGTGAAGGTGATATTCCAGCAGTTGTACAATGCCTGACATATGAAGGGGTCAATGCAAAACAGTTGTAACTCCCTATATGTTTATATGGAGTTACAACCGTTTTGCACTGAGCTATCAAAAGTTGATTCGGTATACATGTGTTTTCAGGAAGCACTCAATCCAGTGAAGTCCATGTGAAGACAACAGTTTCCATGTGAAGGTGATATTCCCACAGTTGTACAATGCCTTACATATTAAAGTCTGTACTCATGTGTTTTCAGGAAGCACCAATTACAATGAAGTCCATGTGAAAGAGGGGATATTTCCACAGTTGTACAATACCCCACATATCATATAGATACTGTACAATGTATTTTCAGGAAGCACTCAATCCAGTGAAGTCCATGAGAAGACATAACAGTTTCCATGTGAAGGTGATATTCCCACAGTTGTACAATGCCTTACATATTAAAGTCTGTACTCATGTGTTTTCAGAAAGTACTCATTCCAATGAAGTCCATGTGAAGATGGAAATGTTTCCATTTGAAGAAGGTGATATTCTGGCAGCTGCACAATGCCCCACAAATTAAAGTCTGTACTCATGTGTTTTAAGGAATACCCATTTTGATGAAGTCCATGTGAAGAAGGTGATATTCCCACAGTTGTACAATATCCCACATATTATATAGATACTGTACAATGTATTTTCAGGAAGCACCCATTCCAATGAAGTCCATGTAAAGACAGAACAGTTTCCATGTGAAGGTGATATTCCAGCAGTTGTACAATGTCCCACATATTACCCATCAGAGGAGCAGTTTAAGGACCCAATTTTATACATACAGAGTATACAGGAAGAAGCAGAACAGTATGGAATGTGTAAAATTGTTCCCCCACCCACATGGAAGGTAATAGGCTTGTTTGTCATTTGTCATTACGAGTCATGTGAACCCTTTTTGTCCAGCCCCTTGATTTTATGTTTCTGTGATTCTTATAATTGAGAAAATATTTGAAATGCAGGGATCATTTTTGTGTGAGATATTGAGAAATTCTCTAATTTTTCTCATTGAAATTTGCTGACTGAGAGAAAAATCTCAAAGCAAAATGTAATTTAGTGAAGGATTTTGTTGACTCTTCACAAAACAGTTGTAACTAATTATATAGGCAGTTACAATTGTTTCATGCTGAGCCATAGAATTGTTAAAATTTCTCATGAAAAATTCTTAATTTCTCATTAGATTCATCTAAATGAGATATTTTTGTACATGGTATTTGGAGCCAGAATTATCCCTGGAATTGCATCCACTATTATTTGAAGTCTGCAAATTCTTTGCTTTTGGACAAGTTCTAAATTTCAAAAGACAGGAAAGTGTTAAATAACCTTGATTTAAGTATTTCAATCCAGAAGTTTAGAAGATTTTCAGTTTTAACCTTTTCCTTTTGAATCAGGAGAGTTTAGATACCGTATTTTCAAAATAAATACTCAGACTTGCAATTAGTTAGCCATCCACTGGTTATCAATATCTACTTTATATTCATGATTTTTTATTGTCTGTGTATGGTATTTCGGATTTCCAAATGTCCGTCTTCAAAACTCAACCATTAAGCCTTTTCATGCCGAATAAATTTTGGCAAAAAATTTTCATCAAAATCAAAGGGCAAAAAGCACTGAAAGTACCAACTGTAGGTCATTTTTTATTTGAAAAACTAAATCTTTTGACAATTTTGGTTTGAAAGTGAGAAACAGGTGGTGTAGACTAACATCAGACTGCACATATGTGCAGGCTGATTTTTGTCTATGGCTCCTGCCAAAGCTGGAGTATTCCGGGTTCAGCATGACAAGGGTTAACCTAAATAATTACTTCAAGCTTATTTGAGATACATTCCTTATGTTTGTCATTATGATTATTGATACCCATCTGCTGGTAGCAATGTTAATGCCATCTATCAAAGTCAAACTTTTGAAATTATTGTTTAACGATCTTATCTTGTTTCTACTAATTTTGTAGATGGAGAGTCGAGAGCTTGAAGATTTTAGATTCCCCACACAAGTGCAATATATTCACAAGTTATTTCATAAGTAAGTCGCTATTTATTTGTTGACAGAAATATCTATATTATTTTTTTGCTCTGCATTAAAAGATCAGGAGCATGTTGTTTTGCTGTGTCTGTCTGTCAATCTATCTGGCTGCCTGTGAAAAATTCAACTGTAAACTAAATATGAGCCAGTTTGTGAGATTTCCATCAATTTCAAATATGTGTAAAGCAAAGACTATGACTAGCCCGTCAATCGGCATTGTCTGACCAGAGTCTTCACTCTTCGTTTAGTAGATAGATAAGGTCTCAAAGTATCTGTAGTCCATCAGGAAATTTTATATTTATACCCCCGCAAAACGAATGTTTTCGGGGGTATACTGGAATCAGCCTGTCTATCTGTGCATCTGTCTGTGTGTCCGTCCGTCTGTCCGTCCGTCCGTCTGTCCGTCCGTCTGTGGACACATATAGTAGTAAATTTGTGTCGCGAACTCCTCCTTCAGTTTTCCTTCAAAAGCTTTGAAACTTTATAGAAACATTCATCACATGTTGAAGTTTTGCAAGACGCAATTTTTAGGTCCCAACTTCTCCTGGTTCATGAATTATCTCCCCTTGAACTTAGACATTTTTTCCTATTTGTTACCATGTACTTATAATTTTGTGTCGCATACTCCTCCTTTAATTTTCATTCAATTGTAATGAAACATTTTTCAAATATTGATCACAAGTTGAAGTTTTGCAAGACGAAAATTTCAAGTGTCAACTCTCCCAGGTTCTTGAATTATCTCCCCTTGAACTTAAGACATTTTTTCCTATTTGTTACCATGTACTTATAATTTAGTGTCGCAAACTCCTCCTTCAATTTTCATTCAATAGTTATGAAACATTATACAAACATTCCTCACATGTTGAAGTTTTGCAAGACGCAAATTTCAAGTCTCAAATCCCCCTGGTTCATGAATTATTACCCTTTGAACTTAGACAATTTTTCCTATTTGTAACCATGTACTTATCATTTTGTGTCGCAAACTCCTCTTTCAATATTCATTCAATTGTAATGAAACATCATGCAAATATTGATCACAAGTGGAAGTTTTGCAAGACGCAAATTTCAAGTCTCAAACCCTCCTGGTTCATGAATTATCTCCCCTTGAACTCAAGACATTTTTAAGTCGCTTGCGCTCGCGCTGCGACTTATTGTGGTCGTACGAAGTTTTCTGGACAGGTCAAACAAGGTCAAAGACAGACCTCTTAACGTCTTCTGTATTTGTTTTGAGACAAAGTAGATCTCTGATTTCTTGTCCGCACTTTATGGTAATAAACATAACGAAATAATGCCACATTTTGCGATCGCATGAAAGTTGTAGAAGAAATATACATCATATTTCTTAAATGCCATATGAGGCAGAGAAAGAATTTCAAAAAACAAAAACAAACAAAAAACACCGTAACCACACCTGTTTAATATGCAGATACGAGTAAACCATTGAAAAAATAGTGCACTACGCGCAGTAATACAGACGCGTTTCAGAAAAAGAATAACATCGGTTTTCAATGAAAACCTCGTAACCGCAATTTGTTTTTATATACAGTTAAGGGGTTTTCGTTGAAAGCAGGGCTCTCGGAAACGACAGTATCGTCTGAGACGACAACTTTTCTCAGCGGACGACAAAAAATCCTATCAAAGGATTCCACCGGACGACAAGTTTTTCTAAGGCACGCGTCCCGACTTCTTACCTCTCGGCTGTGTATAACATGTATTTGAATGTTTACGTAAGTTAGGCTAACTGTCGCGTGAAAAATCGATAATAGCCATATCTGAAGTCCGATAGATGGGCACGGTAGGCGTGGCGTTAATTGACGCCAACAGCCAATCGTAATCGGTTATTCGTAGACCTTGTAGGCGGAGCCTGACTATCAATGAACTGAATCTAGACTCTGCCCCACAATGTGTTTTGGTGATTGTTAAGCATAAACGAAACACGTGAACTATTAATAAATTGATCGAAGCAGTTGATTCACTAATTATATACCGGTAATTGAATTCGAGCAGGGTCCCAATTTAGACGAAGACAATCGTAAGACAACATATTTGACCTGATTTGTTCGTAACAAGTAAATGATTAGTCTGTGTCCTTCGAACTGTCCCGAATCTCTGTTAAAATCGGTATTTTGACTTAAAACAATTATCTAATTAAAGAAATGTTCCGAAAAAAATACGAAACATATTACCACTACCGGTGAATCTCTGAAACGCCGTGCATGTGCTTAATTCCGTCGGATACCGTATTTCGAAAATGGAAAGCTCCAGATCAGCCTACTGATCAGACACGTGTTGAAATGAAAAAAAATGAACACAAATCAAGAGACAAGTGGTTCGGAAAGTTTAATTATTTCAATCCAAAAAAAAGAGAGAGAGAGAGATAACCAATGCAGTTCAAACATACAATCTTATGTAATGAAACTGAATTCTGAATTTTTCTCTCAATTGGCAACATCTGCAAAGAGAATCATCACATTGACTTATATGTTGAGATTTTTTTAAAGTCTAAGTAAATACAATAATATTTTTGACCTCTTTTTAACTTCTGGCAAAAAAGAAGGTATGACTGTTTCAAAGACTTTCTTCTGTATTGGTTTTACATGGTTTTAAACTGAACCGGGAAAAGTTTTGTCATCTACTGAGCCCATCTCCAAAAATGAATAAAAAAATGTAAAAAGCATTAGAATTAAAAAAGAAAATGTTTTTTACATGCAATTCTTTCTTTTCAATCAATGTTTTCCCTAAGATAAGCATTCTGGTGACTAAAACATTGGATTGTGTAGTAAAAGGTTAATAAATTGTCGTTTCAATATCATAGTTTTGCATGGTACAAAATCAACCCTCATAATGATGGAATCTAACTTTTTTGTGTTGGATCCAACTTTTTCTGAAGTTGGATTCCTGGAATCCTACTTTCAAAACCCTAGTGAGAGCCCTGGAAAGCATCGAAAAAATAGTTCACGCATGCGCAGTAATACAGACACGCTCTCATATAGATCCAGTCGCCATTTTCTCATCGGTTGATATTCGCTTCGTTTTGACAGAAACTCTGATTTAGGACCAAATAAAAATAGATATTCTTAAAATTTATCTATCAACATTTCTAGTCAATCGATAAAGAAGCATTATTCTCGAAAGAAGAATTTGATTCAATGGAATATTTCCCAGAAATGAACAAATTTTCCACAAAATACTCCACCCACCAATGTTAAAATCGATCAAAGGCAAAATAAGGAGATATGGTGAAACTTGTGTATTTTTTTTTTAAATACTTGAACCAGAATAGTGGTAACATTTTCATCCTTTTCACTTCGAAAATTATTATTCTGTTCAATGAAATTCGATGATTGTATTCATCCCGTCTCAAAATGTCATTTGTGACAGAAAATAATAGGCCGGTTAGAAGTTTTGACAAGTATGTTTTGTTATACCCCAGCAAAACTTTTTGTAGCTCCACTAAAAGAATGTCACCCATATCGTGAACCTATGTAGAGGAATAGCAGGAGGCTCGGTTAGGGTATTGTGAAAGTACTGGTATGAAAAAACTAGAATCAATGGTTTGGTGCTCCAGTCGCTGCGGTATGACCATAGCAGTTGAAAACGGCATAAAACCCCAATAAACCATACCCCCGCAAAACGATCGTCAGTGTTCTCCCCAGCCCAATAAGCTGTATCAGCCCCACTACAGCTTCATCTAAAACAGTGCTATGCCCCTACAGCTTTAAAACTACCCCACCGCTTAATTTCTTCAAAATGGTCATCAAATAGAGAAATTTTAGTTATCTTATGTCAAAAACTGATGAAATAAGGCAAAACTGATGAATTAAGGCATTTTGTACAATGAATATGCTTAAAACATTAGTGGAAAAGAAGAAATTGCTTAACATGAGCAATTTATTCTTTACCCAAATGTTTTTATTCACATAATCACAATTATAGTTCCGCAAGAAAGAGTGAGGTCCGAAAAACCGTTATCTCCTATCATTTTCAATGTAAAATTGATCTTTGATCACTCACTTGAAATTGTAGGTCTATACTTGCATAAACACTGTATTGTAAGCTTCCAACGATGCTGCCACTACAGCTTCCAATTATTCTTAGGAGAAACCTGATCGTTTTAGGGGTTATACTGGCATCAGCCTGTCTGTCCGTCCATGTACAAATCTTGTCTTGCACATAGCTCAAATATTGATAAAGGTACATGTATAATTATGACCCATCACACTAAAAGGGACCTTATGGCATGTGTGAAAAACATTGACCCTAGTCAGTCTGTACTGTCCGCGCAGCCAGACTAGGGCCGACGCTTTTCACTTTTATGTAATTTTCAATACCCTATCTTACTCTGTATTCCTTTTTCGCGTACGGGATCTGGTTAACCTGCGCTGGGTCTGACAAGTTTGTCAAAATTTGGATTTTTGGAGTTCGGATAAGGTCCCATTTAGCGTGACAGGTCACAATTTTGAAAATTCAAAGGTGCATAGAATTTATTGTGGAGAAGTTCAATAGATCTAATTTTTAAGAGACAAACATCTCTTGTTATATACAATTCAATATTAATTTCATTTCCTTCAATACTTTTTAAAACCTTCTCTGATAGGGTCATAAAAAGAAGTCTTGTTTAACTAATACATCTGTTGAAGCGACTTTCAGGCCCTTCAGGGCTTTGATTTTCCTATTTGTTACCATGTACTTATAATTTTGTGTCGCAAACTCCTCCTTCAATTTTCATTCAATAGTTATGAAACATTATACAAACATTCCTCACATGTTGAAGTTTTGCAAGACGCAAATTCCAAGTCTCAAATCCCCCTGGTTCATGAATTATTACCCTTTGAACTTAGACAATTTTTCCTATTTGTAACCATGTACTTATCATTTTGTGTCGCAAACTCCTCTTTCAATATTCATTCAATTGTAATGAAACATCATGCAAATATTGATCACAAGTTGAAGTTTTGCAAGACGCAAATTTCAAGTCTCAAACCCTCCTGGTTCATGAATTATCTCCCCTTGAACTCAAGACATTTTTTCCTATTTGTTACCATGTACTTTTAATTTTGTGTCGCAAACTCCTTCTTCAATTTTCATTCAATAGTTTTGAAACATTATACAAACATTTATCACATGTTGAAGTTTTGCAAGACGCAAATTTCAAGTGTCAACTCCCCCAGGTTCATGTGTTATCTCCCCGTGAACTTTGTCATTTTTTCCTATTTGTTACCTTGTACTTATTATTTTGTGTCACAAACCGCTCCTTCAAGGTTCATTCAAAAGTAATGAAACAGTATACAAGCATTTATCACATGTTGAAGTTTTGCAAGACTCAAATTTCAAGTGTCAACTCCCACAGGTTTTTGAATTGTCTCCCCTTGAACTTAAGACAATTTTTCTTTGTGAACACGTATACTTGTAATTTTGTTTCCCAAATTCCTCCTTCAGTTTTCCTTTAATCAGTTTTCATGTAATATCTTTGAAATTTTATACAAACATTTACTACATGAAGTTTTGCAAGACACAATTATGAGGTCCCAATTTGTCCTGGTTTAAGAATTATCTGCCCTTACACTTACTACATTTTTTTCTTTTTCGTTCACATATACTAGTAATTTTGTGTTACAAACTCCTCCTTCAGTTTTCCTTCAATAGCATGAAAACATTTATCACATGTTTAAGTTTTGTAAGACGCAATTTAGAGGTCTCAAATCCAAGAGTTAACTTTATGTTTGAAGCATTTTTTGCTGCTTCTGTCAAAGTATCTCATTCTCTGAAAGCACTTGCGGGGGTATTAAGTCACATTCAGTGACAAGCTCTAGTTACAGTATGTGGAAGTCAATGCTACTCAATGTTTGTTTTCCATAAACGTTTCAAATTGATGGAAATGTCACACACAGGCTCATATTTCATTGTAACTTAATCAGTATTCAAGTTATAATGCCAATGATTGACATGAAGGTTTCTCTAATCAATGAATATCATTGAATATTGATATTACAAGGCCAAGATCAACTGTTGAGGAAGTGGACCCGTAAGAGTTTCCAAAATTTTGAACCCTTTGACCTTTCAAAATGTAAGCTGAGGTTTCCTAATGTAATCATTAAGAAACCTCAGATAACAGTGGGCCAACTTATTTCTGACCCAAATTCTATCCAGGTATAGACTGGTCCCATTTTCAACAATCAGAATAGCCTATTCTAGGCTATTCTACTAGTCGATATTTGGACCATTCTAGAGCTGGTATCCAGCTTTCTGAGAGATACTTGGATAAGGCGAGCTACAATACCCATCCAGGTCAGAAATAAGTTGGCCCACTGTTTAAGTTTGTAACTTCTGAAACATTGCAGAACTGTTATGGGTCCACTTCTGTACAGGGCTACAGTTAGAGGGGGTATTTTGGATTTCAAATTTGAATATTTACCTAGTACCTGCTCAAACCGTTGGAATCGTCTTGGTTTTCTTTTATTACAAAGAATAGACATAAGCTAAAAGCTATTTTCAGACTTTAATAACAGTGTCAATAAATCAATAAAAAGAAAACAAAAAAGAATAGCCTGTATAAAAGAAAAAATAGGTAAGAACATTTAACCCTTTGCTGTTTAATCCCTGCTTTTTACATGCCTGTGATTTTATGGTTGAGAAAACATTGTGAAAAAAGAAGAAATTGCTTCTGACAAGCAATTTCTTCTTTTTCCACACTATTTTCTACCCTACTGAATGGTTATTTTTCAAATTAAATCCACTTTAAATTTTCGTCTGCAAAACCTTTGAATTTGGAAAGGTTCAAAATTTTGTAAAACAGGAAAGGGTTAAATAAGAAAGACATTATGTTTAACACTTATGCATGTAATATGTTTCCATTACAGATGGAGTCCAATCACAGAGCAACTAGAAGTCATCAAAACTCTCAACAAAAATAATGAAAATGAAATCACTCATATACCACAGGTAAGACTATGAAATAGAACCATTCCTTATTGATAACTGCAAAAAGGGCCTGAGATTCAAATCTTTTCTCATGCTATACTGAGAATTGACTAAAACAAAATTATATTGGTGTATGAACAGAAAAAGTTAAAAGTAAGAAGTTGATATTTATAACTATTTCTTGATATTCTCCTTTATGTTCATTCATTTATCATAGTATTATAATTGAATTATTCTTTATTGATTTCTGCAAATAAGGGCCTGAGATTGTTGAAAAAATTTTGCTGAAATATGAACTCACTAATATCTCCTTCAGCTCTGATGATTCAAAAATGAACTAACAGAAATTTCCTGATTCATAGTACCTGCAACAGAGGTTCAGATAAGAGGGTGTAAAGTCTGTCTAAAATCCTAATTTCTCAATGAAATCCTATGTTGTGGGTACTCATTGGAATAATCTTGATATAAGTGCAATTCTGAAAGAGGATTTTAATTCAGCATGACAAGTTTTAACTAAATACAGAAAATCTACAATTAATTAATTAATAAAGGTAAATTGATATAATGAACAAGCAGAAATCTACATTTTTTCTGCCTGCATTTTGTTATTAATCGTGTCTTGGTATTGTAGATAGGAGGTGTTGAAATAGACCTAGTTAGACTTTATGAACTTGTACAGAAATATGGGGGTATGAAAGGTACAGTGGGAAAAGAAAAGAAATGGATGAAAATAGCAGACACCATGAAAATACCGAAACAGGTGGGTTTTGTGACACATAGAATAAATTAGATCATAACTATGCCCCCCTTCAAAGAGGAGGGGGTATATTGCTTTGCACTTGGTGGGTAGGTCGGTTGATCTGTCAGTCAGTCCATCGGTAGAACTTTTTTGTACGGAATATATCTCAAAAAGTATGCAAGCCAGAACCATGAGTCATCATAGGTGGATAGATCTCAATGAGAAGAAGTGCAGTGCACAAGAACCATTACTCTACTCGTCCTATCTTTTAATTATTCCCTTTATTAATTGAAAAAGATATTGCTATCCACCTGCTCTTATTAGGGATGGGAGGGGGGGGGGGAGCATAAATGTTTGACAAACATCTCTTTTTCATTTGGTAATGCAGACCTATCGATAACAGGTGGTTGTTGTTACACAAAGAACAAGCATGGCTATTATTCATATGGTAAAATAGACTAAAGATCTTGATATTTTAACAATACTGGGACAAACCCCAAGTTGTGGGTACTCTCTTGATTTACAAGCATTTATTTCTTTTCCTGCATTCTTTTCTCTGGTATTAAATCATTGGAAGCCACCACCATAGCTTAGTTTGTAGTGTGTTCAAAATTTCCTGGTTTTATCCCTGACCACATTGATCAGTCTTTCCAACAATATGTTTTCCACCAAAAGGTTGATTATTATACCCCGCCGATGAAATCATCGGGGGGGGGGGGGGGGGATATTGTTTTGGCCATGTCCGTCCTTTCCGTCCTTTCCGTCTGTCCGTCTGACATTCGTTTCCACGCTATTTCTTGAAAACTATAGACCTTATTTCAATGAAACTTGGCACACAGCTTCACTACAATGACAACATGAGCATATTGTCAGGGTTACCCGGTTCTACCGTCGAATTTAGAGTTACTGCCCCTGACTGTTTAAGTCATATACATACAGAGTGATATTCGTTTCCGCGCTATTTCTTGAAAACTATAGACTGGATTTCAATGAAACTTGGCCTACAGCTTCACTACAATGAGGACATGCGCATATCGTTGGGGTTACCCGGTTCGACCGTCGACTTTAGAGTTGCTGCCCCTGACTGTTTAAGCCATATACATACAGAGTGATATTCGTTTCCACGCTATTTCTTGAAAACTTTAGGTTGATGTAGATAAAAGATAACCTGTACTTAAGTTTGATATTAACTCCATTGACAATGAAAATATGTTCGGCAGGGGATATCAATTCAACAAATTTGCTTGTCTTAGACTTATATGGGGTAACATCTGGAGGCAAAGAGAGGATGTGATGGTAGTACTGGTGAGAGAAATGCTTGGAATCCATTATTGGGTGCTTAAGCCTTCTTGAGGAATCTTTCATGTACATGCCTGGGATTTTAGTTCCACATGACTGAATACCTGCTTACAAAAATATTGAGCTGCCATCATAGCGCAGTTGGTAGCGTATCAGACTGTCAATCTAGAGGTCCTTGGTTTGATCCCTATGTGAGATAGCAGCTGGAGGTAAGAAGAGGATGTGATGGTAGTACTGGTGAGAGAAATGCCAGGAATCTATTGTTAGGTGCTCCAGCCTGTGCGATACAATTGAAAGATTGATGAAAGCGCTGAAAACCCCATTTAACCCTTTGCTGTTTAATCCCTGCTTTTTATGTGCCTATGATTTTATGATTGAGAAAACATTGTGAAAAAAGAAGAAATTGCTTCTGACAAGCAATTTCTTCTTTTTCCACACTATTTTCTACCCTACTGATTGGTTATTTTTCAAATTAAATCCACTTTTAATTTTTGTCTGCAAAATCTTTGAATTTGGACAGGTCCAAAATTTTGTAAAACGGGAAAGGGTTAAACAAACAAATACATGTTGTAGGCTGACAGAGTATCCAAGTTGTATGCTGCTTACTGTAAATATCTATTGGCCTACGAAACATTGTCTGATGAAGAAACAGAAAAACTGATGGACTCTGTGAAAGCTGAAAGGCAGAAACAAATCAAAGAGGATGACAAAACATCACCTGTATGTGAACAGTGTGTATACAAGGTTGGTTGAAATATTGTCAACCCATTTCTTCATTTTTCCAGGGCTTGTGTCTGACCTTCAAATCAAGGTTTTGACCCTCATGAAATTATCCTCTTTTGGATTCTTTTCAGTTACATTTTGTATTTATAAGAGATTCTTATTATAAGCTCAATGTCTTCTTTGAAGATCAAACTTGTAAAAGATATTATGTTTTCTAGGACCATAATTGTTCCACAAAGACTTCTTCTAATCCTTTTCATTTTCTAGATTGAATTTTAATTGTGAGGTTTTTACTTGTATAATTAACCAACTGCTTTAGACACTAGATATTTTATTCAAATTTTAAATCCTAGTATTGTTTCAGAGCTTGTAAGAGTAATTGTTATATTACAGGGCAAGTCTCAGCCTCTGTCATCATTCCACAGAGCAGCTAGGAATACTCAGCTTTTATTTGATAGAGAAAACTGTATTAGGCCAGATGATATTGAGGTGAGAAATTAGCAAACTGACTGTTATCTTGGGATTTTTATGCCAGAGGTACAGCTAATGGGAGTTAAGCCAGTCTAAAATCTTTGTTTCTTCATGAAACCCTATGTTGTGGGTACCCATTTGAATCGTCAAAGATGATTCAAATGAGTACCAACATTATAGGGTTTGTGCTATAATTATTGAAATACTTGGATCTTAATTCCAAAATACCACCATCATAGTGCAGTTGGTAGCACATCAGACTGTCAATCTAGAGCTCCTGAGTTCAATCCCTTACGGTAGCACTCATTTTTTGAGACTATTTGTCTCTCACCAATTGGTTGAAAATCGTAGACCTATGTGAGGTAGCAGCTTGAGGCTAGGAAAGGATGTGATGGTAGTAACGGTGAGAAAAATACCAGGAATCCATTGTTAGGTGCTCCAAAAACCGCAATATAACTGAAATTTTGTTGAAAGCAGTGTGAATCTCCATTCAATCAATCAATCATTCCAAAATACCCTCTGTATCTGTAGCTCTGAGATATGCCTGAGATATCAATCTATATGTTCTCTTTTAAGGTAGAGGCAGTGAAATGCAGAATTTTGAAATCAGCTTGACACTTGATATAATACGCAAACCTTTGTGATTGGTAACACAAATTTATGATGTAAAGAATATGTCATAGTATCACCTTATAAAGTAATGTTTGAAGGTCCTGAAGTGTCACCAGGACTATGTAATTAGGTCAATTCAATTATAAGTCTCTTATAGTCAAGGATTGCCTTTTAAAAACAGTTCATTTAAAATCAGCTTTTAATCATAAGTCAAACATTACCATATCATTAAATGAATTTCACCAACATTTCAGATAGATTTCTGGGAGACTGTAGAGAAGTCTGATGACCATGTGACAGTCCAGGCTGCCAGTCTAGATACCAGTATATATGGTAGCATGTTTCCAGTACGCAGGGATAATCCTTATGCAAGGTGAGTTGGGTACATGAATGATCTTGTCACAGTCCAGGCTGATAGTCTAGATATATTCTATATGGTAGCATGTTTTCTGTGTGCAAGGATTAACCTTATGCAAGCTAGAACTACGCATTCATTGAGCTTTCAGTTGTTTAATCTACTTATAATTATTTTGCATAACTGAAATTAAAGGATAATTTGGGTTAACTAAATTTGCTATTTCTGTGAACTATTTTGTAATCCTAATTTCTGCACGCAAGTTATGACTGTTATTGAAGGAAAAATTTGATTGCAACTCATATTGGGATTTTTGTTCAATAAAAGTACTAAAAGAGACATCAATTTTTAGCTCCACTGGCTGAAAGCCACTGGGGCAATTGTCATGGCGTTGTGTGCGTCCGTGTGCGGTACGTGCATCCGGTCGTAAACTTTTCTTTAAAAATCTTCTCCTCAGAAATTACTGGATGAATTTCAACCAAGCAAGGAATGATCCTTGGATGACCCTCTTTCAAAGTTTATCAAGAAATTTTGATCCAATGAAAAACATGGATTTAATGGGCTTGGCTAATTTCCAAATTTGGAAAAAAGTGAGTTTCCTCAGATTCTAATCAATGGATACAAATTCAATTTTACATAAATGATCCTTTGGTGACCCTTTATCAGTCTACAAAATATCATTGTGATCGGATGGAAAATATGCATTTTATGGGCGGAGGTCATTTCTCTATATGGTATATAGTGGAAACTTTGAAAATCATCTTCTCAGAATCATCTTCTCAGAATGTAACTGATGGATATCAAGCAAATTTCACTGGAATGATCCTTGAGTGACCCTTTGTCAGTCTACAAAAAATCATTATGATCGGATGGAAAATATGCATTTTATGGGCGGAGGTCATTTCTCTATATGTTATATAGTGGAAACTTTGAAAATCGTTTTCTCACGAATGTAACTGATGGATATGAACCAAAGTTCACTTAAATGATTCTTGAGTGACCCTTTATCAGTCTACAAAAAATCATTGTTATCAGATGGAAAATATGCATTTTATGGGCGGAGGTCAATTCTCTATATGTTATATAGTGGAAACTTTGAAAATCATTTTCTCAGAATGTAACTGATGGATATCAACCAAATTTTACTTGAATGATTCTTGAGTGACCCTTTATCAGTCTACAAAAAAATCATTGTTATCGGATGAAAAATATGCATTTTATGGGCGGAGGTCATTTCTCTATATGTTATATAGTGGAAAATTTGAAAATCATTTTCTCAGAATCTAATTTTTGGATATCAACCAAATTTAACTGGAATGATCTTTGAGTGACCCTTTATCAGCGTACCAAACTTTATTTTGATTGGATGAAAAATATGTTTTTATGGGCGGAGGTCATTTCTCAATATGTTAAATAGTGGAAACTATGAAAATCATTTTCTCAGAATGTAACTGATGGATATCAATCAAACATTTTTGGTATGATCTTTGGGTGACCCATTATCATGCAGCTAAAAATTATTTTGATTTGATGAAAAATATGTCTTTTAAGAGTGGAGGTCATTTCTCAATATGTTAAATAGTGGAAACTATGAAAATCATTTTCTCAGAATGTAACTGATGGATATCAATCAAACATTTTTGGTATGATCTTTGGGTGACCCATTATCATGCAGCTAAAAATTATTTTGATTTGATGAAAAATATGTCTTTTAAGAGTGGAGGTCATTTCTCTATTTGTTATATAGTTGAAACTTTGAAAATCATTTTCAACATCAATAAACCCCAATATCTAAAAATCAAGTCAAAACATTTATTTGTTTTTACAAGAATTTCAAGCCTGTGGGGCGACACAAGCCATTCATGACTTTCTAGATTTTAAATGTTTTAGAATATAAAAGAGATCATCCTTAGAATTTCTATCAAATGATTGGTTTCAAAATCTGTTTCAGACATGGATGGAATCTACACAACCTTGTAGAGAGTAAAGGATCCATTCTACATCATCTTGGGCTTATAGCAGGTGTGGTTATTAACAAAGACTTAATGTTGTGATATCATGATTTTCTTTAATGCTTTCCAGAAGAAAATAAAGAAATTATCAGTTGCCCAGTAAAATTGCCAAAAACACACCCTTCTTTTCTTCATTTCTCCCTATTTGTTGTTATCTTACCAGAGCAAAATAAGTTAATGACATCTTAAGGTTGGTTAGTTATCATTTGCAAAATAAGGCATTTTAAGAGGAAATTACCTAAAATTCTCACATCTCATTTTAGAATAAAAAGAAATAGAATAAATGTTTGCTTTTCATGTAAGATCCAAATCTTTAATCTTGAGCAACAGAAGCTATGTTTTTTACTCATTGCAAAAGTTATGATATTATGATCTTCTTTAACAGGGTTTGACAGTTACTACTTTTTACCATAAGCCCGAATGACCTATTAGCCCAAAATCCTATGGGACCTCGCTGATAATAATAGGTCCTCTCTGAAAACTTTATCTTTTCTTAAACAATTTAAGGAGAGAATTGTATAGAAAACACTGTGGGAAAAGAAGAAATTGCTTGTTTCAAGCAATTTCTTCTTTTTCTACAATGTTGTCCATAGGGCAATGAAAGATTTAAGTAATGGAAAGGCCACTGTTTTTCGAAACTTGACAGCTTGGACATAATATGGTCATTAACTAAACAGGCCATAAGGACCCACAACCTGGAAGCTTCTACCAGTCCTCCCTGAAATCGGCAGGTTGCGGGTCTGAGGACTGATGTAAGTTTTGATCCCTGCTTTAATGCTTTCTGGTAGATATTTGGGAAATAAAGGTGGATTATCACTTGATAATCTGACTATCAAACCAGTGAAATCATCAAAAAGTTATATCCTGCTCTCTTCATTTCATTGGCCAAATGAAGCCAAATACCTAAATAATCTCACATTGTTGCTAAGTTATCTCGTGCAATATGACAAGCTTTTAGAAACTTTTTCCTAAAATGTCCTCATTTCGTCTCATTTCAGCATGAAAGAAATAGAATAATCTTTTACTTTTTGTGTAAGATTCATGAATGTTTCATTTCCTGAAAGACAACAGCTATGTTTTCAGTCGTGGCAAAGCAACTTGTGAATATATGTACTTTTTGTTGTACACTCAATGAAAGATAAATCAATCTTACACTATATCAAACAAATATATTGTATCCTCTATATAATACTCATTATACTTCTGTATTTAACTTATCAAGTTTACCAGTAAAAACTTGGATTATAAGGCTAAATGTAATAAATGTAAAAAGAATTGCATTGCAAATGAAAAAATTTTGAATTGTGATAAAGAGTAGATTTTGTTTCCCAGAAACTGAATGTTCATTGTATGTCCAGTTCAAATTTTCAATACATCTGTAGTATTCGACTTTTTGTGAATAAAAAGGTCACAAACTCTTGTGTTAGTTAGGTTTCTTTAATTAAGTCTCTGTGAATTCCATGTATCAGACTTCCAGACTGTAATATTTACTTATATTCAGACCATTTTGTTTTCTTTCAAAGGTATCACAGTACCAACACTACACGTTGGGATGTTATTTTCCACCAAATGTCTCAGCTGTAATGTACATAATTTACCCACAGTGCAATATTTACATCAAGGACCAGGGCTTGTCTGGTAAGTCATATTGATTATATCTCCTCTTTGTAGAAGAAAGGGTTTGATCCCGACGGCGGCATTCATTCTTTCTAAATATTTGTCTCTCACCAATGGATTGATAATCTTAGGCCTAGTGAGATAGCAGCTTGAGGCTAGGAAAGGATGAGATGGTAGTACTGGTGAGAGAAATACCAGGAATCCATTATTAGGTGCTCCAACCGCTGCCATATAACTGAAAAAATGTTGAAAGTGGCGTTAAACTCAAATTCAGCTCAATGGAATATGGACTTTCTGTTTTATGACATTTTTAGCTGGCCCAGGGCGAAAGTCTCGGAAGAGCAATTGTCATACCCTCAGATGTCGGCATCAGTGTCGGCTTCTGCATTAGGTTAAAGTTTTCTATTTCTATCAATATTAATCCTAGAGGCTTTTTATTTCACATAAACACTCATTAGGGTATAGGCTTTCATTTGTAGACAAGCACCTATGTCAAAATGACCTTGAGACAGTGACCTTGACCCTTTTAAAAAAAACTTTAACCAAAAACTTAAACCAAAAAAACTTTAACCAAAAAACTTTAACTTTGCTTTTATTTTCTGAATGCTTTACCTAGGGACATCATTACTTCATATATGCACCGACAAGGTGATATGCTTACACCAGAGACCATGTGCCTTGACATTTTGAACTTGACCTTTTACGGACTTAGAAAAACGTTAACCAAAAACTTTAACCAAAAAATTTTAACCTTGCTTATTTTTTCAGATCATTTTATCAACTACATCATTACTTAATATACAGTCAAACCTGTCTTAAGCAGGCACCTAAGGTACATTAAAAAAAACTCTTGCTTAAGACAGGTGCTTGCTTAATACAGGTCAGTTTTAGTGAAATGGTTCTTTTGGGAACTTGGTGGCCGCTTGCTTAAGACAGGTTGCTTGCTGAATAGAGGTGGCTGCTAAAACAGGTTTGACTGTAGGCTTTCACCAAGGACCAAGCTCCTTAACATTTTGACCTTGACCTTGACTTTTTGCAGACTTAGAAAAACTTTAATCAAAAACTTTAACTTTGCTTATATTTTCTGAGTGCTTTTAGCTAGGGACATCATAACCTCATACACAAACTCACCAAGTGATAGGCTTTCACCATTAACCTAGATCCCTGATAATTTGACCTTGGCCTTTTATGTACTTATTAAAACTTGAACAAAAAACTTGAACCTTGCTTATATTTTCTGAGTGCTTATACCTGTGGTCATTATACCTTTATTTCTTTCTTATTTCTAAACCAGACTGATATATATTAGATCATGGACTTTAACAAAAAATATTAACCTTGAATTAGATCTTTGGTCAAGTGCCGTTTGTGACAAGCAGCAGTTTAGGCAAGCCATGTTGTCTGCTGACAACTCTTGTTCATTTTCTGATGTAATATTGTATGAAAGGAACTTTTTCAATGTTTTTTCTTAGCAACTATGAATCACAACAACTTAAACATGGTATTGGATTCAGCTAGATATCCTACTATATGTTGCTTCCTATTGATATTCATTTAAAGACTCCAGCTCATTTATCATTTTACATTTAAGGTATGCAGTTCCAAAGCAAGAAACAGACAAACTGAAATGTGCACTAAGGAAATTGTTACCACAACATACAAGAGAGAAGGGCTTTATAACAGAACAGGATTCAATCATGGTATGTATTTAATTTCCTTCTAAGTTATGAAATTGAGGGCAATTAATGTCAAATAAAGAAAGGAGTGGGAGTAGATTTGCATTTGATATTCATGAGGTCATTTAGATGGCTCAGCGCAAAACAGTTGTAACTGCCTAAATGTTTATAGGCAGTTACAACTGTTTTGTGCTGACCCATCTAATTTTGAAGTTGGAAATTCTGTGATTTTGCTGCATCCAAATGAAAATGTTATTTTATTGTGATTGTGAAAGTTGACATAGAAATAGAAAGCATTAAATGTAATAAATACTAATGAAGGAAATGACCTATGGTCACTTTAAGAAATATTAAAAAAAAAATCATTTTCTGTGGCGAATCCAGAAGAATTCCTCTAAAGCTTAATTATTTCTTTTTTGTGTTGAAATGTAGACAAAATTTGGCAATTATAGGCAAATGAACCTCTTAAAATATTGTTGAACTACCTTTACAGAAACCCTAAATCCATTATTTTAAACAGTGCATGAGTATGAAAAAAAATTCTCAACTTGCTTTTCTGGTTTCACCATTAAGGCTTTGTTCAATCTTGAATAAATTTTGTGTTATTCTTACCTGATTCAGTTGCATCATTCAAACATAATGTCTGTCATCACATTTTTAATTTCATTTTTAGGTTCCCCCATTCAAACTGACAGAAAGGGGAGTGTCTTTGAGTCGGTGTGTCCAATCAGAGAAGGAGTTTGTAGTTGTGTTCTCATCTGTATATTACAGTAACATTAGTCTAGGATATAACCTATCTGAATCAGTACAGTATGGAACACAAGAATGGATACCATATGGATGTCAGGCTGCCAAGGTAATGTAATTTCAGCTTTAAGCTTTTTGCTTTAATAACACTGGTGCAAGTGATGCATTTGTTTCAAACAATATTCTTATTAAATCGAGGGGTCAGTGCAACACTATTGTAAGTGCCTATATATTTATAGGCAATTACAATAGTGTTGCACTGACCCCTGGATTTAACCCATGGACATTCTTATGTCCCCAGAAAATTGTTTTTCGTGGAATTCACTTTAGAATTCTTTCTTGAGGGTAACTGTTTGAAAAAAATATATGTATTTGATTATAGTTTCACCCTACCTACAAAGTTGAGGGGTAAATTGGTCTTACCCAGTCCATCCATTTGTCCGTCTATCTGTCCATCCATAGACTGTTTTTGTTTCCTGGCTTTAGCTCTAGAAACAGAGTGACTTATAATCTTGAAGTTTTATACAATTTAATGAAGAAAGAACCCTATTGTTTTTAGATCATTTAGGTCAAAGGTTAAGGTCGCTATTTGAATTTTGTCTGAAGCTGTTTGTGGAACTGGGACAAAGTGCTGATTGGGGGTATTAATTTGCTTTGCAACAGATCTTGGTATAATCAAACATCCTTTAGACAGATTAATCTAAGTTGAAAGAACTTGTGTCCCAATCAATGTAAAAAAATGGTTTAAACAAACCAAAAGCAACAAACCTCCCATATCAAAAATCAGGAATGAATGAAATACAATACCAATTTTGAATTGACATGCTTTTTATAAATGAAGCATTTGCCCCTTATATTTTAAGCATTTGCCTACTTTAATAGTCGATGAATCATGTAAAACATTTTTCTTTACATTTTTTTTTCAGGATTTAAGTATAAATTATGATGTTGAACTATTCTCGATGGATGCTATGCTAATCTTCTTAGCCAGAGAGCCCACAACCCCTACAAATACATTAACCATATTGTTGCCATACCTAGAAAAACTAGTGTAAGTAATCTTTCGTAAAGTGCAAACCTCTTATTTGAGCCTGTGCATTACATTTCCAACAATTTCAAATGTGCACTTAGCAACGACTCTGGCCAGCCTGTGCATCTGCACAGTCTGACTAGGGTCTTCACTTTGCGCTTTTTAGAAAGGAAGAGTCCATAAGTGTCTTTAAAAAGTCAGGCAAACTTTTAATTATACTACATGGCAGTAAAAGTTGGTTAATGTTGGCCCTTAATGAACATGTCAAATTGTTGGAAATGTCACACACAGGCTCATTTGGTTTAAAATTATTCTTCATATAATTTTGCTGCCATCACAAGGCAGTTGGTAGTACATCAGACTCCCTATTAAAAAAAAAGGAGATGCCATTGGTTCAATCCCCAGTGGTGGCACATATTCTTCCCAAAATTCTTTCCCTGTCTCTAACCAAAAGCTGGAATCTAAATGGGCTAACAGCTGGAAGCTAGGAAAGGGTGTCAATGGTACTAATTAGGGATGGTAACGAGTACCAATTTTACTAATCGATTACTCGTTCACCTTTCCGATCGAGTACTCGAGTACTCGGATAAAATTGAGGACATTAATTTATTCTGTGTCTTCAAACGTAAAGATATACGGTATTTGCTGGATATTTTCGGTCAAAGGGGCAGTTGAAATGACATATGATTGCTAATTACTTTTAAGAAACGGAAAATTGTAAAGTGCATGCTTAGAGAGTTTCATTTCTCAGTAATATATCCTGGCGATATTCATCGGTTTTATTTAAAACCTTCGGTTGAGAAAGACCAAGTGTTTCAACATCGATAAGATTGCGTTACAAGGTTTTGGAACGACGCTGCAATATTCCGTTCATCCGAAGATCCAAGTAAATTGCACTGTCTCTGATAAGACTACCGGAATTCGAAGGTGTGAAAGGTTACAAAATGACTTATATTGTTGTTGTATTGCTTGACAGCAAAAACAATGGCAGCTGGCACTTGATTGCAAATTCGGAAAACTATCGATGTATAAGACAATCGGCAGGCGCCCAGGTGTTGCATACATTATCTTTAGCTGAACAGCATTTCATATGAAAGATCGATATTTTGAGAAAAAATGAAACAAAGAAATTGGAAAAAAAATTGCTATTATTTGCTTTTATTATATTTTTTTACCGATTAATCGATTAGTGAAATTGGTAATCGATAATCGGACGTTCGATCGAGTACTCGATTAATCGAATACTCGTTCCCATCCCTAGTACTAATGGTTCGAAAATACTGGGAATCCATTATCAGGTGTGCTGTTAAACTCGTTCAATCAAGCAATCTTATAATTATACACACCATGTAAATGTTACAGTGAATATGTAAAATCAGGGATTTTGTAAAATAACTGAAAATTTCAGGGATTTTGTAAAATCACTGATCCCGTCAGTTGTTTTATAAAATGACTAAAATTTTCAGTGAATATGTAAAATAATGGAATATATGTGGTAAAAAGAAGGAAATAGGGTATACTGTGCTTCTAATTCATCAGTTAATATGTAAAACCAATTCAATTAATTTGTAAAAAGGGAAAACAGTGCAGTTTATGAAAATTTCCCTTTAACTTGATATTCATATTTTTCCTCAAACATAGTAATTGTTTGTAGCAAAATATGTGTTTGAAATAATTATCATCGTTCAAGATAAAGTAAAACATTGTAATCTAAAATACATGCTTTCTCATGGATCTGATTGATCAATCTGTTCTTTTAATTGATCAATTATTCTTTAGTTAGTTGATTGATATATTGCTTTTTGATATCAGTGACTTTGAGTGCGACTCAACTATTTCTCTTCAAAGTGCAGTGCAACAGAAATATATCTGTGGTGGGCAAGGCTTTTTGAGGTGTAATTGTAATGGAAGCAAAATGTGTCGAACAAATAAGTGCAAATGTTTTAAATCAAACGTGCTCTGTAATTCTAGATGTCATTCAAGCTTGGCCTGTGCTAATAAAAACTGAATAATTCCATGGCATTACACAGTGGCATATTCATAGTGAATAAAGGTTTCAAATATAATCATAATACTAAAAAATCAAGTACGAAGGGTTTGAGTCGACTAACTTAGTTGCCTAATATTATGTCTTTTCATTCAAGAAAAAGAATCTAAAGGAAACATTGTATGGGAAATGTATGAAAGAATTAGTTTTGAGTCGACTTAATAAGTAGTTTATCATTTCACACAAATAATGAAAGAAATGAATTACCTGAATACCATTTCACAATGGAATTTATTGTTTGATTTTCATGTTTGTACTTAATTTCAATAAAAGATAAATAAATACTATTGGAATGTTATACGAGTTGTTTATTTAATCTTTCCAGTTTTATATCAAAATATCAGAATGCAAGACTATAAATAGAAGCAGTTTCAAATACAAACTGATTACTTCAGATATTTTAAGAAATTACTAATCGAATAATTTTTTTTCCAACATCACTGAAGTTTTCAGTTATCTTTGAAATAAATGATGAATTAGAAATATAGTATACTGTATTTCCTCATTGTTACCTCAAATATTTCATTATTTTACATATTCACTGAAAATTTTAGTCATTTTATAAAATAACTAACGGAATCAGTGATTTTACAAAATCCCTGAAATTTTCAGTTATTTTACAAAATCCCTGGTTTACATATTCACTGTAACATATACATACTACCGCACTTTGGGATATTTTTGTGACATCTTATTTTCACCATTTTTTCAGGAAAAGTTGTGTTTCATTTTGGTGTGTTTTATTTTAGCCACTTTTGAGAGTGTTGAAAATAACACACATCAAAATAAAATTTAAATTGCAAGTTGGTCAATTTGCATGAGTTCATACAGGAAATACTCATCAATATTTAGGAGACTTTTAAGCCAAGTAACTGCATCATACTTTTAGACCAGCATGTGTTCTCTTGAACACCAATGACCTTGTACAATAGTAATTCAAATTCAAACTGACAAAGTCATGTCATATTTCTTACATTTTGATAAAAATGCAATTATCAAACAAATATCTGAAGCGGTTATTGTCGTTGACACCTCGTGTATACGTGTACATGTGTGAATGTAGTTTATATTTTTATAGGTAGGTAATATATATTTGTGGCATTTTCTTCATAAATATTAGGGATATTTTGGTGTGTAGTTTCATAAATTTACAATATGCCAGATTAGTGAAAAAGCTATAAATTAGTATGACCCATCAAGTTTATTTTGTGGAAAAAAATACAAATGAATTTGTAAATAACAAAAACCTTATTACTATAGCTATTGAATTTCTTTTCATTTCAGAGAGCGTGAGGTCACAGAGAGGAAGAAGTTGTATGATGCCGGTCTCAAAGAGACAGAGAGGCTTCATGATAAGCTCAACAAACCTCCGCAGAAAACGGAGGTTCTAGAAGAAATTATCATCTGTGATAACTCTAACAAAATTTGCTACTTATCCATGGTATGTATGTATTGAAATGTATTAAAATGATATGAAATAGAAAGCGCTTGACCAAATCCTGTAGTTTCAATGGTTAGGTCATTCATTCACCTGCAAAAAAAAATGAGATGATAGAAGAAGTTATAATCTATGATAACTCTATCAAAATTTGTTCCTTTTCTATGGTATATATGCATGGGATTTACAATATCAAATGGTAAGTGCATGACCAGCATAAATAAGCTGTACATACAATGATTTGGTCAGTCAACCCTACACAAAACTGTCAAATGTTGTAGGAAACTATCATTTGAGCCTGTGTTTGACATTTACAACAATATGAAATGATTGTGAGGGGCAAACATTGAGAAGCGTAGACAGCCACAAACAGTAAATATAAAATTACCTGTTGATCTACAAACACTCTGAGACCTTACCTAATGCACTAAACACACAGTGAAGGTTCTGGTCAGACTATGCAGATGCACAGGCTGGTCAGAGTCTTTGTTTTGCACTTTGAAATTGTTTGAAATCTTACACACGGCTCATTTGAGATAATTCAAACAATTTTTAGCTCCACTGGCTGAAAGCCACTGGGGCTATTGTCATGGCGTTGTGTCGGTCGTGCGTCTGTCCGTCCTTGCATTCGGTCGTAAACTTTTTCTTTAAAAATCTTCTCCTCAGAAACTACTGGATGAATTTCAACCAAACTTCACAGGAATGATCCTTGGGTGACCCTCTTTCAAAGTTGTTCAAGAAATTTTGATCCAATGAAAAACATGGATTTTATGGGCGTGGCTTATTTCTAAATATGGTAAAAAGTGAGTTTTCTCAGAATCTAACTGATGGATACCAATCAAATTTTACATGAATGATCCTTGGGTGACCCTTTATCAGTCTACAAAAAATTATTGTGATCGGATGGAAAATATGCATTTTATGGGCAGAGGTCATTTCTCTATATGTTATATAGTGAAAACTTTCAAAATCATTTTCTCAGAATCTAATTGATGGATATCAACTGAATTTTACCTGAATGATCCTTGAGTGACCCTTTATCAGTCTTTTAGAATAAATGAAAAATATGTATTTTATGGGCAGAGGTCATTTCTCTATATGTTATATAGTGGAAATTTTGAAAATCATTTTTCTCAGAATGTAATGGACGGATATCAAACAAAAATTTCACTGGAATATTCCCCGTGTGGCCCTTTATCAGTCTACCAAAAATTATTGTGATCAGATGAAAAATATATATTTCATGGACAGAGGTCATTCCTCAATATGTTATATTGTGGAAACTTTGAAAATCATTTTCTTAGAATGTAACTGATGGATTTCAATCAAACTTTTTTTGGTATGATCCTTGGGTGACCCATTATCATGCAGCCAAAAAATATTTTGATTGGATGAAAAATATGTCCTTTATGGGCAGAGGTCATTTCTCTATATTTTATATAGTTGTACCTTTGAAAATCATTTTCAACATCAGTAGAACCCAAAATATCTAAAAATCTAGTCAAAACTTTTATTTGCTTTTACAAGAATTTCAAGCCTGTGGAGTGACACAAGCCATTCATGGCTTTCTAGTTTTTAAGTTGGAATGCGGAGCAATTCCAACTTAGATTTAACAAAACCGCAAAATGAACACAAGATAATTTCATTTCGGGTTTTTTGAGAACACAAATCACGTGAACAGGATGTGAATACACTTCGGCCTATTTGTATATCTCAACTTGACAAAGACATACAGTTTATTTCATCAAAAAGTAATAATTCTTTACAATTACGCAACTATCACTTCATGTATATTATTAACACGCCCATTTATGTTTTAAACGATATTTATTGAAAGTTGCGTACGAATATATTAGTATCACATGTTTGCATTACTATATTTGGAAATCATGTGATAAGCCAATTCTTATATGGTCAGTAATTGCCAAAAGCACTAGCCAATCACGTGATCTGCTTATTTGGTAATGTCGCAATCTGTTTTCTCAGTATTGTGGCAATAGCACAGACCAATCACGTGATCTGCTTATTTGGTAAGGTCGCGACCTGTTTTTCGTAGAATTGTGTTATAGCTTCTTTTAAAGGTATAGTTTCTCTTTCTAAAAGACTTTATTACACATTTAACTTTTGACAAGGTGTTATATTGTAAATTTCTGTCTAAGCTACGAAATAAAAAATCTTTTCTTAAAGTGATGATGCACTTTTAAAGTTAATAATTTTTTTGCAACATATTGTCGTTTGTTTTCCGTCATATTGCAGTTATCTACATGAATGTTTCATTGTAAAAACCCAAAACTCGTCCAAAAAAAACCCTTGCCACCTCATCTTCAATTGAATTATGAATATCTTTGCCCAATTGCATTCCACCACCAAGACAATTTGTCATTTGAAACAAACCAACTAGTTCAACTCGTTTTCTTTCCACTCTTACACATCAACACTTTTAACAGCACCATCATACAGTTAGTTACATCGTGAAATAGACATCCATCTCAATAAAAAACATTCTTAATCGCTCACACAGCACTGCATTCATTCATTCCAAACACTCACTCAAACCATTCAAAAACGCTGAATGTTTTTAAAAAAAATTAAGATCAACATGTACATTCAAAATGAATTAAGCTATAACCAAATCGCGATTTCACCGACATAATTTAAATTTAAAGCGTCTGATTGGTTCTTGGCGAAATAGAAAGCTATTGATTGAACTTTTATGCATATTTTATAAAGGTTTTATATATCGCTAATTTTGTTCATCCTGAACAAAATAAGCGACATTGGATTCCCTCCCTTAAAGGAGGTGTTCCAAAAGTGCCCACGCACGGATTTTCATGAAACTTTGCATATACATACTACACATTAAATGTACCACAGAACAAACTTTCATTTGTCAATATCTCAAAAAGAGGCCAAATTACACCCCCTTGTCTTAATCCATGTTGAGGTAAGTGGGTGGGGTAATTTAATATGCTATAATTTCTTTATATTTATCAATTTTTTAATAGTTTTTTATGTACTGTAAAGTTTATAGTAATTATTAAGATAATGTATATATAAATGGTAAGTTTGACGTTGTTGGGCGAATTTTTATACTCTTGAATATAAAAATTGCTTATTTTTTTAAAAAAAAATTGAGGTGAATATAAATTTTGAGCGCATAGATTAGTACCTTCTGATGCTAGTCCAGTTTAGTTACTCTTCAAAAAATAAGCTCTACTATCCTTCTTTCTTGTGTAAAAATCTAAAGAAGATTAAAAACCGGTAACATTATTTTTTATGCTTATAAATACATATCTTTAGTTTCAAAATTCATCCAAAATCTTGTATTATGTCCTGAAATAGACATTATTTAAGTGCCAATGCATTGATCTTTTTACAAATTTGCAAATAACAACTAGTCAAGGCATCTACTGCATAAGATGTTTTTTTGTATCACTAAACTGGGTCAAATTACAGCCCTTGCTTTACCCCAATGTTGAAAAAGTGGGTGGGGTAAGATGAAAAATATAATTTACTTGATTTTCTTTAAACCTTGCAAAAATTTCAATAGTATCTAATAGTAAGTTTTACAGAATTTGTTCTTACTTGCCTGAGTAGAAAGAATAGGAAAAATATTGTGTGCTAGTGACTGGCTTTCTATCTGTCTGTCTCTTAGATATTTGCCTATCTGTCTGCACATCATAAAAAATGATATTTGCCAATTACTTCAATCCTTTTCTAGATACACCACTCATATGTGACATCATAATGAATCAAATTACTTGAGATCTGAAATCTATGAGGTCAAGGTCATCCATGTTTAGGTCAGTGGATGGGGTAGTTTAATATGCTATAATTTCTTTGTACTTATCAATTTATGCATTGCATATGCATAGTTTTCATGTAATGTAAAGTCTATGAAATTTATTAAGATAATGAATATATAAAACGAAAAGTTATATGTTATCAAAAATAAAAATTGCTTAAAAGTATGTATGAATACACATTCAAGTTCTATGTCCAATTTCACCTAAAAGGTTAAACTTAGCAAAAATAAACAAACATGCGAGCCTATTCAAGAAATACAATGTTTATTTTTGGTTGGATATTTGATCTCGGGTTAACACATCCAGTAACTTGATGATAGTCTTAGGTTACACTAAAATAAAATACAAAAACTTAGCATTTTTGTTTATTCTATGTTTGTTTTTAGCTCACCTGAGCACGAACTCTACTCATCATATTTTTTGAGATATTGGCCTTTGTTAATTGACAAGGAATAGGTCATTGGCCTGCTCTTATTGGGGCATAAATGTTTTTAAAAGATCTTTTGTTTCTTTTATGTTCAATGGACTAATTCTGTCCCAAATGTCTAAAAGAATTACCATAAACTATTTGGTTTAATTTGATTAGATAAACACAATTCTAGATCAGAAAGAAACAGAAAATATGTCATTTGTCGCAACTAGAGTTCAAAGGTTAAAGTCTTACTTTCACTAAATTGGCTACACAATATCTCTTAAACTTTTCAATTCTATTATAAATGTAATATTTAGATATAATTTAAAGAAATAGGGAACTGTATCGTTTCTTGATTTCTAGCTCACCAGAGCACAACATTCCCGACGGTAGCTTTTAGGATCCCTAGTCCGTTGCAGGTTGTGCATCATGTGGCTTCCGTCTTCCAAATTTCTTAAAACTTCTTCTCCTCTTTAACCCTCAAGGCAATTTCAATGACACTTTGCCAGAACTTTCCTTGAGTAACCCTTCGCAAAGATTGTTCGCAAAATTCGGATTGGCCCATAAATATGACCATGGCTTTTTTCACTATTAAATCCTTGAACAACATTTCCTCCTGAACCATCAAGAAGCCAATTTCAATGCAACTTTTCCAGAATATTCCTTTGGAAACCCATTGCAAACTTTGTTCTTGAAATTTGCATAAAAATCTGTTTGACTTGGCGGATGGAAAAAAACAACATCTTTTTAACCAATATACCAATTTCAATAATTTCTATGCTGACCCTTTTCATTGAATTACATCTCTACAACTAGGCTAATTTCTACGAATCTTTGTCAGAAGGTCACTTCAGTGACCAATAAAACTCAGGTGAGTGATTTAGTTTCATTCTTTCCCCCTTGTTTACAAACAACATTTACCTAAAGACCTAGGAGAATCATTTATTTACGAAAGAAAAAGATTCTTTCAAATTGTATTATCGTTATAGTAGTACATGTATTTCTTATTTCAATTAAGACTAGGGGTCAGCACAGACAATAACCCTCGGGCTGGAGGCAAGTATATTTTAGGAAGGACTAGTACATGTATCAGCGATGCCGGAATGTTGCAGGTCCTTCAGGAATATAGTTATTGTTCATCTTCATTTGTAAACTTAAAAAATTCAAATATATAAATTGCCTATCCCAAAACTCAACATTTTCATAACCCAAAGGAAAACACTGTATAAAAAGAAGAAAATGCTTGTAGCAAGAGTTGTCTTCTTTTCCCACACTGTTTTTCCTTCCAAAGTTTTTCATTTCATAACCTACAGTTCGATTAAATTTTGATTTATTGCTAAAAGTGTCTCGCGTTTTCTTGGGAGGAATCTTATTACTAAAACGGACCTGTTAAACATAGAACAAGTAACTTCTACAGCATTGTGACAGAAAATACGTAGTGTCAAATCCTCAAACACCATCCTCATAAGTGGCATTGACCTTCAAACATGACCTTGAGTAAGGAACCAACTGAAATGAGTTTGTTTAAAAGAAAATCTGACATTGACCTTCAGAAATGACTTTGAGTTAGGAACAAATTGAAATACATTTTTTTTAAAAAAACTATAATTGAAAATCAAAATCATCATTCATTACTTTTGCAAAGTATGTTCCCAAAGCTCAATGAAATTTTTTTATTTATAACAATGACCTTGATAATTAACCTTGACCTTGACAGTTGATTTTGACTTATGTTTGTAAATAGGCTTTGTCACAAAGGATCTATGTATGAAATATGAACATCCTGTCTACAGCCGTTGAAAAGTTATTCACACTTTAAGATTCTCAGATGGGTGAAATCCATATCTTACCCCACCCACTATCTTCTACACTATGAGATTTTCGACTAACTTACCGGTTTTCGATTTCAATGAAACTTTCTGTAAATATTAAGAAC
The DNA here is from genome assembly GCA_948146395.1 of Fragum whitleyi. Classification (NCBI taxonomy): domain Eukaryota; kingdom Metazoa; phylum Mollusca; class Bivalvia; order Cardiida; family Cardiidae; genus Fragum; species Fragum whitleyi. Next base: position 14,640,067 of record OX411552.1, on the reverse strand, counting down.
ATATGTATCTTAATTTTAAAAGAGTTTGATAACTGGACTAGAGCTACAACTTAAACATTTTAACCCTTTAACTCAGAATGTTATTTCATTTTTTTCGAATTTTCATGAATTTTTCAAGAACTTTTTGGGCTATCTGTTAGGAGGAAACAGACATAAGATCCCAACCTATATAAAAACATAAAGGCACCAATTATCTTTTAAATCAGTAGCAAATTATTTTTACAGATTCCAAAATTTCCTTGCAAGGTGATTTTTTTCCTGACACCCCTTTGCATTTGATAAGATGTGCTTTCGGGTACTTTATGGTCGACCCTCTTTACTCATTTTGGAAAAAAAAGTCATTTCCTTAATCAGTATACCCAGTACTACAATTACCCACAATATCATAAAAATCTAAGCGTGGGCACATTTTACTATATAATTGGAACACCCCCTTTCACTAAAAACTCGCTCCGCTAACTCATTCAACATCATGCCTAAATCATTCCAAAATCGTTTACCTTATCAACTTCACGATGTTATTAACTGTACCCCAACTCCGAAGTAGAGTAGCATATATTGATCCAATCATGTCTGTCTCTCAGTCCATTGACCTTTTGCTTTCCGCTAGATAAACGGAGAAGCAATTGACCTGCAATAACGAAACTTTACACAAATATTGCCCATGACCCAAAGAAACGCGCTATTGTTTCGGGGTCATTCATGTCACGGTCATCAGTATATTTTAACATTTAACAGTTTCCACTCTAACTGAACAACCTTATGACCTAAATCATAAAACTTGACACAATTGTTGTCACTGACCCTAGAAAGTTCCCAATTTTGTAGTCACAAATGTCGAAATCACAATTGAGCTTCGTCCAAAAATTGTCTTGAGGTTCCAACTCATGACTTCCCTGTGAAAATAGCTTTCCATCATGGACAAATCACTTGTTGAGGTCCACTTTGCGACACTTCTAATTAAAAATATAACTGATAACTAAAATCGAGCAGAAGTCATTTGAAAAATGATATAAAAACTGTTTTGAGTGTATAGGTGTTCGCCTGTGCGTTCATTAGTCGGCTGTATGGTCCGTATTATTTTCTTCCTTTTTAGATCAGCTGAGCACAACGTGCTCAAGGGGAGCTTTAAGGATCTCCGTCGTCTGTCGTGCGTGGTCAACTTTCTTAAAACTTCTTCTTCTCCTAAACCGCTGAGCCAATTTCAATGGAACTTTGCCAGAATGTTCCCTGGGTGACCCTCTTCAAAATTGTTGCTATATTCTAATTAGCTAATAGATATGGGTATGGCAGAGCGTGGCTTATTTTGAGCCCAAAATCTTTGATCGACATTTCCTCCTTAACCACTGGGCAGATTTCAATGAAACTTTACAAGAATGTTCCTTTAATGACCCTCTTCAAATATTGTTGGCAAAATGTTCATTAACCAATAAATATGGGCGTGGCAGGGTAGGGCTAATTTTGAGTATCCTCTGTAATGATAAATAAACCAGGAGTTGACCAAATGGAGAATAAGTACGACTCTTTAATATCTGAGAAAATACAATTAAGATATTTTAAACATGTTTTGGGTGTCAACAAATATTCAGTGAATGATGCAGTCAGGGCAGAGTTTGGTATACTACCTTTAGCAATATATGGTCTGCAGGCATCAACTAACTTTTGGGTTCATCTAGTGAATTTGAAAGAAAATTTTCTTGCCTATCTGGCCTACAGGGAAAGCATGACTTTTAAAAAAGGCTTTGCCCAAAAGTTTAGAATCTTTCTGCAGAACATTCAATTTTCTCATCTCTGGGATAACCAGAATACCATTTCGAAAAGTAGATTGGTACATGCAATTAAATCTAAACTTAGAGACTCCTATGTTCACTCCTGGTTAAATAAATTACATGATGACGGTAAAAGCCTACCCAATGGCAATAAATTAAGAAACTATAGAATATTTAAATCATTATATGAAAAAGAAACATATCTTTTTGTCAACGAATTGCCTAAAAATGAAATTTCCACTTTTGCAAAGCTACGAATAAGCTCCCACGATCTTCAAATTGAAAAGGGCAGGCATACTAGGACTCCATTGATTGACCGTAAGTGCAACTTGTGCAATTTGTGTGTCGAGGATGAGAGGCATTTTGTGATGGAGTGTGTTTCACTTTCGACACAGAGAACTACTTTTTTTAGTGAATTGAATCAAATTGTCCCATCTTTCGATCTCAAAACGACTGAAGAGAAGTTTGCTTTTATAATGGAATGTAAAGATTATGACATTGCTAGTACATGTATTAAGAATATTTGTAAAATGTTTAAAGTTAGAGAAACGTTGATAAAAAGCAACAGTATTACTTAAAGGTATTTTGTGGCTTTTTGCAATAGATATTGACATCTCTTTAACTTAGACGCCATCCCTCCATGGCTCGCCCTTTCTTTTATCCTTTTAGATAGAGTGATGGTGCCCCACGGACTTATTGTTTGTGTGGTTCCTTTACTCTATACTAAGGTAGTGGACCCGCAATAGTTTTGCGATGTATCAGGAGTAGTGAACTTTAGCAGTGTTGACCAAGGTTTCCTAATGATGTTCATTGGGAAGCCTTGGTTGGCATTGTGGGGGATCATATGGTCCAAAATTTGCGGAACTGTTGCGGCTCCTCTGCCTTAACTGACATGGCCTCGAAGTTGAAGGGTGTCAATGAAAGCAATATTGCCATTATAGTTATTATTACTGTTATTATGAATTAACTATATATAATTGCTAGATGTCATAATTCATTGGATAGCGTACCTACATGTTATTTGAATTTGTCTGTGTGTACTTGTTGTTACTATCAAAATGTATGTCAATGGTGACAGTCCTGTGACTGGACTCTTATACCAATTAAAATTGATTTGATTTGATTTGATTTGAATGGGTTGACAGGGTCTATTATGACTGCTTATAATTCGAATAATGTCTCCTCTTCAACAATAAGGCAAATTTGAATGAATCTTTGCCAGAAAGTTTCTTGGGAAAGATCCACTGGACCAATCGAATTCAGGTAAGCGGTTTAGGGCCATTCTAGCCCTCTTGTTATCATTTTTCTTTCATCAGATTCGGGCCTGAATAGCGATTTAGGGGATTAAGCGTCTCTCGTTGTAGAAATACATTGATTTATATACGCCAGTCAAAAGACGAGACGTATTATGTGATCAACTGTGGTGTGCGGGAGGCGTCAGCTTCGTTAATAGCTTGAGGTCACCGTCTCTCGAACGCATTCCAACTTATCAGTACTTTCAGTACTTTGATTTATAATTAATGAAATGATAAACTCAAACAAGGCATGTGACATATTTCAAAGGAAAATAAATTGAAATTCGAAATGTTACATAATTAATAAAATAATTACTACAACAAATGGTTAGTGAATGACCAAAACCTTGTTTCTAACTGTAGTTATAAGGATTTGGTCATTCACTTACACAGAAAACCAATGTGCTAGAGGAAATTATAACACCAACAAAATTTGCTTCTTTTTGATGGTATGAATATATTAAAATGACGATATCAAATGGTAAATGCATGATCAAAACCTTGTAACTACAGCTTTTTGGAGCTGTAGTTACAAGGTTTCTGTCATTCACCTTCACAGAAAACGGAAGAGTTGGAAGAAATTATTATCTGTGATGACTCCCACTGAAATATATTATTTTTCAATGGAATGCAAATAACAAAACCACAATATCAAAAGATTAGTGCATGACCAAAATATTGTAACTGCAGCTTATCCAAACTGTAGTTATAAGGATAATGGCATTCATTTCCCCAGTAAAGGAAGGTATTATTGGAACTGAAAATCTGTAATTACTCTCACAAAAAATGTAACCTGCCTATGGTATTTAGATATTGAAACAAAATACTCGTACATCTATTATTTTTTCTAAAACCTTTGTTTAGCCTCATTATCTAGATAATAGGCAGTTACAAATGTTTTGCACTGTTCAATTGATAAACAGAAAGGGAAACATAAAAATTCAAAATAATGATTAAGCTTTTTAATCTCTTAATTTGTATCTTCAGGTACTGATTATCAATGAAAACAGTGCATTCTTTCTAGAACAAGGTCTACAGCATATTCATAAGAGGAGAAATGTAAATGTAAAATGTGAAAAATTATAGCCTCTTAAAAACATATTTTTCTATTTTCAGGTACTAAATACTCATGAAAATAGTGCATTCTCTCTAGAACAAGGTCTACAACATATTCAGAAGAGAAGAAATCTCAAACATTGTAAACTCATGTACAGATACTCAGAGGTAGGATGGCTTTCCTTTAAATTCTGCCTTAATTACTGTGAAAGTTCTTATAGAAACTCACTGTTCTTATAGAATCATGGCATTTCCATTAGAAAGGGATGGGCTTTTATTGCAGGCTACATAACATATCAATGGTTCAATGCGAACATGATTCAATTCATAGGACTCACCAGATGAAGGTGGCTGTGCCGCCGAAAGCTAGTGTAAACATATATTATTATTAAAAGTAATCATCTCAAGAAGAGAACTTTTTATTTTTTCCCATACAAATTTACTGTCTAACATCTCTGAAGAAAAAATCTTGATATATGTTGTACAAAATTTTTGCTTCCCCCCTAAAGAAAAAAAAAATTCAATAAAATTTTTGTCTAGAACTTCTAGGAAAATGGACCTTTAACAAATTTGTCATAAATCACAAATTTGCTATAAGTTAAATGAACTTCTTAACTATCGGCAGGATGAGTTAAAGACCCTTGTCAAAGATGTTAAACAGAGATTAAAATCGGTAACCAGCTCAAGTCCAAGTGGAACCAGTCCAAAAAGGAAACCAGCCAGAAAATCGGATCCATCCAAGATTTCCCCTTGATACCATGTTGGATTTTTGTTGGAAAAAAAGATCTGGGAAAATGGGAGAACTGTTTTGACTGAGCCAGAAAAGCTGGAACAACAAAGAATTGGTTCACTCTGAATTATAAGCTTTACATTTGTGTGAACAAGTTCCAGAACTGGTTCTTGAATGTTCTAGGACATTAAATGGCAGTTCAAGAACTCCCTGTTTAAGAAGTAGTTCTTGAACTTCTATAACTGATTTTTTTAACCTGTTCTAGAACTATGTATTGAATTCTGGTTTAAGAACCTTGTATAGGAGTTCAAGAACTGGTTCAAGAACATTTTAAAGAGAAAATGTGTTGAAGATAAACATTGTGGCTCTAGACAGAAGAAATAATGTGAGAGCTCAACTGATTTTGACCGAGACTAGTTTAAATGATAACTAGTTATAAGTTTGGTGAGTTTTGGCAGTGGGCAGCTGATTAGGTGTTAACTTTACCCGATATTCAAGACGATTCATTGGATGGGGTGGACAATCAAAACATCATTAGTTCAGCCTAGTTAAGCTTCAGTTTCCGTGCTTTGGTTGCTCATCAACAAAATGATGCAAAAAACTTTAAGTTGATGAATTGACAATTGAGCTACAAAAATCATGGATGAAATTATGCTACGAGGGACCAACTGATTAAATATTGATAGATTTGTTGAATATTGTTTTACTGATGTTCGTCTATCTGTTTGTCTGTCTTTGAAAACTTAACATCGAAACCAAATCTTTTCCCATAATTTCAACACTTGTCAAGTTTCAATGCTGTTATTTAGCATAAAGGTGCCCCTTGTCAATTTACAGCTTTGAATATTATGATTAATGTCATTTGCCAAGGTCAAGGTCAACCCTCAAGATCAATCTCATAAAAGATTGCTGTTTCAGGTGTATTAGTGTTTTAAAAATACATCTTGTTTGTCATTGTATAATTTGCAATAAAATCAAATGTTGTTGAATCAGATATTTGTTTCTAAATTTGTTATGACCCGATATTGAAATTTACAAAGCGTTTAATATTGACCTTTTGCCAGATGCCTAGAATATTGACCTTTTGCCAGATGCTTCTGCTCTTGATTCTTTCCTTGGCCACACATTCGACATGAATATGCTCTGTGTTCAGGATGACAAAACGGCACGAAATGTTATCAAATCGCTACCAACCTTTGTACACGAGCAAAGCGGGATATAATCGCAAACTGTTCGTTTCGTCTTTCTCAATACAGCTTACTCATTTCCAGGATGCAGAATCCAGATTTTTGTTAGTTGTAAAAAATAGTTCTTAAGCAAAATTGTCTCTATTTGGTTTCAATTATCAAGACTAGGTTGGACAGAAACATTTGTGACCTTTGAAAAGAAATCAAGAATGCAATCAACGTTGGTATGTCAAAAGTATCGTCGTTGTTGATCCCTAACCTTGAAACTACAGTTTCAATCAAGCTGATGTTACGAGTTCAGAGTTGCATGTACGAATTGTATATCGTTCAGAGTTGCATTTACGAATTGTATATCAAGTGTTTTGTGAAAAATAACAGTTTCGCACTTACCACTCGATAGCTGATATGATAGAAAGACGACTTAGCAAATGTGCAACTGTACCCAGCGTGGATAGCTCATATTATCTTATAACTATACAAATATCTGTGTGATAACAACCCGTATGATATTTTTTATGATATCACATAGTTATTTTTAGAACAATAATATAATGTGGCTATTTTTAGAAACTTACATTTCAGTTAGAAACATCGACAAAAACAAGACAAATAGAGGTTATAAGATAAATATAATACATACTAAGTGTTTTGTATGAAAAAAATATCTAACTCGGTTGTGAGAATTGATAAATGTCTCGGCAGAGCCTCGACAATTATCAATTCTCCCAACCTCGTTAGATATTTTTTCTCATACAAAACACTAAGAACGTATTATATATCTCCACATTAGCAATAAGGACGAGGTTCACGAACATTACAAGTTGGCCCTATAAAATCAACATTTTTCAAATTTCTAATGTGCAAAATTTAAAACCTACCGTCTTCTGTTAAGCAATACACAATCTCTCTAATAATGATTAGAATCATTTCAAAACAAAGAATTTTCCTTACAATGCACCATTAGAGTAAAAACACGGAATGTCCAATTTTCCCGCAAAATAGTTGTTTGAAGTTACAAAAAAATATTAAGCCCTTCTTGCCACACCTCCATATTTTTATCAAGTAATTTCCATGACTGCTAGAAGGTTTAAGAGAAATATTGTGGTGTCGCAATTAGGGGTTCATATTTTATTAGCTGCATAAATTTCAAATTTCTTGATAAAATAACAAGTTTGCAGTTTTAGGGCTACTTTAATGCTATTTTTCAATAATGGCAAAGTTCTCGTAAATATTTTGTGCGCAATTTGAGAGAGTAGGATAATAGAAACCATGAAAACTCGGTTTTATTGCGATAATTAGAATCAGATTTTTTTTTCAGGGCTAAGAGGTACAATGTGTGAACCATGTACCCGTCCTTTGGGGGAGTAAATTGGATTTAATATTGAAACATTTTTAACATTTCAGTCATAGAGCATGTGTTGTGTGTACTCATTTAATTTGTCTTCGTGAGACTATACAAATGGATGCCCACAACAAAGCATCACATTTTTTTTAATTAAGGATTTTACACTTGCGTTACTCGCTCTTATACGGACCTATCCTTTTTGCAAGCCGGATGTGACAAAAGCTTCATTGGTCGTGTACATATATATGTCTAATTTAAGCAGCCGATACACGATCAATATGATTAACATTTTTGCATAACATGTGCGTCTTCGGGTCGTTATATGCATACGTTAACGGACAAAACCCGGGCATTAACGAGAGAAAACGTGGATTAATAAGTAAATTCGCGTGCCGTTAACGCCCTGCTTTTTCACTTAAATATTCTTAGCCAGGGCACACTTTATCAGTTTCTTTGTTTAACTTTAATAAAGAGCATAAATAAAGACGTTAATCCTAATCCTGTGTTAAATTTTGTGACGTCTTAGATTTTCCAAGCAACGTCAATCTAAACAAAAGTGACGATGCATTGCATAACGCAATTTTCTGGCACATTAGATGGTTTGGAGCTAGTTTTAAAGCGTTCCCATGAATTATTTTGCAACCTCTGTTTGAATTAATACTATTGTCTTTATTTTTATGCAATAACAGCGTCGATTTACGTTTTTTCGAGCAATTACATTTGCAGAGACCCGAAAAATGCTTTAACGCCCTCACACTCGGGCGTTAAAGCATTTTTCGGGTCTCTGCAAATTTTAACGCCCTCAAAAACGTGATTAACCCTATACTGATCTACACGGTTTATATACGATAAATAATATTGCCAATCCCGGAGATCAAAAATATCATTTATCGCTGGTGGTTGACATTGAAAATTGATTCAATATCAAAACGGCGGAGAATCACGTGACACGGCAATTTCAGAATAAAAAACCGACAATAATGCTATTAATACGTGACCAATTAGATTTCGGTTTGAAGCAGAGAAGGTGGGAAAATGTCAGGAATATGCTGAATATACCAGATCTTCAATAATTCTGCTGATAAAAGAATTATTGACGACAAGTAAATTTTTTCATGGTCGTCAATAAGTCTTTTATCAGTTGATTTTTAATTGATCTTACACATCCAGCGAATCCTTAGCATTTTCCAGCCTTTTCTTCTTCAAACCTTTTTCAAACCGGGCAAGTATTTGCAGAATGTTTGGAAAATGTTGAAGAAAAAAATTGTCACGTGATTCCCCGCCGTGGTCATTGTTGATACCAATTTTGATATAGGTGTATTTTCAAAACTGAGCTCAAGAATCTATATAAGAATATTGATTTCATGGCTCATCGCACAAAATCTACCTATACTATTTTTCGTTTATGGACCGCTGTACATCTGATTTAAGTATATAAGTAATAAAGGTAGAATGTCAGTAACTTTGTGTAGAGGATTAACGTACTCAAGCAGATTAGTGATTAAATGCCCATAACTCAATCTAATTCCTACATAATCACACATTTTGTTACAAGTAACTACCCTAGATCTATTACATTTTTAAAAGAAAAGGTCTCGATAAAATACTATGATATGAAACTGTTTATAACAAAAAGATATTTTTTTCACATAGTGACAGGAACTATACACACACAGGCCAAATCTGTAGCCCTGCTTAACTGTCTTAGCTTAAAACAAAATATTTCAAAGTACATTTCTTCTGTCGGTTTTACAAGGTATATCTACCATGTAATTTTCGTTAAGGCTGTTCTCCGAGACCTCGAGAGTAATATTGACGATATCGATGGTTCAACGCGAAACAGTTGTAACTGCCTATATGATTATAGACAGTTACAACTGTTTCGCACGGAGCCATCGATATGCTCTATAAATGAATGGAAGAATTGTTTCGAGGTGTCGAGTCTAGCTAATAAACAATCCGGGATTATTTCTACAAGGACTGGCTCTTTACTCATGTTTTATACAATGAAGTTTATTTGTCAAAAAGGGACTGATTTTTTACGGAATACTATTTAGCGAGGTATGTTTTGATCATACTTGTTTCTTTTGATTATATTTCATTTTCAACTGGATAACTTCACTCTGAAAAGCTGACCGTGTTACTAAGAAGATCATATGTGCATTCGAAAAGGTCTCGTGAGTTATGGTTTTAAAGATAAAAAATAGAAAGTCTCGAAATTTAAATAGAAACGTGGGTATTAGTTTAAAATTTTGTCAAAGTTAAAATGACAATTGAGCCTGCGTGACATTTCCAACATTTTGAAACATTCATGAGGTGCAAACATTGAGTAGCGTTGAGAGCCACATACTGTAAATATAAAGTTACCCGGTGGTCTACAGATGCTTTGAGACATTATCTTCCTACTAAACGCATAGGGAAGACTCTGGACAGACTGTGCGGACGCACAGGCTTGTGAGGGTCTTTGATTTGCACATGTTTGAAATTGTTGGAAATCTCATGTACAGGCTCAATTGTAATGGGGAAAAACGTGTTTCTTTCCTGATTGAACTGTTTCTATTCGGAGTGAACTGCAGCCATAATCAGCCTATCTGCGATTTATCAAAATGAAAAAAATTAGTATTTGGTGTTGTCTGGGATTTGACCATATTTTTCTCGCAAATTATCATGATCCGAAGTCCGTGCAATAAGTAATATTTTGAGACGTGATTTTTATATGTAGATCATTTTAGCTCGGCTGTTTTGGAACAAAATATTGAGATATTGACATCACACTGACGTCCTTGTCGTTGGCATTTTTGTTTGGGTTGACGTGACAAACTATAACCTTGATCATTTCCCTTTTGGTATTGAAAATACCTTCATGAAACTTAGCATTTGCCTTTATCACCACAGCGGCTACGCAGATCATCCAGAATCATTTGTGTAAGAGTAACATCGGCGGATCCAGGATTTCTGTAAAGAAGTTTCGAGCAAAAGGAGGTCCAGTTTCCTTGCATTACACATCTTTAGCATTTATCCTGCTGAATTTAAATTTTGTTTGAATTTTGTTTGAACAAGTTTCCTATCCTTTGGCCATATCAAGACCTATCTTTGGACAGCCTGGCTGTCTCAAAATGACTTTCTAAAATTAAAGAAGGTAGGAAGTGATTGCTAATATCAGACTGCACAACTATGTAGGCTGAATTTAGTCTATACTGCCTGCCATTTAAAGGATTAAGTTGAAATTTTGCATAAAAAACGAAATGATTTGGGTTTAAGAGGGGGTTCGCTTGAACCCTCGGAACCCCCTCTGAATCAGCCACTGAGTAATGCATCTTTTCGACTTGGATTTTGTGCATTATCCACAATTTGCACCTGACAGTTTGCACTGGCATGCGGTGCTATTGTTTAAATGCAATACTAGGCATGAACTTTAGAGGTTTTTTTAATAAAATATGATGAAACTCGCTATTTATATGAGACCCATCACGCGAAAAGGGACCATCTGGAAACTCTGTAGAAAAAAAATCGAAACAGGATTGGAACCAGCATAGGTCAATCAGAAGCCGGATTTCAGAAATGATAAAATAGGAAGGTAGAAAAATCATATCATTGAAGATTCGGAAAAATTTGAGCATTCTGAAAAGTTTCGATCCTTGTCAGTTTGCGCAGATCGCGCAGTCTGACTAGGGTCGAGACTTTTCGCACCTTCAAGATGGTCCCAGATGATGTTCGCGTGACGGGTCACAATTAAATCTCGATCAAAAAAAACATACGTTTCAGCATATTCATCAAACACCATCATGAGTTCCGTGACCCATAGTTCAAGGTCAAAGGCCTCTATATTCACCATCGATGATTCGACGTTTACCATGGTGGTTGCCATAGATATTGGGACTTCGTATTCTGGATACGCATACTGTAATAGGTAATGTAAACTTTTTATAACCTGTTGGAAGTTTAACCACGGTAACAGACCAATTAGCTATGTTCGGGCCTGATGCAATCTGATTAAGGCAGTAAACAATACTTCAAAGTATCAGAAAGTTTTAATTTCGCATATTAGATAACCCCAAATGTATATACCATTTGCAGAAATTGGCATCTAAATATTTGCCCCGCCCCCACCCCACTTCCTTCGAAGAAAAGGTGGTATATTGCTTTACACTTTATTGCATTTACCGTCCCTCCGTAGACTTTTTGGTCTTGTCTAGAGCATATTTGAAAAAAGTTAGCAATCTAAAATCATGACACTTCATGGATGGATTTATCTCATTGAGGAGAAGTGCAGTGTACAAGAACCGTAACTCTTTTCGTCATATTTTTTAGTTATTGCTCTTTGATAGATAGATAACTTTTTTTTAAGCATATCTGAAAAAGTATGCAAGCTAATATCATGAAACTTCACAGGAGGATAGTTCCCATTAAAAGTTGCAATGCACAAGAACCATAACTCTACTTGTCATGTTATTTCTTTAGTTTTTGCCCTTTGTAAATTGACCAAAAATACATCCCACCTCTCTTTTTGGGGGGGAGGGGGGAACGTTTTACAAACATCTTTTGTTTTTAAAGATATACCAATAGATACCAACGGCTACCTATGGCTACCAATACTTACCGAGGTTAGAACCATAGGCGTGCTTTTTGCGTTGGTACATGGGACCATCCGGAAATAACGAAGAATACCCGAACTACTCGGCAGATATTTTGATTTTAGACTTGTCATTTTCAACTAACTAATAAATAACATTTTTTCCGAGTTTCGAGTAACCAGTGTACTGAGTTGAAAAACAAAACATTTATCGTCCCTCGAAAATGCATATAACGTGAAATCTTATAGAAAACATTCTCATATTTTCCTTCTCTGTTCCATGTAGACGAGAATTAGATGAAAGCATTGACAATATCTTGTTGAACCCACTATGGACAAACTCTGACAAGTCGGTGTCGACGTTTAAAGCCCCGTCACACCTACTGCTGAATGAGAAGCGAGAGTTTGAGGCGTTTGGTTATGAGGCAGAAAAACGTTACGCTGACCTACATCAACAGGGTAGATTACAGAGATGTTACTTCTTTAGGAGGGTTAAGAGTAAACTACTGGGTATACAAGTAGGTCTTATTAATCATATTCTTAAAACTAGGTGTACTTTAAGTAAAAACACGTTTAATCCCAAAAATTAAATACAAAATAACAAAAGAATGGGAAAAAAACGTAGAAAAAATGTATTAATCAAAGGTTTTATGCAAACAATAGATGGGTCCATATTGTCGGAATTTAAAAAAACATTAGGAGGTGGTATTTCATGATATATAATACATGCATTTCTATTCAATGTGAATGCGTCTAATCTTTTGATGCTGTTTTGTTTTAACGTTTAGTTGTTGTTTTTTTGTTTTTTTTTCTTGTTTACTTGGTTGTTATTTTTCATCAATTGATGTTGACGTCATCTTAAATATAAGTAACTATTTTGTTTACAGGGTGCTTCGAAAAGAAATTCATATTTCTTTAATGGCCGACGTGATATCTATAAGTAAAAATCGGCATTTATCACGTATTTAACCTCCACATTTCTCTTTAAGAACTTCAAATCAACAAGCCCCATAAAAGACGAGACCGGTAAATCATTGTCCGCCATCAAGATATTCGCCATTGCCATTCGTTTTCTAAAGAGCCATCTCCTGAATGCATTACGCATGCGCAGGAAGGAAGTGTCAACAGAAGACATCAAATGGATCGTGACAGTACCCGCTTTCTGGAACGATGCTCTGAAACAATTTATGAGACATGCCGCAGTACAGGTAAAAACTGCTTCCTTCAAGCTCTGGTTGTAATGATTTTGAATTACATTATCATAATTTGACTCTGGCTCTTGATATGTATGCTGATATTTTATATCGGCCCATAGATGATATGCCTATCTGATATATACCTTTTGATACGTCCTGTCTTGTATGCTTATTGTATGTATGTTCTTGGTGACAATCCTATAACTGGATTTTTTAAACCAATAATAGGAAAAAAAGAAGGTAATCTTCTGTTTAAATGTTTCCGAATGCGACCCGTCACGCGAAAAGGGACCATATGGGAACTCGGTAAAATCAATGATTGAAAAGGAGATTGGTTCTAGTAGAGGTCAATTAGAAGTCGAGTCTCAAAAATTCTTCCAGAGGAAGTTAGATTGATTATTGTTATTCTAGATTCAGAAAATTAGAAAAATGAGAAGAGTTTCGACCCTAGTCAGTCTGCGCAGTCCGCGCAGACTGACAAAGGACAATCTTATAGCACTATCCAGATAGTCCCTTTTCGCGTGACTGGTCACAAATACTTAAATGTACTTTGTGTACTTTGAAAAAAAAAATCAGAAAAAGAAATTAACACCATTGAGCAGTTTGATTTCCATCTAAAATTGTAACAAAAACTATTGCTTATACTTCATTGACTTTGTTTTATAATTTGAAAGACGAACCAACGCGCATCCACATTTCTTGATAGGCCCATATTTTTTTATTGAAATAGTAATTTTTGTTTGTTTATGTTAAAGGGATGACTAAACATATCAATATGCATTAAAACGGTTGTGAAATTACATTCGAAAACGGAAATTTTGAATACATGGTTTTCATTCTAATCCTGCAAAAAGAGTCTCGTGAAGTATTGAAATACAGCGATAGCCTGAAACTTATTCATCTTTTATTAAACCATCATCATCATATGAAACTCGGAGCATTTTTCCTTGCAGGCTGGTATCCCTGGAGAGAGATTAAAACTAGGATTAGAACCAGAAGTAGCGTCTATTTTATGTCAGAACTTACAACATACAAAAGGTTTTGGTAGATTACCCATCACGATGTCTGGGGCTTCATATGTTGTTGCTGATATAGGAGGTATATCTGTGCTTACTTTTAAATTATCAAATTTATTAAAACCCAATCAAATTTTAGATAGCTCTCAAATCGTAAATGCAGAGCAATAATTTTAACGTTTTTGTCTTTTGTGGAAGAAAAACCCTCATGGACAATAGAATAATTGCTTGTAGCCGAAGCCTTTTCCGTCAAAAAAGAGGAATTGTGTGGACTGGTTCTTTTGTCATAATATAGATAGTATCCTAGGAATTGATAATATTTATCAACATTACCTTGAAATCTGTATTTTCTAAAAGAATCTAACAACGGTTATTTGTATAACATATGCCAAATTTGGTGGCTGAGACTTGCATTTATTCAGATATTTGGAATTAAAACTGCGTAACATATATTCCGGGTAAGCTTTATGTAATGCCGACAAAAACCACAAAGGTATATTAGAACTTCAAATACTTGTTATCATCATTTTAAATTTTTATTCAACCAAAACGCAATTTAATGTCCTGAAACTGAGACTATCCATACTTTATTTGTAGGAGGTAAGACAGATATAGTTTATCACGAGAGAAGACAAGACGGCCGTCTAAAGGAGATGTGTAAAGGTGGCGGTTGTGTGGTGGGTACAGGTCATATAGACAACGCATTCTTACAGTTTCTAGTTCGTCTGTTAGGAGCTCCAGTAGTCAGAGAGTTTATAGACGATTGTAAACTAGACTTTCTAGACTTGTTAAGAGAGTTTGATTCTGCCAAGCGATATTTATCTCCGGTCCACAGAAACCAACTGTCACTGCGTATACCTGTTGGTCTAGAAAGATTCTGTCGACAGAAACATAATGGTGAGAGCATAGCTAATATTGTGTCTAAATCTGTGTATAGAGACAGAGTTAGAGTCATGGACGACAAGATGAAGATCGACTATATACTTACTGTGGAGTTCTTCAGGTCAGGTTGCTCTGAAATAGCACGGAGTATAAAGAATGTTTTGACAAATACTCAGGCTAGAGATTCGGCGTATTTGATTCTAGTGGGTGGAATGGCTGATTCCCCGGTACTACAGGATATTCTTAGACAGGAACTAGAAAAGGGTACCAGAATACAACGGATTATTGTACCACCGGAACCGGAAATCGCCGTGTTGAAAGGTGCCGTACTGTTTGGGCACCAGCCGAGTGCCATATTTCAGCGAGTCATGAGGTATACGTACGGACTGCGAAAAGCGAAACTCTTCAATCCAGACATTCACCCAGAGGATAAACTTGTCAACTTTCACGGTATCGACTTCATCACCGATATTTTCTGTCCATTCATCACAGCTGGTACCCGTGCACCTGTTGGGTTCATGTCCTATGACTCTCTCACATCGATAGAACCCTACCAGAAGGTGATAGAAATTGATATTTATTTCACACAGGAAACTGATCCAGTCTACGTCACGGACAAAAACGTTCACCTACTCGGGAAAATACAATATCAAATACCAAACCCATCCAAGGAAGAAAGAACTATATACATAGAGTTTATATTTGGTGATACTGAATTAGTTATAAACATAACTGACAGAAAAACTGCTTCGAGATTCAAAAATACCTTCCCAGAGATAGAAAAATGAAACAATGGAATTAACACCCATACATGTAATCTTCATAATTATTTGTCAATTGGTATGATGTCAATTCATTTTATTTTGCTTTGTTTCTTAACCCCATCCTACACAATACATCTAGTTAACGTTAGAATCTACTGCGATCTTATGATTCTCCTTTTTGTCACAATAATTTCTACCACATGGTATGGTTTCATTCTAAAATATGCAAACTTTCAATGTCGTCTGTAGACTCTTTAAATTAATGTTTCGAAAAAAACGGGAAGGGATTAAAGACATAGGCTGATTTTGTCCAATAGCTTAATATGGATCTAATTTCTCGGAAAGAAAATCCACTGACACCCACGAAGACCAAAGCCATGTTCCGTTTTTGGAAAAGAAATGGAGTCATGTAAAATTATTTGAATATTCGTCTACTCGTTTCTGCTAAAATATTTCTATTAACTTTAACATAACTTCACTTTATATAGTCTGTTTATCAAAACGTAGTTCGCCAAAGCGCATTGGCTAAAAAACCTCACGTGAAACAATTTGTATGCAGTGGTGGAGGTGAGCAACGCGGAGTTGATTTTCCCTTATGAAAAACAAATCCCATGGCTTAATTCAAGTCCGCGAATCATTTAATCATGTGTCCTACGTCTGAAAAACTACCTTATATTGGTCTTCACTATGCGCCATGAAGACTCATATCAAGCAGGAAATAGCTGTCCATGCTGGTTTAGTATATTGCTTCATGTACAAGTGAAGTTATAGATAACACGCAAAGCATAATACAATACTGAGATAAGATAAAACAATACTGGGACCCGTTTTGCTAAACTTTTTACAACAAAAGTAATCGTAAGTCAAAATCACAAAACGTGTTTTCATTCATTGTTAAATTCTGCCTTGCAATATTTCATTGGGATCGTCTTTTGAAGACAATTCCAATCAGATTATGCCTGGCAGAATTCCATTCATAATTTAGTTATTACTATAGAAGCAACTTTAATTTTTGACAAAAAATGACCGTAAGATGTTGAGTAAAACATGCCACAGGGTCGTCATTTTCATATTCCGATGTACTTGAAACTTTCTAAGGGAGCCCGTTTGTCGCAATTCCAATACTTTTAGAAGCTCGCAACGCAAGACAAAGTCTCAGATCATCATGCATATCCACAGAGTATGATCATAGTTTTTAAGTTGGAATGCGGAGCAATTCCAACTTAGATTTAACAAAACCGCAAAATGAACACAAGATAATTTCATTTCGGGTTTCTTAAGAACACATATCACGTGAACAGGATGTGAATACACCTCGGCCTATTTTGTATATCTCAACTTGACAAAGACATACAGTTTATTTCATCAAAAAGTAATAATGCTGTACAATTACACAACTATCACTTCACTTATATTATTAACACGCTAATTTATGTTTTAAACGATATTTATTGAAATTCGCGTACGAATATATTAGTATCACATGTTTGCATTACTATATTTGGAAATCATGTGATAAGTCAAGTCCAATAAGGTCAGCAATTGAAAATTGCACTAGCCAATCACGTGATGTGCTTATTTGGTAGGGTCGCGATCTGTTTTCTCAGTATTGTAGCGATAGCACAGACCAATCACGTGATCTGCTTATTTGGTAAGGTCGCGACCTATGTTACGTAGAATTATGTTATAGCTTCTTTTAAAGGTATAGTTTCTCTTTCTGAACGACATTCTTTTGACAAAGTGAAATATTGTAAATTTCTGTCTAAGCTACGAAATAAAAATCTTTTCTTAAAGTGATGATACACTTTTACAGTTAATAAATATTTTTGCAACATATTGTCGGCTTTTTTTTTCGTCATATTGCAGTTATCTATATCTTTATTGTAAAAACCCAATACTCATCTTCATAAACCCTTGCCACCATATCTTTAATTGAATTATGAATATCTTTGCCCAATTGCATTTATCACCTAGACAATTTGCCATTCGAAACTAACCAACTAGTTCAACTAGTTCAATTTGATTTCTTCGCATTCTTACACATCAACACGTTTAAGAACATCATCATACAGTTAGTTACATCGTTAAATTGACATTCATCTCAATAAAAAAAACATTCTTAATCGCTCACCCAACGCTCCAATGATTCATTCCAAACACTCAAACCATTCAAAAACGCTCAAAGTTATTAAAAGAAATAAGATCAACATGTACATTCAAAATGAATTAAGCAAGTCCATTGACCTTTTGCTTTCCGCTAGATAAACGGAGAAGCAATTGACCTGCAATAACAAAACTTTACACAAATATTGCCCATGACCCAAAGAAATGCCCTATTGTTTCGGGGTCATACATGTCACGGTCATCAGTAAATTTAAACTTCGTCCAAAAATTGTCTTGAGATTCCAACTCATGAAGTAAAAGACTTCCCTGCGAAAATATCTTTTTATCATGGACAAATCACTTGTTGGGGTCCACTTTGCGACACTTCTAATAAAAAATGTAATTGATAACTCGAATGGAGCAGAAGTCATTCGAAAAATAATATAAAAACTGTTTTGAGTGAATAAGTGTTCCCCTGTGCGTCCATTAGTCGGCTGTATGGTCCGTATTATTTGCTTCCTTTTTAGCTCACCTGAGCACAACAGGCTCAAGGAGAGCTTTTAGTATCACCCTGACTCCGTCGTCCGTCGTCCACTTTCTAAAGACTTCTTCTTCTCCTAAACCACTTGGCCAAGTCAGTGAAATTTTGCCAGAATGTTACCCTCTTCAAAATTGTCGCTATATTCTAACTGGCCAATAAATATGGGTATAGCAGGGCGGGGCTTATTTTGAGACTAAAATCTTTGAACGACATCTCCTCTTGAACCACTGAGCAGATTTCAATTAAACTTTATACGAATGTTCCCCTTCAAATATTGTTGGCAAAATTGTCATTAGCCCATAAATATTGGCGTGGCAGGGTAGAGCTAATTTTGAGTCTCCTCTGTAATGAATGGGTTGGCAGGGTCTATTATGACTGCTTATAATTCGAATAATGTCTTCTCTTCAAAAATTAGGCAAATTTGAATGAATCTTTGCCAGAAAGTTTCTTGGATAAGATCCATTGGACCAATCGAATTCGGGTGAGCGGTTGAGGGTCACTCTGGCCCTCTTGATATCATGTTTCTTTCATCAGATTCAGACCTGTACAGCGATTCAGAGGTTTAAGCGTCTCTCGTTGTTGAAATACATTGATTTATATACGCCCGTCAAAAGACGAGACGTATTATGTGATCACCTGTGGTGGGCGGGAGGCGTCAGCTTCGTAAGTAGCTTGAGGTCACCGTCTCTTGAACGCATTCCAACTTATCAGTACTTTCAGTACTTTGATTTAATTTAAGTTTGGCTATGTGTCTCGTCACGCGAAAAAGAGACCACCAAGGAAAGGGAAGGGGAAAAGTAGCGAAATGGCCAGGCTGTACAGGCTGTCCAGAGTGGAAACTTTTCGTTTTTTGGCCAATTTCTGAATTTGAAATGATCAATTTACCTTGACACATTATTATTTGCGCACTGATGATGTGACATCTAGTTGAGCTCTGCTTGATCCTATAACTTTTTCAAATATTTATATTACGGAGTTCCTAGATGGTTCTCTTTTGCGTGACGTTGAACAGGTCACTTTTATATGTACCGATACGAAGTTTCATTGCCGCCGTCATAAAGCAGTGGTAGCACGTCGGGCAATCAATCAAAAGGTCCGAGGTTCGATTTCCGACAGCGGCACTCACCCTTTCCGACTATTTGTCTTCAACCAATGGGTCTATAATCGTAGACATATGTGGGAGAGCAGCTTGAGGCTAGGACAGGATGTAGTGGAAGTACAGGTCTGAGATATCCATTAATCCACACGCCGCGATATAAATGAAAGATTGTTAAAAGCGAAGTAAAACCCCATTAAAACAAACAAACGAAGTTATATTAGACGACCAATGGATTATTCAGTTAACATTGTGTGAATGTCAAATATCTTGGAAATAGTTTGTGATAAGACACACATGCTCATTTGGATTGGTCTTAGAGTAAAATCCAAGATTATTTCCCTGACAGGGCGGAGCCTAACTGCCAGGTCGTTGCATTTAAAGGTTGGGGCAAATCAGCTTTTTTTTATAATTACGCAATTTAATATATGGCCGACATATTCTTAATCGCACCTTTGAAACTCAAACCTTCGTAACTTCAGCTTGGACAAGCTGAAGCTACTAGGGTTCGGTGACTAAACGATGAAATGTGTCCACTTTCACCAAGCACGCTCAACAATTTGGTTTCAAGATACAGCTATTTACGTGCGTTTACGACAATTACCTACTAACATTAAAAGAACCCAAAATATTGAAAAAGTAAACTCGCCAAATTACGTCACTGCTAAGCCACGCCCTATCGGATGAATAATAACGCAGAATACGCAATAAGATCCAACAGACTGTCAAGATGACACATTAGAACGTTTCAAAGTTTATTTGGAATGTATAAAGGCCATCGGCCAATATGCCAGATACATTTACAAACTGTACAAAACGGATTATCAGTGAGGTTGTATAAAGACATATCTTATAGCCTTCCAAGCAAGAAATATAGAATATTAAAGCATCTGAAATAGTTTACGCTTAATGTTTATCACGTCGTGAAATTGACAGTCATCTCGGTCAAAATCAATTCAAACTACTAATCAGCGCTCCATTTACTTATTCCGAACACTCACTCCAATCATTTAAAATGCTCCACAAATAGTTTTCAAACACTCCGAAATTATTTAAACGATCAAAATTGCATAAATATTATTAAATTATTGCGCTCTTTCATTAACTGGTTTTGTTCTAATTGGTTCGTGAAGATTCACAATCAGAAAAGTACGTATATTTTTTATTAAAGGGAGGTAATTAGTGATGTTTAACACCTCCCCTAAATGCCACTCAATACTCGCTCCTCTCATTAATTAAATTCCATTTCAAAATCATTCACCTTGTCAATACACGATGTCAAATCAAATAGCCCCTTCTCCAACACTATTTTCACTTTATTTCTGTTATAGGGTGGAATAATAAATAATATTTTTATTCCCATGTAAATGAATGATATTTTATTTTTCACACTATTACTGGCATGCATTAACATTGAGGCCACATTATTTGACACACTAGTAGCTGCATTATAAAGATATAAAGAAAATGCTGACTAATCCACAGGCACTCGGATTAAGGATTAAGGATTTTATAACATCTTACAAATATCACTAAAATAAGTAAACACAAGATACTGCAACTGCCATGTTTTGAGACAACGGCTGTTTTAACAAGCATCTTTGACTTCCGTCACAGGAAGTGTTTACTCGAACGGATCGAGAACAAAAATTGCTTGTAAAAACATCACTTCCCTTAGAAAATGGCGGCTGTCCCATTGCGTTTATTAACTTTAGCGATATTTGTAAGTTGTCATAAAATCCGAGTGCCTAATAGTGTCATTGTTATGTTTATATGTTGTATCTGCTGTAAGAATGTCAATCCTTATTCAATAAAGTCAAGTAAAGTAGTAGCATATTGATAGTCAATCTGTTCACGCAAAATATCCGTCATACAAATAGCAATGATAAGAACTCCATCCTTCACAGAAGACATCGTCGGTCAGGTTTGGTCAGGCTTTCACTTTACCGATAACCAAATTATCACTAGATAATTTTTGTAAAGAGACCTATCCCGAAGAAGACCTAATTTCTATACCAAATAGTTTGAACTATCTATGTAATTACTCTGCGGAAATAATATTTCGATTGAATATACCTCAACGAATTTCAAGATATGCGTGCACCATTTCTAGGAATTTATGCCAACGAACTTCGATACCAAGAAAATGATACACAACATTTGGCGATCTAAAATAGATTTATGCATTGATCAATTAGGGTAAAAAGTAGACTAGGATCTTTATTATTTAGGCCAAATACCTATATTGTTTCTCAGATCTAAAGGACGACATTCGCTTTTGTTTGCATTCATTAAAGGGTCTAACTTCGGTGACATTTGTGAGGGTGAACAAAATAGACTTAAGCTGAGAAAAAATGATAATAAAGCAAATAAATAAATAAATGAAAATAAAAAAAAACTTGTTTTGAGTTGTATTTGATTTTAAATTTGAATCTTACTTTTGACATTTGAGGAAAATTATTGCTTTGATAATTGATGGGCGATATCTCGAACGAGCGAGCGTGACTAAATATTAAGATTCATTTTTCATAGGATAAATATGGTGGTTGTGCGCACACAATTGTCGCAAAAACATCAAAGATGTATTGATGACACATTGGTCGCCAACTGACGAGTTTATTTGTCACGCTATCGTTCTCGAAGGGGAGGAAATGTGTGTTTACTCTTCATAAAAGTTTTCTTGTCAGTAAGGTATACAACAATCTCCGTGTCTCCAAGGACAACGTCAACGTAAACAGTTCTAGCTTCTTCTGAAGGCATTGGAATACTGAACTCTAGTTTACCAAGATGTTGTACACCTTCATCGTTCACAAAGTTATTAGATAGTTTAGGTGACGTGAAAATGTCCACTTCGATTTTCTTTTGGTTTGGTTCTGTTGTTGTCAACACTTGGTGAGCGAGAAAGCCAACGGGAACTCTTGTACCAACTGATAGAAATGGTGAGAAAATGTCCAGAACGTATTCTGTTCCATGTAGCACGGCTCTCTTTTCGGGTGCATGCATCTCCGGATTGTATAGTCGAGCTATACGAAGTCCTATCGTCTCCTTGTTAACTCTACATGCAACACTTCCCGGGTTGTTTCCAAACATGATAGCCCCTTTTAGGGTTGCCATGTCCGCTTCAGGAGGCACAATGATCTTTCTTATTTGAGTTTTATGAACGAGCTCTTTATGCATTATTTCTTGTACAACTTCTGATTGAGCAAAAGCACCGGTTAATACCAGCATATGTATGTCTTCAGTTGTCTTAATAGCTTTAAGAGTCTTTTCAATTAACTTAGACATCTCAATTGTAGTTGCTCTAAAGAACTCATTACTGACCACCGCATCTATACGTAACCTCTGAGCGAGATATTTGACCCTCCCCTGATACACGGACCTATACACCACGTTGGCTAGAGTATCGTTAAACTGGTGTTTTCTACATATCATCTCTAGACAGGCCGGGACTCGGATCTCCATATATGAGGTCGTTTTTGGTGTCACAACCCTCTTCTGCATCTCAAACTCCTTCATCAGGATCAGAAACTCCTTCCTGTGGTATTCGATGAAGTCGTTTAGGATATCCTGACCAAGAAGTTTGGATAAGAATTGAACAAATATATTGTCCACTTCTCCGGCACCGAGTTTTGTTCCTCCACCTCGACTGATTTCTCGTAAACCATCCTTACGTTTCTCGTGGAATACTATTTCTGTAATACCACCTGCAAAGGAGATTGGAAGAAAATTACAAAATGTAATTTTAAAAAGGATTGTGTGACGTATGAGATGTTTACTAGGGTTTTGTCAAATTAAAGAGAAAAACAAAAACTAGAGGCGCTTGAGCGCCTGATTCGCTCCACAGGCCTGAATATCCTGATAATGATTATTAGAGGATGATAAGGCTGTATAAAACAAGGATCATTCCAGTGAAATTTGCTTTAAATCCAAAAATAAAAATTTCAACACTAACAGAATTTTACTGCACAATATACTGGTACTATATCCACAAAATTTTGATGGTAGATCTTTCTGCTTTTTATTAAACACCACTATAAGGGTATTACTTCACAATAATTGTTTGTCATCAAAAAAAAAAAAAAATAAAACTAATGATAATAAGAAGTAAAATATTAAATCCAATAAATTTATTCTGCCCAATGCCATAGAGTGCAGTCAACTCAGCTCTTTCTTCCCCACTCTGAACCTCAGTTGGCCACTTTACAACACTTGCCCTCTTTGTGCAGTCACCCTTCATTCAACTAAACTGACCAATTCTCAGGGGGTATCTCAGATTCCCTATTTCGCCTAATGTTCCTACACATTTGGATTCCAACAAAGCTTATGTTCCTGATGTTCTGACCTACAATCTTTACACATATTAAAGTTAACGGGTCTAAAGAAATCATCATTTAGGTGGTACCAAAAGGGTAATCAAATATTCACTTTATATGTTGAAATGTCCTCTGCCAATAAAAAGCATGCTGTTCATCTAATCAAACATTTTTTGCAGCCTGATACAACTTCACAGAAATAAAATTCCCATGATATTTGGTTGAGATCCATCTGTTTAAACTTTGAAAAAAGTATGTTTTACTCTTTATTGGATATTACACCATATAACATATCAAAAGAAATGACCTCTGACAATACAATACATATTTTGCATCTGATCACAATAATTCTTTGCAGACTGAAAATGCACCACTAAAGAATCATTCCAGTGAAATTTGGTTGATATCCATCAATTAGATTCTGAGAAAATGATTTTCAAAGTTTTCCCTATATAACATATAGAGAAATGACCTCTGTCCATAATACACGTAATTTTCATTTGATCACAATATATATTTACAGACTTGTAAAGGATCACTACAGAATCATTCAAATGAAATTTGACTGTTATCCATTAGTTAGGTTCTGAGAAAATGATTTTCAAAGTTTCAACTATATAACATATAGAGAAATGACCTCCGCCCATAAAATACACATTTTGCATCTGATCACAATATTTTTTGTAGACTGATAGAGAGTCACTCAAGGATAATTCATGTGAACTTTGGTTTATATCAATCACTTAGTTTTTGAGAAAAGCAACCTATTACGATATATGGGATTTAGCTACGCCTACCTCAGCCATGATTTTCAACCGATTAAAATTCTTTGAAGGAATCTGATAAAGGGTTACCCAAGGAACATTCCTGTGAAATTTAATTGAAATCCATCCTGTAGTTTCTGAGGAGAAGATTTTTAAAGTAAAAGTTTACGGAAGGACGGACGGACGCACGCACGCACGGACGCACGGACGACGGACACGCCATGACAATAGCCCGCTGGCCTTTCGGCCAGTGGAGCTAACAAGTAATTCCTTGAGATTGAGCGATTTACACTTGTGTTACTAATAACACAAATACCCGTAGTATTCTCTAGATAGAAAAAATGTCGTAAATTCTCGTGATATTTTTTTTTATATATCCGTGGTAAAAAACACTTAAGTTTTTCAACCTAATTCAAAACCTTATTTGAAAGAAAAAGAAGTACTTATTTAGAACTCGCCTCCAAGATTGGCTAATGCATATTTAGCCCCTGATTTCATGATAGGCATTTTATCCCCGGTCATCGTTGATGGTAGATTCTGACAGAACACGGAAGCAGCTTCAGGCTCGAGACACAGTTTGATCATCTCTGATGGCAATCCAGCCTAGAAAATGGTTGTAAATAAGAGTTGTTCATAATAATCTTTTTTGTTTCAATGTCCCGTTTTGTGGATTCATTTAAGTTTGTATATTACACAGGCATGGCCTGATTTTTGTCTATTCAATTTTAGTATTTTCTTTTATGATAAATACTGTAGTCTCCTCTTTTATGCAATAATAGTGTATATTCACTTTTTTCGGGCGTTAACGTTTGCAGAGACCCTCAAATTACTTTAACGCCCGAGTGCGAAGGCGTTTAACAGTTTTTCGTGTCTATGCAAATGTTTATGCCATCAAATGTCTGTGCTATAGAACAAAGTTTATGAAAGTAATGACCAAGTATTAAAGTTTCATATCTAGTGTACTTTTTATACATCGCTTTTGCAACTGCACGTTTGATAACTTTTCTAATCTGTACGAAGATAAGACAGCATTTTCTTCAAGAAAATTGACTAACAATTTCTTTTTATAAACTGAAATATGATACAATATATCATATCTTCAACATCTTTTGTTTGTGGAGTTCACATTTCGGTTCTGCAATGCCTATCTCTGATACTAATCTAATCAAAAGGGGCATAATTGTCGCAAACGCCTTGAAAATATTGTTACAATAATGGTATTAATAAATAATTGGTTTTTGGTTTACATAAATAGTTGGACGTTTAGTCAAATATAGATAAACATCTAAAACGCTTTTTTAATGATATACATTTAATTTATAGCAACAAGAAAGTTATTTCTTCTAAGAAGTGACAAATTATCGAATACCTTTTCAGCAGCACGTCTGACAAACTGTTTCGCTAGATCACCCCAAACAGCAGGGACTGTGATCATCCATTTAATCTCATCAGCGTCGACATCTTTACCGTGTAGACATATATCGTTCATCAACTGACTCTTCATATATCGTATAGACATGGAGAATATAGCCAGGGCTGAGCATTGTTTACCGTTCTCCTCTGTGATTAACGAGTTACAGCGCAACTCCTGTAACAGATATATAAATATATCAATATAATATGATCCTGTGCGTGACATTTCCAACAATTTTAAATGCGCGTCAAGCAAAGACTCTGGTCAGCCTGTGCGTCTGCACAGTCTGGCCAGAGTCTTCACTTTGTATTTTGTAGAAAGATAATAACCAAAAGAGTCTTAAGAAAGTCAGGCAAACTTCTAAACATACCACGTGGCAGTCAAGGTTGGTTAATGTTGGCCCTTTACGGACATGTTAAAATTGTTGGACATGTCATGCACAGGCTCATATAATATAAACATAGAGAATAAAGCCAGGGCCGAACATTATTTACCGATGTCCTCTGTGATTAATGAATTACATCGCAACTCCTGTAAAACAAATATATAATTGTTTTTTTTATAGTATATGAATCAACAAGCCAAATTATTTCATTCTAATTAAGCCATAAACAGATGGTGTTAAATAAGGAATGTCTCATATGAAGATAGTATTAAGGTTTTAAGGTAGTGGACCCGTAATAGCTCCGCAACATTTCGGAAATGATGATCTTTTAGAATAAAAACCGAGGTTTCCTAATGAAATCATAAGAAAACCTCGATTAACACTGCTAAAGTTCATGACTTGCGAAACGTTGAGGAACTATTACGGGTCATCTACCTTAACATTTACATTTCTATAGTTCCGTATTATATGTACCGAGTTCCTTTCGAACGAAGTATTTGGAGGACAATAATTAATGCAAAATCGATTAATAGTCTTTCTCTGAATCTAAAAATAGAAGAAGAACACAGCACAATGTATTAAACAAAAATTCTATCCAAAGATGTAACAAATATTTAGTATTCAAAAAGTAACGTATTCAATCAGCAATAAAGGATAAATGAATAGTTTAAAACGTTTTTTTTTTCTATAAAAGTTGCATCTTTAGCCGAATCAGAATTCAGGTTACCTTTATTCCAAATATCTTTGTTTTAAACCGCCTGAAGTAATAACATTTGGTATGTCGATTTTCCTTCATTAAGTCGAAGTACAATTTCTGTGCCTCGTACCCGTATGCCTCGAACTCCTTCCTCTCGTTCAGTAGAATACACGTGGGCGTTCTCAGTGAGGTTGTTTGTCTGTCTGTCGTTATCCATACTGGGTTCATAACTACAAAAATGTAAATCAATAAAATGGCCGATAGATAGATAAATGAAACTGAAGATGTCGCACGAATGTCGCAAATAAGTTCAAAGTCAACTTCACGACTCCATGGGCCAACTTATTTCTGACCCCGGGCGGGTACTGTTGCCCGCATTATCAGAGTTTCTCTCAGAAAGCGGGCTACCAGCTCTAGACTTGTCAAAATATCGACTATCAGAATAGCTTAGAACAGGCTATTCTGATATTCGACAGTGAGACCAGTCTACACCCGACCCGAAAGCGGGCGAGAAATAAGTTGGCCCATGGCATGACAACCTAAATGAGAAAAAAAATGGAAAAGGGGGGTTACTGTGTTACTGATCTTAAAAAAATGCATCCTTTTGTTGTTGTTGTTTTTGTTTGTTTAAATGTATTCATAAACCCTTTGTTTTAAAATAGCTAAAACCCATTTCGGAGTGCTGCCTGCAAGGTTTTTTTCATCAATGTCGGTACTCACTACTGGAGCACATCGAGCGGGTTACTTGATCTTCCGTTGATTATTTGTACTTACCTTAAAATACTAATGTGAACGTCTAGTTTAAAAAAAATATATATTATTTTTTTCTGGAGGAAAGATAATTTTGCTACATTACCCAAGCATACAAATAAACATATAACCGACGTCAGTGTGACGATAATGCCTCAACTTCCGAAATAGCTAAACTTATTATAAAATGAATTTAATATTTTTAATGAAGCTTGCAGGATTCTGTACACATCAATAAGCACATAAAATACATATTCCGAAACACTAAAGGCAACCGAAAGACTATTTACCGATATGCTGATGGGTGACAGATTTCCCCTCACGTGACTCGCAGTAGGCGTATCCGGAATATGAAGTACCAATCTCGATAGCTGCAATATAGTTATAGCCACTCTCTGTTTCCTCAAATAACCCTTTCTTTCTATTTACACTTGATTTTTTCCGCTTCAATATGGACATCTGTCGCTCCAAGATGGCGTCGGTCTTGCTCAACGTGGTCTTAGACCGCTCGAGTATCATCTATGGAAAATGTGTGATAAAAGTGGCCATGAGTTGGGCTACATGTATTTGAAAAAAAATATCGAACATCAAACATTACCATATGGATGGCTTATATTTCAAAAAAAAGTTTGAATATAGATACAAGCGTAATGATTCATTTTCTTATCCCGTTAACTAAATCTGATTCATTTACTTGCAATAAACGATACACATGTACTAATTCCTTGCATAAAAGTTAGAAGAAAATCAAATACATGTTCCCTGTAACAGCAACTACTGGTATGGTCCCAGAAGAAACAAACGAAAGCGGCCTAGATCAATTTCATTAAATAGATATTAAAAAATATAGGAGGACCTAAGCGTACAGTATGATATGGCCTGCGTCGCGAGAGCGAAGTAACCCTGTTGAATTTTTTTGATATTTCACATGTGATATTACACGAGTTATATTTTAATTGTAAAAATGATGCCATAATGCATTTCAATTCGAAAACGGCGTTTTACGTTTCGTGGAATATCTTGAGTCGATAGAATTCTGGAATTCCAGCGTTTTACCGCAAAAATTCAGGTCATATCATAATTAGAATATCAAATTTGTACCTATTAGATGCCGAATGTATTAAACTCGTCATCTAAAACAGATAAAAACTAGGCGTAGCCTCGTTTTTATATGTTTTTAGATGACTCGTTTAATAAATTCGGTATTCCATGACCACTCATTCAATGTCTTCGTATTATTGAATGATCACAACCCGTTACTATGCCGGAACGTTTCTGACAAAATGAAAGAACAAACAAGATCATAAAAAATTGCCTTATGAAAATGAAATTCAAATAATAATCATCTTTACCTTGTGTGACATTTCTTTATTGTTGTATAAGTTGTCACTAGTCCATAGATGAAGATCACACACAACGTTGTCTTTTTGAAAAAGAAGTTTGATTCAATGGATTGATTCTAGTCGCCATTTTTAAATAAATCATGCTCATGGTAATCCAACCCTTATCTTAATTTACACTTCGAATAGTTCAATTTCGACAGTAAACATTTCAGATTTGTTTGTTCAAATGTGGTTCCACGGATAGGCCTTGCAGCATCTATAGCAAAGCATGCACACGACTTAACAATTTCAAAGTGGTAAAAATGCGGTGTGTTTTTTTCTAGAAATTAATGTCTTTTTACATAGACTGAAGTAAAAATCTTTCGAGATTTAACGTAAAAAGTGTTTAATTAGTATTTTAATCCCTTCTTAATCCACCTTAAAGTTAAACTATGCTCTAAATTTACTACAATAAAATCTAGGTGAAAAAGATCTGGCATTCTAAAAGATCTATTAATTTAGGTAGGAACTCTCTTGTCAGAAATCGTTCTTTCTCCTGACAATAATTATAAGTACATTGTTTTTCCGAATAGTTGGCATTTTGAGGGGTCAATGTAACACTATTCTAAGGGCCTATATATTCATAGGCACTTACAATAGTGTTGCACTGATCCCTTGATTTGATATGCCTGTAAACTTACCAAATTTAAACATGGTGCGTGGAAATGACAAAAAAATCAGAGGGACATAATTTTATTAGTCCAGTGGATGTCACAAAAGGAACATTCAAACATAGCTGCATTGAGATCATCGATACTTGAGGAGGAGAATACTTTAAAAACTGTCAAAGAGAAAAAAATGTCCAACCTTTCCACGCCCTTATTTGTGGGCTTATCATTATTTCAAGAACAGGAGAGGGTCATCCAAAGGAAATTCTGACCAATTTTTATTAATATTGGCCAAGTGCTTTGTGAGATGTCATTCAAAGTGGTATTATGTCCAGCACTGCCACGCCCATATTTATAGGCCATGCAAAGTTTCGCAAACATTCTTGAAGAAGATCACCAAGGAATAATTTGGGACATATTTATTGAAATTGGTTCAGTATTTTAGGAGGAGCTGTCGTTCAGGATTTTATGGTGAAAATGCCACGCTCATATTTATAGTCCAATCAGAATTTTGCGAACATTTTTAAGGTGGTCACCTTAGGAACATTCTCGCAATGTTTCATTGAAATTGACCCAGTGGTTCAGGAGAAGAAGTACAATGTATTAAGATTAATGTCGATGTACGATGCACGATGGTCGGACAGTCAAACTAGAGGTCCCGATTATTAGTATTTGTCTCTAACCAATTATAATCGTAGACCTTTGCGAGATAGCAGCTGGAGGCAAGGAAATGATATAATGGTAGTACTGGTGACCGTAATACCAGGAATCCATTGTTTGTGCAATAGCCACCGAGATATAACTGTAAGATTGTTGTAAGTGGCGTAAAACACCTTTCCGACAAACAAAACAAACGACACACGAGAGAATCGGGGTGATCCTACAATTTCCCTTTCAAGAGCTCGTTGTGCTCAGGTGAGTTAAAACACACGGATGCCTTTCTGAAAGCGTAAAGGGTTTCTCATTATCAAGTCTCACATAAATATTGTTTCCGTGTATCTAAATGGGAGGAGATTACGCCATATCGAATTGAGACTTTTTTCGAATGAACAAATGCAGATGTTCAGATTTGAGACGATGTAGGGACTCGGCCAAGGGCATTTTGTTAGACATTCAAATGTTAAATTCATGTGTTGGAATATCGATGGTATTCGCTCCAAATTAGAGTTTGAAAATGTTTTAACGTATTTAGAATCATTTCATGTTTTTGGCTTGGTAGAAACTTGGGAATCTAATTCGTCTGAATATTCAAAATTATTTCCGAATCAAATGTTTTGTAAAAGATGCTTACCGACTTAAATCAAAAGGCAGATTTATGGCAGGATTGTGTCTATTTGTTCATCGATCTCTCGATAAAATGTACGAACATTTGCTAACAGATAGTAAACTATGCTTATTTCTCAAATTCAATAAGAAAGTTTTTAATAGAGAGAAGGACTTATTGTTATGTCTAGCGTATTTACCACCAGATAATTCTTCTGCATATAACAATGAACAGTTCAATGGTATCGAACTTTTAGAACACCATTTAAATCAAATAGAAGCTGATTTTTCTTATCTCGATCTGTTAATTATGGGCGATTTAAACGCTCGCACAGGTGAAGAAAAAGATTTTATAAGTGATTCATATATTGTAAACAGTTTTGAAGAATATTCGAATTTATGGGTTTCAAACTTGCCATTTAGAGTATCATGTGACAAAACTGTAAATAGTCGTGGGTCTAAATTGCTGGAATTCTGCAAAATATATGGTTTGTGTATCTTAAATGGTAGAACTGGTAAAGACAGAGACATTGGGCACTACACCTTTGTGAATGGTTCAAGCGTTGTTGATTACATGCTACTGTCTAACGATTCCTACTCATATGTGAATTATTTTAACATTGGTGAAATAACTGAATCAAGCCATTTTTCTATTGAAGCCACTTTACTCGTAAATGACAATACTGATGATTACATAGTTAATCGAAATAATAGTCAAAACAATACGAATTTTTTTCATCAAAAATATTTTTTCAGCTCTAAGTCTATTGATAATATGAAAAATAATTTTCAAGCAATTCTAAAAGCTGATGAAGAAAATGATATCATTAATATGATTGATAATCCACATGAAAACATCGATTCTATAACTGAAAGAATCGTTAAAGTAATATCTGAAGCTTTAAACTGTTACATCAACAAACCGAAAATTAAGCACAAAAAATCGCAACCGTCTTGGTTTGACAGAGAGTGTGTAAGTTTAAAGAAAGAAAAGGTAAATGCATTAAAATAATATAGAAAATTCAGACTTACTAGCCAGCTAAAGACCTACTTGAAAATTAAAAAAGATTTTAAACAGTTGTGCAAAACCAAAAAGTCTTTAATGGCAAATAAAGAGTTGAGCGATCTGATAAGAAATATTAAGAATCCAAAAACCTTCTGGAAGAAATTAAAATGTTTTAGTAGAAAGGCACATGCCAATAGTAGTATACCTATGGACACATGGAAAAATCATTTTGAAGAACTATTCAATAGTAGTAATATTACAGACAGTGAAAGTAATATGAATTTTGTTACAAATAATGATGATTTAACTGAAATAGAATTTAGTATATTCAATTCAGAAATTACGGATGAGGAAATATTACATAGTATACAATCGCTTAAGAACTCTAAAGCACCAGGGAAAGATGGAATTCCCGCCGAGTTTTTCAAGAACACAATCGATTTGTTTATGCCAATTATGGTAAGGCTTTTTAATAGATTGTTTAAAAATGGTGAATTCCCGACTATGTGGAGTAGGGCTATTATAGTGCCCATATTTAAGAAAGGTGACCAAAACGACCCAAAAAATCATCGAGGCATCTCTTTATTAGATATTTTTGGTAAAATCTATACTAGTATTATAGACAGAAGACTGTCTTTTTTTGCAAATATATTTAACAAAGTGGACGAAGCGCAAGCTGGTTTTCGGACGGACTACTCGACTATCGATAACGCATATATCCTTCATTCGCTCGTATCCAAAGTTTTAAGCAAAAAACGTAGAAAAATGTATGTCGCTTTTATTGACTTTAAAACCGCATTCGATTCAGTTGAAAGGGGCAAACTTTGGGAGGTTCTTATAAAAGCTGATTTGAAAGGTTATTTATTACAGTCAATCCAAGCAATGTATGCGAATGTAAAATCCTGTGTTAGATACAACAACAACATTTCTGATTATTTTGATTGTTCAATTGGTCTAAAACAAGGATGTATGGCATCCCCAAAACTTTTTATTCTCTTTATAAATGAATTAGTTGTGAAAATGAAAAATGACCTTACATTACGAGGGATACAATTGGAACCAAATAGTCTTGGAATTCTAATTTTGTTGTTTGCTGATGATGTTGCATTGATGGCAGATACAGTCAAAGACCTTCAAAATCAATTAGATTTTCTACATGCTTACTGCAAAGATAGCCTTTTGAAAGTCAACATTGATAAAAGTAAAGTTATGGTCTTTAAAAGGGGTGGCAAGTTATCTAATCACGAAAGATGGACATATGGTCAAGAATATCTCGAAATTGTTTCTTCTTTTACTTATGTAGGCGTAACTTTTACATCAGGATTGTCATTACATACCATGGCTACTGACATGGCAATAAAGGCCAAACGAGCACTTGTCTCAATATTGTCATCTTTATATTCATATGGCCAACTACCTTATCATGTTTATTTCAAAGTATTTGATTCAAAAATTTTATCAATTCTTCTGTATGGTGCAGAAATTCGGGGGTTTTCGTCTAGAGAACCATCAGAAAGAATTTTAAATTATGCATGTAAGAGGTTTTTATGCGTTAATAATAAATCAACAACTGCTGCAATTTTGGGCGATTGTGCCCGATATCCAATATATATTGATAGTGCAAAAAGATGTATTAAATACTGGTTGCGAATTCTTAAAATGCCCGAAGGGCGATATGTTAAATGTTGTTATAAAATGCTATTAAATTCTAGTAATACACATGACACTCAGTATAATTGGGCAAATGAAGTAAAGAAATTACTATGTCAAAATGGATTTGCATATATATGGCATAGCCAGTTTGTTCAGAATGAAGATTTTTTCTTAAAAAGTTTTATACAAAGGTTGAAGGACCAGTACTTGCAACACTGGCATGAATCTATTAACAGCAGTTCGAAGCTAAATGTCTACAGTAAAATTAAATTAACGTTTCAATACGAACATTATTTAGATGTTTTAAATATAAGAAAGTTTAGACATGCATTTGCTCAATTTCTCACTGGGACTCATGCATTAGAAATTGAAAGGGGTAGATATGAAGGATTACCTAGGGAGGAACGTCTATGTAAAGTTTGCTCTTCAAATGCTATTGAAGATGAATTTCATTTTTTATTTATATGTCCTTTTTATTCTGATTTAAGACAATCCTTAATTCCAGAAAAATATTTCAAGTCCCCCAATAGAAACAAAATGCATTTTCTTTTAGCTAGTTAACAGGATAAAACTATAAAGAATGTTGCTCAGTATTTATATTGTGCATTTCAAAGAAAAAAAATGACGTTTGAAATTTGACAAAATAATACTAGTATTACGTAGACTAATATTATGCTTGACAAAAGACCTTCAATGTGGTTGGTGTTTTGTTGCGCATAATGATAATCAAAAATGGTTCTAAATATATGGATAAGACTGAAAACTTGATTAATACATTATGAAGTTATATACATCTCGCAATATTTATGTATTTTCATGTCCATGTACATATACTTCTCTATCACTGTGTTAATGTATTTATTGTATTTGTAACACATTTGTAATATAGGCTGGAGGCCTGAAAGTATTAATTAAACATTGAATTGAATTGAGTGGTTGATCAAAGTTCAATTTCGTATTGAACCACACAAAACTACTTTCGCGTTACTGCATCGTCATTAATAAAACAAAAAACAAAAAGGCGATCATTGAAGAGGCCAATATACGATCAAAATTACTGCCCTGTCCTGCCACGCCCATATATGGAGGGGGGGGGGGGGGGTAATCAAAATTTCTCATACAAGTTTTGAGAAGGGTCACACAAGGAAAATTTCTGCCAATTTTGGTTGAAATCGACCCAATAGTTACTGAGGAGAAGATATTTTAAAGTTTCGGGGTCAAAAACTGCCCTGCCCAGCCCTGCCACGCCCATATAAGGGGTCAATCGAAATATCACGGAAAGCTTTGGGGAGGGTCACACAAAGAACATTTCTGCCAAGTTTGGTTGAAATCGGCCCAATGGTTACTGAAGAGAAGATGTTTAAAGATTTCAGGGTCAAAAACTGCCCCACCCTGCCACGCCCATATTTGGGGGTCAATCGAAATATCACGAAAAGCTTTGAGAAGGGTCACACAAGGAACATTTCTGCCAAGTTTGGTTGAAATCGGCCCAATGGTTACTGAAGAGATGTTTAAAGAATTGTTGACGACTTCCGACACACGATGGACGACGGACCACGGACAAAAGGTGATCACAAAAGCTCACCTTGAGCACGTTGTGCTCAGAAGAGCTAAAAACACTTCTAATGGTAGACAGCTGAGCTATCACAACTGCGTTTTCAAGCTGTAATTATGACATTTAATAAGTTGCGATATCGAGGTAGTCTACCACTAGAATTTTTTAATAAGACCTACGTCGAGGGAGTGAAATAACCTCGCTGCATACTTTTTTATATTAAACGGAGATTATATTTTTCGCGGAATAACTTGTATTCACAAATTTCTCGATTCTACATTTTTTGCTAAAATTCAGGTCATATCAGATAAAATATCAAATTTGTGATCAAAGCATATCGAATTTATTAAGCTTGTCATCTGAAATAAATAAAAACTCGACAAAGCCTCGTTTTTATATGTCTTTAGATGACTATTTTAATCATTCTGGTATTCAATCACCGCCCATTCAATATCTCCTTTTTATGAAAAGTAGAAAATGTCAGCGGTCATTTTTGTACTTTAGTTCTAATTTAGTAATTTGTTGGGTCAGATTATTATTTATTTATTATAGCATGACCATTAGTGTGTGTGTGCAAAAAAGTACAAGTAGGCCTATATATAACTATATTTTTATATTTTCTAGATGAAGCAAAGAGCATGATAATCTGTGCCCATGACAAGATTTGGGATGACATCTACCGATTAAATCACTGATATATCATTTTATCGTTGTCGATATGTAAATCAATAAACAATGGATCAAAATTATGACCAAAAGTTCGAAGTTTCCTCGTTTTATTCATTATTCTTCAACAAGTATACAAAAACAAATCCCTGAGTATCTTTCAATCATCGATCTTCTTTAAACCAACGATAATATTTTCACAATTCTCGCCTGTGCGTGAAATTACCTACAAGTTCATATGTTCTCGTGATTCAGATATTTAGCACAGGGTTTTGATCAGACTTCAACAAAACAGGGTCCTAAGGTTTCGATATAAAATATCCTGAGGTCCTGTCTTAAAGTTTGAGAGTCCCTGCTTAAGATATTGACTACTTCTTTTACCATTTCTTTTAAGCACTACGCTTGTGTTTTTAATAATTTACTGCCACACCCTGGTTAAAGGTAAATAAAGTATTGGAATCATTTTGATTATATTGGGCTCAACTTCAGGAAAAAATTAAATATTTTTTTAAACAGTCTTCAATACTTTTCTGATGCTGATCCCCAGAGGGTCATTGGGACCTACATCAAATAGTTTTGAGGGTCCTGACTACTTATTTGAGGGTCTCAGACGCGCAAAACCAGCGTCCCTTAAATCCTTGTTAGCAGCCTGAACAGCTCAAAGGAACGAGCCGATGTTTCAGTGCAAGACTGTACTAATTGTCTATACAATGTGTGGACACTAAGTAAAGTCTTGCGCTAAATCCTCGATATAGAAAACTAGACTGTCGCGAGGCGAACTAATTTCCCCCTACAAGTGCTTGTTAGTAATGAAAAGCTATTTTCAATCAAGGGGCCATAACTCTGTGAAAAGTCGATTGATCGTTACCAAAATACCACTTGCAGATCTCTGCCTAATACTGATCACATCTGTAAAATGTCAGTGAAATACGCCGATTAGTTGCTGAGAAATTGAGTGAACAAGAAAATGCTACAGACAAACAAACCCACCCACCGACAAGCTGACTCCTGTAAACCCCCCAAACTAAGTTTAGGGATGAGGTATAATAATCCGTCCATTTTAAAGACTGACTTTTGACTTAAAAGCACATATAGAGCGCATGGTTTAAGCTCTGGTCATCATGTGAAGCTGATCTCAGTCTTTACTCTAAGCACATGTGAAATTGTTGGAAATGTCATGTACATGATGAAGTGTCAAAAAGCGAGATTGTATCACTCTTTATTCAGAGTCTGTAAATCTTCATTTTCTTCCTCTACTTTAACTTCATGTCTTTTTTCTCCCGCCCAAGGAGCTAAATCACTGTTGGAAAATACCAGATAAACTATCATCCCGAATACTGAAAAACCAGCTAATGTGTAAAATACCACAAGCCATTCACTACGAGTATTCTGAAATTAGAAAGGACGAAAAATGTGACCCATCAGGCGAAAAGGGATCATCTGGGAAGTGCGTAAAGTGTCGACTCTTGTCACACTGTGCGTATTACGCAGACTGACTAGGGTCGAAACTTTTTGCACTTTGCTAATTTTCTGAATCTAGAATGATAAATCTACCTTCACGTGAAAGAATTTTCGAAATACGACCTCTAGTTTACCTATGCTGGACCAAATCTCTTTTTCAAATATTCATTTTAAAAAGTATCCAGGTGGTCCCTTTTTCGCGTGACGGGTCACAAATGTAAACGATACCACATGCATTTCAGTAGAGTTAGTCTAAAGTAGAAATAAAGAAAATGTATAAAGTAGGGTTGGCACAAGCCATTTACTACCAACAGCTATTCACTACGGGAAGTCTTAAAATAAAAATATTGAGGATTTATAAAATACCACCAACCTTTTATAACAAAATTTTGAAATTACATGTATCGTGAATACATTAAATATCACAGTGACTTCATTAAATATCACGAGGCATTTATTACGGTCATTTTGGAAGTAGAAATATCCACAATTTATAAAATACCAGACTCCATTCGCTACAAGTAATTTGAAAGCAAGTAAGCGAAGATTTATGAATTACCACTAGCAATTTTCTTATAGACATACCACTTGCCATTCA
This sequence comes from Fragum whitleyi, assembly GCA_948146395.1. Taxonomy (NCBI): domain Eukaryota; kingdom Metazoa; phylum Mollusca; class Bivalvia; order Cardiida; family Cardiidae; genus Fragum; species Fragum whitleyi. Next base: position 14,601,999 of record OX411552.1, on the reverse strand, counting down.
TCACGAAGATATTGAAAGAAGAAATATCGATACTATTAACTACTAGAAAACATTCACTACTGATATTTTGAAATATGAGAATTGTCTATGTGTTTAAGTACAAAAACGCCATTTTTACGGATATTCTTCAAGTACATGTGCAGTAGTATTCAGAGACTTGAAACTATATAGAATATAAATCATCCCATTTACTACGAGTATCTGAAATTATAAATTGAGAGATTAGTGCAAAACTTTTGCAACTTCTTATGAATATATAGGCACTTACAATAGCTTGTGCTGATATACCCCTCGGACTAACCAAGAACTACGAATTAGTAAAATACTACATTTCTCATTTGTATGATTAGGTTGACTAGACTTACATTTGGTGTTAGTTCCGCGACTACAAGAGGTGCTACCATTCCAGGCAGTGTTGCAAGAGTGTTGGAAATACCGTATATCACAGATCCGTACCTGAAAATGCATAATACGGATATTAAAACAATCGCTTAACACTTTAATCTTAGGAAATTACATAGGGAGGCACGAGAGAACCTCCAGTTATCTTTTTCATAAGCTAAAGGTTTAAACCCTAATTTCGTGTGGTATCCTATCATACATGTTAACCTGTTTTAGAAAAAGTAATTTATACAGCACTGAGTTTAGGTGACTTACATAAATACTTTGAAAACATTGAAAATTGGGGATCTATCAATTAATTGGAAATTTCGGAAAAGAGGTAACTCCCCTGAAAGAACAATACAGTATTTCAAATTATGATCTTTTCTTTTTTCGACATACCTTGGTGCCATTTCTACAGGGTTGCACGTGTATCCCGCTGCAGAACTGAACGATTTCGGAAAAGAGGTAACTCCCCTGAAAGAACAATACAGTATTTCAAATTATGATCTTTTCTTTTTTCGACATACCTTGGTGCCATTTCTACAGGGTTGCACGTGTATCCCGCTGCAGAACTGAACGACTGGAAGAATGTACAAAAACTGATGATGATGATGACTAATTCACGTTTGTTACATGATATATACCCAGCAGCTACTGCTAATATGGCTGCACCAAGGAATCCTGTAACCAAAGTCAATGAAAAAGCTGTTGTTACATTTTCTTTTTAAATAAATATCTCATACTGAGAAATTTGGTCTAACTATGGCAACAGTCATATTTTCCTTCCTTATAAAGTAAACACGTGCTAGTATATGGTAGAAAGGAAATGAAAAAAAAAATACTTAACGTCGTTGAAAAAATTAAGTTAAAAGATGCATGAAGGTAAGACCTTGTTTATCTAAGCATTATCTGAAAAAAGTTCTAAGTCGTTCACCAAATTCTAAGGAAAATATATCATATTCCGAAGACAAGAGAACCATGATGATTCTTGATCGCTCACCTGGGTCTCTTTGACCCCTAGGATATCACATCAATTAAATAGGCAGATGTCAACAGGGAGTTAATTTCTACATAATATCAATACCATTAAATGCTTTCAGCAAAGATTATGGTCGAATTGCATCCTGCTTTGTGTTTGTTTTTTTGTAAAAAGGGAATGCCTTGGCATAGACCTTATCAAAACATAGGGATATGTAGTGAAACTTGAGTGAAAACAAGAAAATCTTCACCAAGGCCCCTTGTCCTGTGAAAAAGCAGGGATCATTTCAATTTTCTATAGACTTCATCTTTGTGACATTAAAAATATTCAGACCAAATTACAAATAGATTGGATCACACTTAATGTCTTTACAGAGTTACCAAGAAAATTGTCACTAAGGCCCCTTTTCCTGTGATATGGCATAGATCCTTCCCATTTTCAAAAAGCTTCATCTTTGTGTCCTTACGAACATTCTGACCAAGCCTAATGAAGATTGGGCCTCATTTATGGCCTCTAGAGTGTAAACAAGAAAATTGTTATTAAGGCCCATTTCCCCGTGATATGACAAGGATACTTCACATTTTCAATAGGCTTCACGTTTGTGATCTGACCAATATTGTGAGCAAGTTTCATTAAGATTAGGCCATATTTGTGGCCTCTAGAGTATTAACAAGAAAATTGTCCTTAAGGCCCCTTTTCCTCGTGATATGGCATTGATCCTTCCCATTTTCAATAGGATTCATCTTTGTGACCTGGTCAACATTCTGACCAGTTTTCATGATGTTTACCATATTTGTGGCCTCTAGAGTGTAAACATTCAAATTGTTGACGACGGAAGACACACGACGCACGACAGACATTCAATGATCACAAAAGCTCATATTGAGCAAGGTGGATCTGTTTTAGTAGTTCAATGATGTATCCTAGCACTTAAATTACCCGCAACATCTAAACATCTTCTGAGAGCGTAGCAAACGCTTCAATAGCGGCCATAACCCAAAATACACAAGCACGCTAAATTAGAGCGCATGTCTGTTTTGCTTCGATATCTTTCTTGCGAAATTTAACAAAATTGGTTGAAATACACCACTAGAATTTCTTTTAACGAATACATGTACTTCTATCCAAAGATAGGTCTACGCGCAAACAAGGAGACGAACGATGAACTTAAATATCCCTACAGACTTTGAGTTTAAGTGATAATTTACTAACCTATAGAAGAAAACAATTTTCTAGTAGATGTTGTAGACAAACAGCCAGTTGAGTTTATCTTGTCAGCCACAAAACCAGCCACAGTTAGGCCGACAGCTGTAGTAATGAACGGTAATGAGGAGAGGAGTCCATTCTGAAGTAATGACAAAATATATTTACGAGAGCCATTCAAAAAGTAAAGCAACATACTAAATACTTTCTATAATACTCGACTTAATATATAAAAGCTTAGATAGGATGTGTATTAAAGAAATCACAAGGTAGGCTACATTACTTTTAATTACGGACCTCTTGCAAACCTTTGCAGGAGCACTGGTACGAGTTATTGTATTGATTTAAATTTCCTAAATTAAAACATAGGGCTAGGCAAAAAGTCTACGGACAAAAAAGACAAACTAGAAATGTACTTACCGCAGGCCAAACTAGTTTAATTCAGTAAAGAAATAACGCCATTCTAAATTTGTTTCCTATGTTGCACCTCTATCATTGTTTCTTGCAGCAACACAAGTAAGAGAATCCTTATTTCAGAGATTTTCTACTCACACTTTGTGCATCAAACTTCAGTACTTCTTTTATAAACAGTGGAAGACACGTCAATATGAGATAGTTGGTCCAGTTATCACATATATGGGTTATAAAAATCGCCCAAACTGGTATATACGTAAGAATTCGAACCCATGGTACGCCGCCTGTCTGGAATTTAAAAATGTATATGACTGCCTGAGAATGACATTTCAATACCACTTAATCAGTAAAGCCCAAATATTGATCAGCATGGAAAATCTCTAATGCATTAAGACTATTCTTTATATGTTCAAGGAACTTTAGTCTGCGCAAACTGAAAACTGATTAGATTGTACGGCTACACAGACTGGTCTGAGTTTCTACTGACGCTCATTTGAAAATTGATGGAAAGGTCACATACAAGCATATGGGCACCAAGATATGGTACCTTGGCCTAACTTCAAATTGTCCATCGTATTAGAAAATGTGCACGATGGTGTCCGTTTCTTTCCTTTCTAATTTTCCCATATTTCGTCATTGCGAAATAAACATTAAACTGTTAGAATTGTTACACAGCAACATTGAAACGATATCTAATTATTAAAAAAGATGCTAGAAGATACAAACATGGGTAAGAAGCAATAAGCTATGAGGCATCAGTCGTCAGCGTTAAATGACGCAATTCTGTTTTCCGTCGGTTAGATGAGATAAAATAATACCCCAAAAGTTTCAGGGTAAAAAATGTACAGATTTGCATCTTTAACACGTTTTACTTTCAATCTTTAATTTTGAATCTCCACGGTGTGATTGGTTGAGCGAGTACTTGAAAAAAACATATCAAAAATTATTTCCCTAATAATAGATTCATACCAAATGTCAATTGATATTGTTATCATTTGAAATTCACTGATTAAAATTTTGGCGTCTACATTCCATGAAAACAAAAAAACTAGAAAGCCATTAATGGCTTGAGTCGCTCCACAGGCTTGAAATTCTTGTAAAGGAATAATAGTTTTGACTAGATTTTTAGATATTTTGGATTCCACTAATGTTGAAAATGATTTTCAAAGTTTCAACTCATAAAGAAAATGACATCTGTCCATAAAATGCATATTTTCATCCGATCACAATAATTTTGGGTAGACTGATAGAGGGTCACTCAAGGACCATTCATATACAATTTCCTTGGTATCCATCATTTAGATTCTGAGAAAATGATTTTCAAAGTTTCCACTATATAATACATAGAGAAATGACCTCAGCCCATAAAATACATATTTTTTCATCCGATCACAATATTTTTTGGTAGACTGATAAAGGGTCACTCAAGGATTATTCCAGTGAAATTTGGTTGATATCCATTATTTAGATTCTGATAAAATGATTTCCAAAGTTTCCGCTATATAACATATGGAGAAATGACCTCCGCCCATAAAATCCATATTTTCCATCCGATCACTATTATTTTGCTGGACTGATAAAGGCTCGCTCAAGGATCATTCCAGTGAAATTTGGTTGATATCCATCCCTTACATTCTGAGAAAATGATTTTTAAAGTTCTCACTAAATAACATATAGAGAAATGACCTCTGCCCATAAAATGCATGTTTTTTTATCCGATTTCAATAATCTTTTGTAGTCTGATAATGGGTCTCACAAGGATCATTCATGTAAAATTTCATTGGTATCCATCCATTAGATTCTGAGAAAACTCACTTTTTACCATATTTGGAAATTAGCCACGCCCATTAAATCCATGTTTTTCATTGGATCAAAATTACTTGAAAAACTTTGAAAGAGGGTCACCCAAGGATCATTCCTGTGAAGTTTGGTTGAAATTCATCCAGTAGTTTCTGAGGAGAAGATTTTTAAAGAAAAGCTTACGAACGGACGCACGGACGGACGCACGACGGGCACAACGCCATGACAATAGCCCCAGTCGTTTTCAGCCAGTGGAGCTAAAAAATTATGTAAAAAACTTGTATCAAATTGAAAACTCGATATATGGCCATTTTTCTAACGAGTTTACATTGTGCTGAAGGAATAATTAAAAAAAAACCCGTCACAAATCATAGCACAGTGTTTTGTAAAATCTTTTAATCTTGTAAATCTTTTATGGAACTTCTCTTACAAAGAAACATTACAGCATTGGATTCCGAACCTAGCTTGGAATCATACTGACCACGCTGACGACAAAATTAACCGTTAGTCAAAATCACAAATCGTACCCGGTGTTTTCATGCATTGTTAGATTCTGCAATGCATAATCTCATCGGAGTCGTCTTAATAAGACGATGCCACTGAGATGATGCATGGCAAAGTTGCACAATTAGCTACTTATCTAGAAGCAACTTAAATTTTGACTTTCACAAAAAAATCGTAAGAAGGCTAGTAAAATAGGCCATTGATTCGCCGAAAATTGCTTCTGGTAAAAATTTTACCAGTGGTTATTTTTCATATAACCAGACACTGATAAATAATTTGAATATTTTTCAATGCTTACTCTTTGTTGCTTCCGAGATACAGTTGATAATTTATCTTCTAGAAGTTTTAACTCGGATTTTGTTATTCTTGGATGTACGGACGGAGAGCTGTACACAAGAAGTACCCATAGCAACACAAATATAGCACCTATAATTCCTGCAACAGAAAAGACGCATAAGGTACACACGATCGTTTAGGAATTTAAGGTAGTGGACCCGTAATAGTTCCGCAAAGTTTCGGAAGTCATGAACTCTAATTGTGTAAACCGAGGTTCCCCAATGATTTCATTGGGAAACCTCGGTTTAACATTGTGAAAGATCATGTGTTTCAAAATGTTGTGGAACTATAACCACTCCCTTAAAGAAAGGAATATGTATTCAGAAAACTTACATTGATGCAAAGGTATCGATTCTGACCAGTCCTTGAACCAATCAAGTCTGACCAGATCGATATATTTTGTACTTACCAAGGGCCTTTTTTTGTGGCGACTCACATAATCTGTAACTTGCTTTTTAACTTGAAAAGGGTAAAGGTCATCATGATTAGATGGATATATATATGAGGTTGAGCTAAACAGCATTTGTTTGTCAGAGCTGCAGATAGAGGAGGTATTTTGGATTTTAGATAAAAGTTTTCAAAAATTTCAATAAATATAGCATAAATCATATGTTGTTGGTACTCATTGGAACCGTCTCGTCATAGGGTTTCATTTGGAAATAGAAATTTTAGATTGGCTTTATCCCCTCGTATCTGTGCATCTGTTTAGTGGAACACTTATGTGCTCGAAAAGGTAAACTGTATTTACAATGTTTACTTTGATAAAATACTTTAGCATTTTCAGGGAACATGATTAAATCGTAGGTAAAAACGGACGGACGTTAAAAAATCTTACCATGTATATAAAATACAGAGCCCCATCCTCTGTCGAAGCCATGTGCACATAAAAATCCAGAACTAGCATATCCGATTACTGTTCCAGCGACTTTGCCTGTAAAATATAACAAAGTTTTTTTCCTATCAAATATAATGCAAACTTTAAAGGCGCAAGAGCGTATTTATGAAAAGGAAAATAAACTTTAGTCGCAATTACGTGAATTTATAAAGAAATCCCTAAGCTAGACACACAAACACCTTGGTGGCGCGCTTTAATTTCGTTCAGCCGTATTCCATTATAATTTCCTCTTAAAACCACACCCCCGCTCATGCATCCCGGTCATTGAAATATAGCTCGATCGGTAGATCTTTTCGAACCTTCTCTTTGCGAAACGAAACATAACGCTATAAATATTATTTACTAATATTTAGATATTTCAAACCCTCAGAAAAGGGACAGCTGACTCAAGTATTTGAACGCTTGATAGTTAAACATAGCCTGTACTTATTGTCTCTAGAAAATACTTTACCCTCGGCATGTATGTTAAATGGTAAGATGGGTTAGACGTCTTACCTAGCCAGAACATCGTGACGAAACGACTTCTCTCTGTTGGTAAAGCCCAAACACCCATCAAGTCAAACCAGGATGGCGCCGAGGCTCCCTAGAAAAAGAATCATTTTCTTGTTTTTGTCATATAAATGCGTAAGCTTACAACAGTAAAGAATTGTATTGACAAGAAAATCTGTCAATCAAATTCATTAATTACCTGTATTTTGAACCTGTCATAACTGCTAACTAATTGTCTGAATATAGATATTCAAATCAACAAAAGTTACCCGAAAACATTTTTGTGAGTAAAATGATGAAGTTTATCATTTATCTTCATAACATCCTACTAGATCCCAAATTTCTAGAAGTAAAATTTTGTTTCTCTACAAAGTAAAGTTGAATTGAGAACAAATAATTTTGTGCTATCTGGTATCCATTTTATTCAGGTAAGGATAAGGAGCATGGTATACAACCAACTTGTCGACATTTGGTTGTCTAAAAGAAAATGCCAGTATACTTAATGCGTATATAAATATTTAATGCATGTATTTTTTTTAATTTAATGCATGCCGTACTGAAAACATTGCTTTCATTTTGTTTTCGGAAGAGGATGCTAGAGTATTTACTTGTGCTCTAAGCCACACAGTAATCTAAGGATGAATCATTTGTCGATCATCGTACGAAGTCCACTATTTCCTAAATGGTCGACCAAAGTCTCAAAATTAGCGCTTGACTATCTAGTTCTACAATACGATGAGGTTGTGATTAATAATTGAATCTCTTGTAATAAACGCTCCCAGTGCTTTACAAAACACTGACAGGAGACCTTAATTAAGCACTAAAAACACTGTCTGTTAAATATATTCTTTAAAACAGGAGGTTCTCACCCTTCCCATCTGGTTTGAGGTTTACTTCCTCTTAAGAATAATTTAACAGGTTATAAGAGAAATTGACCTTAAATATACGAGGAAAGGACTTTTACACAATTCTTAAAATCAGTTAGGTATTTTCAATCAACTGAATAAAATGTGATTGGGGAGGGTGCTCTTAGTTGTTTTAGAAAAAAATACGAAAGCAGGTATTCTTACCGAGCATATTCCGATGAACACCCGTGTAATAACTAGTCCGTAAAATGTAAGCCTTGTCAGAACAGGAGTTACCAGGGTCATTATAGCTTGGACAGCAACACAGCACGTGATCACGTGTTTCCCGCCATATCTCCTTGACAACCAGCCGCCGGGAACCTGGGATACGATGTAACCATAGTAATATGCTGCTAGTACCATAGACTGGGATGTCTTCTGCCATTCAAATTCACCCACCTGCATACAAATGCAAAATGTACAGCAATATATTCAAAGAAAGGGCTAAGAACAACAACAACAGCAATAAAACACAAGCGAAACGGACAACACTAAGTCGGTAAACTTAAAATGAAAAGGACTAGTTGTGTCATGTTTAAGTACTCTTACAATTATCAAACAGTTCAATAAAAGTATACAAGTGTACTTCGTATTTTGATTTTTTACTTAACAAATTTTAAAGTTGCTTGCACTTATGGTTTAGAAGATGTTCAGGAAAAACGAAACGAAGGTCAATAACATATACAATGGGCGTGGTAAAGTAGATGATTTTGTTCGTGTTACTTCTTCATATTTTGCCCCGTAATTGATCAAACTTTGAAGTTACTCGCACTTATGGTTCAAGAGATATGACCCAGAAAAACGTACGGCTGAAAACAAGAAAGCACAATATCCTCAAATAATGAACGCAGTAGAGTAAGCTTTCGCAGATGCCACATCTCCACATTGTGATCTATAAATATTTAAAGTTTGAAGTAGTCAGCTATTTTGGTTTAAAAGATATATTCCGGACAAAAGTGTGACGAGTGAACAGACGGAATCGAGCGAACCAATCCTAATGCCAGCCTACTTATCCAGTCTGATCAGAGTCTACACTACATAATAGATGTGTACTGACTCTTTAAATATTATCTTAATGCGCAACACCTCGTAGCTTAAGCAGATGTAAAGGTATGAGGGTATAATGGCAGTCTGAAATCTTTATTTCTCGTCAAAACCCTATATTGTGGGTACTCATTTAAATTGTCTTGTAAAGATGATTCAAATGAGCATTAACAACATAGGGTGTGTGAAAGTATTAATGAAATAATCTTATTTGAAATTGAAAATGCACCATCTCTGAGCTGTCAATGTCACTCAGCGGCGGTATTCTAGTCTTAACAAATATGTCCGCTGTCTTCTTTACTTTTTGCTTTATGACATTATTGAAAATCTATTGATCTAACATTTTCGTTTCGTTTTTAGAAAAAAATAAGAAATATCTTACCGAGGGATCGATTTGTCCAGTATCAACGTCAACATCCTGTGAACACCCATCCGCAGTCAATGTGAATGAATTTTTAAACTGTTCTTTGGTCGCATTTAGAGTCAAGTTATATGTTGAACTCGAGTTTATAATGGCAAGAGTTTGGTTGACATCACCGGATGATTTGACCATACAAACAATGGCCACACTCATATTGACTCGATATAGATAACCGATAAGCCCAAACATAAACCCCATATATGCTAAAATCCATCGCTGTGAGCATAATAATGGACCTGTGTCACGCTTTGCTTCTTCTCCCTCCATCAGAAAGCTAGAAAGACAGTTAACAAAGGCTAAACGTTTGCTAGGTTCACTAAATTTATTTTGTATTCTTTAATGCTTTTCGATGAATTATCGAGAAATAACGGTAAACTATCATTTGATAAACGCAATACCTAGCCAGTGAAATTATCAAACTAGAAAGCCATGAATGGCTCGAGTGGCTCCACAGGCTTGAAATTCTTGTAAAGCAATAATAGTTTTGACTTTTTGGATATTTTGATTCTACTGGTGTTGAAAATGATTTTCAAAGTTTCAGCTAAATAACATATAGAAAATGACATCTGCCCATAAAAATGCATACTTTCATTCCACCACAATAATTTTTGGTAGACTGATAGAGGGTCGGTCACTCAAGGACCATTCATACACAATTTCATTGGTATCCATCATTTAGATTCTGAGAAAATGATTTTCAAAGTTTCCACTAAATATCACATAGAGAAATGACCTCCACCCACAAAAAACATATTTTTCATCCGATCACAATAATTTTTGGTAGACTGATAGAGGGTCACTCAAGGATTATTCTAGTGAAACTTTGTTGATATCCATCATTTAGATTCTGAGAAAATGATTTCAAAAGTTTCCACTATATAACAAATAGAGAAATGACCTCCGCACACAAAATGCATATTTTTCATCCGATCACAATAATTTTTGGTAGACTGATAGAGGTTCACTCAAGAATTATTCCAGTGAAATTAAGTTCATATCCATCAATTAGATTCTGAGAAAATGATTTCAAAACTTTCCACTATATAACAAATAGAGAAATGACCTCCGCACACAAAATGCATATTTTTCATCCGATCACAATAATTTTTGGTAGACTGATAGAGGTTCACTCAAGAATTATTCCAGTGAAATTTAGTTCATATCCATCAATTAGATTCTGAGAAAATGATTTCAAAAGTTTCCACTATATAACATATAAAGAAATGACCTCCGCCCATAAAATACATATTTTTCATCCTATTTCAATAATCTTTTTTAGACCGATAAAGGGTCACACAAGGATCATTCATGGAAAATTTCATTGGTATCCATCAATTAGAATCTGAGAAAACTCTCTTTTTACCATACTTGGAAATTAGCCACGCCCATTAAATCCATGTTTTTCATTGGATCAAAATTTCTTGAACAACTTTGAAAGAGGGTCACCCAAGGATCATTCCTGTGAAGTTTGTTTGAAATTCATCCAGTAGTTTCTGAGGAGAAGAATTTTAAAGAAAAGTTTACGAACGGACGCACGGACGCACGTACAGACGCACGACGGACACAACGCCATGACAATAGCCCCTGTTGCTTTCAGTCAGTGGAGCTAAAAACTATTCCCCGCTTCGTTCATTTAACCCACTCTGATGTTATCAAAATGACGAGCTTTACGAAAATTTGTCAAAAAAATTTCACATTATATCCATTTGTGCATCACAGAAGTAGAATAATCGTATGTTTTTTCGAGTAAGATCGATTGATATTTTATTTTGTGAAAAACAAAAGCTATATTTCACTCGTGACCCAGCCACGTGTGAAATATAGCTTTTTTGTTCACTTATTAAATATTAATCAATAATACACAGAACCGAACGATTATCCTCTATTTATTTTCGAGCATTCTAAATTGATGATTAACTGAAGCCATCAAAATAATACTCCCCTTAACACGAGCAAAAACAAAGCATTTTAACACACTTTCGTCGGCGGGTTACCAAAACCTCGTAGCTATATCTTCATTCAAGTTGAAGTTATAGTTAGGAGGTTTGGGTCTAATACCGCCGATTATAAACTGTAGCCTATTTTCTTTTTATTTTCACAATACATTTAGAATACTTATCCTTTCAACAAGAAAGAATACAATTGTCATTGTTCGGTTTACATGTTTGGTCGATAAACCAAAATACTTTGGTGAAAAAGAACAGTAAATTGATCTTATCATCGAAATAAACGACTGTCTTTATAAAGACCTACCTGTACCCAGTTTCCGAAATTTAGGTTTCCATGCCGAATCTCATTTCTTTAAAACAAATTGCCAATATTTGGCGTATTTTAGCATATCTTTGAAAAACAAAATGCACAAGAGGGCCTCAACCCTCCACTGGCTTAAATAACCCCAGACTTTAGCCCTGCCCCCCCCCCCCCCCCCCCCAATATTTGGGGATCAATCAATTTTCTTGAACAATTTAAAAAAAGGGTCACCCAAGCAAAAATGCCCTGCCTTGCCCATATTTGGAGGCCAATTAAAAAAAATGAAGAAAAAAAATCTTCAACAATTTAAGTAAAGAGTCACCGAAGGAACATCCATGTCAAGTTTCATTGAAATCGGCCCAATGGTTTCGGAGGAGATGATTTTTAAAGATTTTAACGTGGTAAAATGTCCCGCCATGCAACGCCCATATTTGGGGGCCAATCAAAATTTCTTGAACAATTTAAGTAAAGGGTCACCCAATGAACACTCATGCCAAGTTTCATTGAACTCGGCCCAATGGTTTCGGAGGAGAAGTTTTTTAAAGATTTTTACGTGAAAATTACCTCGCCCTTCAACGCCAATATTTTGGGGTCAATCAAAATTTCATAAACAATTTAAGTTAAGGGTCACTAAATGAACATCCATGCCAAGTTTCATTAAAATCAGCCAAATTGTTTGGTAGTAGAATATATTTTAAAGATTTTATTATGAAAAAATGCCACGCCCTGTCTGTGTGTGTACTTCCGTTTATTTATCGTCGCTACTGTAGCACATGCCCATATGAGCGACGCCCCCAGAAGACGGTTAGTTGTTACAGAGGATAGTGCAAAGATACATGACGAAACTACTGCTGAGATCCGCCATGGTTGTTTAACGTGCTCGGTGTAAAGCACCGTATCACGGGTCCTCGGTTTAACGTATCATCCGAAAGACAATTAGTTTTGTTAGTGTTCCAGCCCGGGAATCGAACCCAAGCGGTTGAACTTCAATGGTTTTGAAGTCCGGTGATCTACCAAGTAAGCTAATCGGGCTGGTACGCCCTGTCAAGCCCATGGTTGGGGGTCAATCAAATTTCTTAAACAATATAAGGAGAGGGTCACTCAAGGTTTATTACCACCAAGTTTCGTTCTGTATCCTTGCACTATCCCCGTAACAACTAATCGTCTTCTAGAGGGGGGGGGGCGTCGCTCATATGGGCATGTGTTTCGGTAGTGACGGAATTTTAACTGAAATTAACACGCGCGATCTTCTTCGGTGTCACGTCAATGGATTTTGATCATTAAGTGGATATGGTTATTTAATAACATCGTAAAATAGAAATTCATCTCGATCGAAACCATTCTGAATCACTCAGTCGGCGATCCAATTATTCATTTCGAACACTCAAGCCGTTCATAAACGCTCCAAAATCCCTAAAAATGATAAAATCAGCAACTACATTCAAATAAAAATCGGTATAAAAATTCACGATTTAACTGACATAATTCAATTTTGCAAGCGTAGTACGCTTTCGTGAAGACATAGTAATCTATTCATTGAGCATGTATCCATTGTTGTTTTATAGAGAGGTAATTAAAAGTCGCTAATTTTGTTCATCTTGAACAAAATCAGAGATTTTGGAATACCTCCCTTTAATTTCACTCAAAAATCGCTCCACACACTCATTCAATTATTTTCAAAAGCATTCCAAAATCATTCATCTTGTCAATTTCGCGATGTTACTAACTGTACTTGAAGAGGTTGTCCGGTAAAGGTTACCTTAAAGTCAAAGTATTATCAACAATATTACATAAGGTCGAATAACATCATAAATGAAGGCCTCTTACTGTTGATAACGTTGCTTAATTGCTTATGAATAAATAGTATGCCTACCAAATTTTCAGTCTATAACTGTTGCGAGTACCATGACCTTTTTTTCTAACGCGAGTGTTTTGTTTGTTGAAAGATAGGGGTGGGGGCATGGTCTTACCGAAATGCTCAAGTTGAACAGTTAAGTACATGATAACTTCCATTTATATGGTAACTTCAGCTTTATATAAGTCTAGACATTTTCATTTCAAGATTTGTTCAATCTGAAAACTGTCATCAAGCCGGGTCTACAAAAGGCAATTTCATAATAAAGAGTGACATAAAAATGCTTCCATAAAGAGCAAATGACCCGTCGAAAACGAAGAGATTCGGGCGATACATTAAATATTTATTTGGCAAACTGAAAGGAGATAAGATTCGAGGTAAACCGAGGGCTATAATTTCAAAAATCCTTATACAGTAGGATAGAATGTTCATTCTTCAGTAAGTAAATCAAACAAGTTTCAGCTAGGCAAACCGCGAAATAAAGATAGGCCCTTTTCGCCAACCGAGTTACACAGTAGTGATTCCAACTAATATACATGTAGTTACGATAACGAACCCCATTTCTTTAATGCTTTTCTGTTGTTTATCGAGAAATAACGGTACATTATTACTTGATAATCTCACTGCAAAAGAAATAAAATTATACAAAATTTTTACCCTGCTTTTGCACATTTCATCTTATCTTACGTCATCTATGCGGGGCGAAATAAGTGACGTCACAGTGAACGTAGCATAGCAATCACGTGCAAAATGACGCGCTTTACGAAATATGTCCTAGAAATTTCACATTTTGTCTCATTTTTGCAATAAAGAAATAGAACAATCGTTTGTTTTTCGAGTAAGATCGATTGATATTACATTTCGTGAACAACAAAAGCTATATTTTCACCTCTTGAAAATATAGCTTTTGTTGTTCACTAAATGAATATAAATCGATCTTACACTGAAACACACGATTATCCTCTATCTCTTTTGATAGTCCTCGTCATCAAAATATCAGAAAGAGGGCGAAATCATCGAGCTATTTCCAAACCGAAAGTAGGAATTTCCCTAGTATGACAGATGGTGAGAGAATTATACAATCGACATGCTCAGTCGAAAGAACCGAATTACAGTTAAACAGAACGAGAAAATGATCTAAATTCGCTTACCTTTTCAACGGTTCTCATCGGGTCCTTGTATCGAAGGGTGGTTGGTTATATAACCGATGGATATTGATCTAGATCTACATTATTGTCATCCAAGCAGGCAATAAACATTTCTATTGACACTTTATCTGCTAGATTCACTACACACAATGTGACCTGATTATTTGTATATCGAAATATACGGAGTTTATCTGTTAAAGAATCCACTAATGAATATTCACGAGGCGTTACTTTGACAACCATCTAACGTTAATTCAGACTGCATGCGGGTATGTCGCTCGTAACACCGTCGTAAATGCATGTAAATTGCAGCCAGTTACAATGTTATCGGCGTTAAAGAGCAGTCTCAATTCATTGCAATTTATTACGTATATATTAAAAGGTCCGCGCAAAACTAATGTAATTACCTATATGGATATAGGCAATTACACTGGTTTTGCACTGATCCCTCGCTATAGACATCAAAATTTGATCGTCGCCGAACCGCGTTAGGAGCAGACGACAAACTTTAAAGCAGATTAAATAGACATTCCTTATTTCAAGCCGATCGCAAAGTCCAGGTAGCCTAAATGTCCAAAGTTCATGTATATTTAATCAATGGTTTGGCCTGATGACCGACAAACAAATCATGGGTGTGAAATGCTTTGTAGTAAGCACACAGTTTCTTCTTTTTCAAAAATATTTTAAAGCTGCTCTTTCACAGATCAGAAAAATGAGACTTTAAAAGTTTTGAAAATTTGCATCTGAATTCCACATGCTTGTCTTATTCAATCAAAGATGAAGGTTAAAGTATTTGACAGCTGGAAACTTCATCTCATTACAAAGCAAAAATGAAAGATTATTCACAGAAAGTAACGATTTTGTAATTTATAGACTCAACATAGATAGACTGGATCCCTTACTGATCTTGCCACTTCGAAAAAATAATTATTGAAATATGTTATTTTTAGTGTTGATGCCCTTGGGGCCATTGGTCTTAATTGTGTAAAAATCCACACATTTCCAAATCTAAGAACAAGTTTTGTATTTTTTTCTGTGAACACTGTGAAAGATCAGCTTTAAATAGACTTCAGTAGGTGTAACCGGCTGCGACATTGTCAGTATAGCGGTAGGCTACTTGTTTGACGCAGGCCTGAACTGAAATTCTGGCTCTCTCAGATTTTGAAATTTGGAAAGCAGTAAGAAAGAAACGGCCAAATGAATAACGCTTCCCTGCACTGTCCTTGAAACAGTAATTTCTCATTTCATTACAATATGTTAACCATATCTATCAGAGGATAAGCGTTTGTTTCAGTGTAAGATCGATCATAATTTCATGAGTGTACAACAAAAGCTGTTATTTCAAGTCGCGAGTGGCGTAGCCACGAGTAAAGAAAATAAAGCTTTTGTTGTTCACGAAATGAACTATCAATCGATCTTATTCGAAAAAAACAACAAAACGATTATTCCAACAAGAGGACCAAGATGGTCCTAGATCGCTCACCTGAGTCTCTTTGACCCCTGGGACATCACATTAACTAGATAGGCAGATGTCAAAAAGAAGATATTGCCTAAGATCAATACCATGGAACGTTTTCAGCAAATAGCAAGACAGATATGCCTGTTTGCTTTTTGATTCTATGTAAAAAGGGATGCACCCAGCTGGACCCCAAATGAGGCCCCAGGGTCTTGATATGACCAAACTTGGAAAAGGTCCATAAGATGATGCTACATACTAAATATGAAAGCTGTCTGCCTACTGGTTTCAGAGAAGATGATTTTTGAAGGTTTTCATATTTTCAACCTTTGTGCTCAGATGAGCTGAAAGGGATGCCCCCGGGTGGAGCCCAAATATGACCAAAGGGTCTTGATATGAACAAACTTGGTAGGGGCCTACTAGATGATGCTACATACCGAAAATGAAAGCAGTGTGCCCTCTGGTTTTGATTAAAGAAGATTTTAAAAAGAAATCGCTCTTTGATTCTATGTAAAAAGGGTTACCCCCGGGTGGAGCCCAAATATGATCCTAGGGTCTTGATATGAACAAACTTGTTAGAGGTCTACTAGATGATGCTACATACCAAATATGAAAGCATTCTGCCTTCTGGTTTCATAGAAGAAGATTTTTGAAGATTTTCATTTTTTTACCCTTCGTGCTCATAAGAGATAAAGGGATGCACCCGTGCAAAGCCTAAATATGACCCGAGGGTCTTGATATGAACAAACTTTGTAGAGGCCCACTAGGTGATGCTACATACCAAATATGAAAGCTGTGTGCCATCTGGTATCAGAGAAGAAGATTTTTAAAGATTTTCGCTCTTTGATTCTATGTAAAAAGGGTTGGGCCCGGGCAAAGCCCAAATATGACCCCAGGGTCTTGATATGAACAAACTTGGTAGAGGTCTACTAGATGATGCTTCATACCAAATATGAAAGTTGTCTGCCTTCTGGTTTCAGAGAAGAAGATTTTGAAAGATTTTCATATTTTCACCCTTTTGTTAAGGGTAAAGGGAAAGTTAAGGGTGGATTTCATTCATTTGAACAACTTTGGTAGAACTTGACCCAAGGAACATCCCTGCCAAGTTTCATCAAGATTGGCCCACTGGTTTAGGAGGAGAAGATGTTTAAAGAAATTGTGGACGACGCACGACTGACGACGGACGACGGACATTCTACGATCACAATAGCTCACCTTGAGCACTTTGTGCTCAGGTGAGCTAAAAATGAGATAAAATGTGAAAATTGTAGGACCAATTTTCTTAAAGCGCGTTCTTTTGCACGTGTTTGTGATATGAAACGCTCATCATGACGTTGCTTTATTGCGCTCATTCGGACACCCGGGCACTCGGCTTATCTAACAACTAATTGTTGCAGTTTACGGAAATGGCCGAGGGATGTTCCGAAAGTTATTGCGTTTTGCTTAGATATCGTCAGATAGGGTGAAGTGAGCAAACGCTGGGTAAAAGCTTTTGGTATTTGACTGGTACGATGGTGAATTTTTCAAATGATAATCTACCTTTCTTCTCGAGTATCTACCCCAAAGCACCAAAGAAGATGGTTTCATTTCATTATGTGGATTATTCATTAAAGCTGTAGGATAAGATTTGTTATGGCATTGAATCGACCCCTTATCTACTAATTTTGCCATTAAAGGAGACAAATTTTAGCACAAGGTCAATGCTGCGAGTTGATTTTGCCGCGCAGGTAAGGTTCGATTCACTTTTTAACAGTCAGCCAGTCTTTCGCTCAACCGGTCGGGCTTTCACGGATTTCTGTCTGAATTCAATTCACGACCAGATAAATATTGACGAGTCAATGGTGATCAAGCCCTTGACCAAGAATTAACAGACGACTGTGTTATCGACTAAGCTGACCGGGCTTTGCTTGAAGGATTACCTTCAGTGTTATCGATAGGAAGTAGAAAGTTCGAGCTTCGTAATATTAACATTGCAAGGTTTCAGTGCAAGACTGTACTAAGTGACTTTACATTGTATCGATACTTAGTACAGTCCTGCGCAGAACCCTGGGGCCAGTTTCATCTAAACATTTAAGACACGTTTTTGTCTTACCGATGACTTACCGCATGTTAAGGACAAATATCACGTACCAACAATCTCTCAATACTTATGTAAAGTGATTGTTTTTGTTACTGTTTCGAAAGTCATCAGTAAGACAAAAATACTGTTTTGATGAAATTGGTCCCTGGATTGGAGCTAGTTTAGAGAGCGAGATAGTACGTCGTAAGATAAAGTCTGAGGAGGGATCGAATCTGTGGTTCGAACATGATAAAGCATCTTCGCTAGCCAATTGTGATACCCACTGCGTTCGCTATAGATCACATAATTATATTGTTTATCACCATTGGATATCGAGAATGAGGATAAAGAACCGACGATAGCAATAGAAACCTACATTGTATTTTTTGTTGTTGGTGTTGAAGCGTTCCCAAGACGTGTTTCAAGGGGAATGTGCTTTTCAGAGCTTCTTTATCCAGAATGTAGACCAATTGTGATCCGTCACGCAAAAAGGGACAATCCGGAATTCTTTAAAATGAATTATTGAAAAAGAGATTTGATCCACCAAAGGTCAACCGGAAGTCGCATTTCAAAAAAAATTTCACTGGAAGGCAGATTGATCATTCTAGATTCAGAAAATAAACACGGTGAAAAAGTTTCGACCCGAGTCAGTCTGCGCAGTCCGCGCAGTCTGACCAGGGTCGACACTTTACGCACTATCCAGACGGTCTCTTTTCGTGTGACGGGTCACACAATTCAGAACATCGCGTGGACGTTTCCGTAATCTGGAAAGTATCTCGGACGTAATTGTAGAAAAATTTGTCACTTTTTATGCAATTTGGCCTCGGGTGGAACTGTGGTCAATACGCTTGAAGAAAAACAAATGAACCTGTGCGTGACATTTCCAACAATTTTAGATGTGCGAAACGTGCTCAATAATTGGCGACGGACCTTTAACGTCTGTTCACTATCATAGAAAAAAAAGCTCTCTGTGGCTACTCAATGTATGTCTATCAAACAAATATAAAATTGTTGGAAATGTCACACACAGACTCGAATGTCTTAAACGCTATCCGATCTGGTATAAAGATGTTATGGGCACATCATGACGCAGTAAAACAATGGGTTTGTTATCAAATTATAAAATGCTCAGATTAAAGATCTTTCGTTGATTTTGTTTCACTAATATTGCATTCAAATTTGGAATATATATGCGCACGGTCGCAAAATCATGTTATTTGGAATCTTTGCGCATGATTCCTTCCAAGTTCTCATTTCTTCCAATATTAATCAAGATTCTAAACGTATAAACATTCGCAAAAGAGGCGAGTAACTTTTCTAGCTTACATGCAAAAAAAAAATCCACTAATAAATAATAAACTTGAAACTTGCATACAAAAATGAAATCTCAGATTTATTTTGTGTGCATATGTACGCACAGCTGTAAAAGGTACTTGAATTTACCGGCTCTGCAAATCTCTACTGAATTGTGCTAATGTGTGTTTATGTGCATGTATTACTCATGAAGAGGTAATAGTATGTAAAAAGTAAAATCATGAGGTTTGTGAAGATATAAGTTCGTAGAATGCCCAGGTGTCCCGGCAAACGTTATTTCTGCGACCGTACGCAAAACTTCGTAACAGGTTATCTAACGTTTGCTGTTTGAGCAGATGAAGTACGCAGAATGTCCCGGCAAACGATATTTCTGCGACTGTACGCATATTTCTGCGACCGTACGCAAAAATCCATAACTGGTTAGAACGTTTGCTATTGGTATTTTTGTGACCGTACGCAGAAACGCCGTAATTGGATAAAATTTTAGCCTGTGTGTGACATTTCCAACAATTTCTAATGTGCGCAAAGCAAAGACTTTGGTCAGCCTGTGCATCTGCACAGTCTGACTATGGTCTTCGTTATGCGCTTTGTACCATCAATAGACAGTCGTGCAATCTTCTTATTGCACCGAGTGACTCTCTTACCTGTTCGCAACCAACTCGTGTCTCAAATTGTTGAAAATGTCACGCAAAGAGTCTTAATATCTGCGTCATCTTGATGCCTGTAACGTCATGGCAACCCACGTGTGAAACGACGCGTTTTCATGGCTGCGCCCTTATTATTCTCGAGGTTTACACTGTAGAATCTCCGAGGGTTCGATTGACCAAACCACGATGAATGACAATAATCGTTGGACCGGAACCGAGGACAATGTGGACACACATTTTGATTAAGTCAAGCCAATTCTTAAACGGAATTGACATTTGACAATTTTTCTGTGAAAGTATACAGCAAATCTGATGATTACTGTGGAATCTGTTGTGATAAAACGAAAACTTTAATGAATTTCTTTAAGAACCCTTTTCCTTGTGATACTTGAAGGACCTGACCCAATTCCAAAGGAACAATCCTTATGTTGGTACAATCATTCTGTGAAGTTTGAAGCAAGCCGGATGAAAACTGTGTACTCTATCGCAATAGCGATAGGCTTTCATCAAATTTCTATAGGGCTCCTTTTCTATGACACTTGAATGTTTTTGTTTTGAACGGAGTTTTACGCCGCTTTCAACAATCTTTGCGTTATATCGCGGCAGCTGGAGCACAATGGATCCCTGGTATTTCTCACACAAGTACTACCATAACATCCTTTCCTTGCCTCTAGCCGCTTATCAACATAGGTTTTCGATTATCAACCCATTGACGGGAGACAAATAGTCTGAAAGGATGAGTGCCGCCGTCGGTGATAAAACGTTTATATTGACAGTCCGACGCTACCAACTGCGCTATAACGGTAGCCCCTGTGGTACTCGAAGACCTGGACAGTTTCCGAAAGCATTAATCCTGATGTTGATACAATCATTAAAAGTGAAAATTTTAAGCAAATCAAATAAAAACTGTGCACTCTATTGTAATTAAAAGGACATTTGAATCAAATTTTCATAAGACCCCTTTTGCTGTGAAACTTGAAGGACCTGACCTGTTTTCAAAATGAATAGCCCTCATGTTGGAACAATTTTTCTTTGAAAGATTAAAGCTAACCGGATGAAATTTCGGCCTCCATCGTGACAAGGATGACATTTTAACAAATTTCCATAAGACCCCTTTTTCAATGGAACTTAATGGTCCAGACCTTATTTCAAATGAACTTTCTTTGTGGTATAATAATTCAGTGAAGGTTTGAAGCAAATAGGGTGAAAACTGTGGACTCTTAAGCACTAACGAGAGAATGTTAAAAGAACAGACAGGAAATACATCATCGCTACAGCTCTTCTTAACTTCGGCCAGTAGAACTCAAAAGAATGCGAGAATCACAACATACGCGGCTATATAATATCACAAAAGCCCCGACAATATATGTTAGGTGGGGCATTACATTATGGGACATTTCACTCCAAATCTGTTTATAATAAGTGTAGGAGTAGCGTTCAAAAAAATTGGACGTACGTTCGTTCGTTATGACACCAGGATGGACGGACAGGCGGAGAAAATGATACCAATAAATTTCAACCTTTGGCTGAGTATAAAATGAAGAAATTTATTGTTGGGTTGATTGGTTGCAATTCAATGCTTATTTAAACATTATATCATTCATACTGATGCAGCTTGATCACTAACCACCGATAAATGGTACCTTTTAACACCAGTTGCACTTAGCATCAAACGCACGCTATTCTGCACATTTAACGTTTTCCTATCAATTGGCTTATTTTGCCTAAATTTGAATTAATTTAAGACCCTAAATCATACCAAATAATAAAAACTAATAAAGCACATACATGTACAATTAGGAATCTAGCAATAAATTTATTTTTTAAAGTTAATTGACTACTGAATGTTCAATCAACATTTCATTTAGTCGACATTTTGACGTGTAACGCGTAACAGAAAGACGTTATGATTTCCTTTCAAAATACTATTGAAATGGCAATTCATGACCGAACTTAATCATTTTTACACCAAAATATTTGTCATATAATGTCTTTATTAGAAGTAGTTATTATTCAACGATAAGAAACTGTGGGATTCCAATCACTTACTACGATAGTGTATCACGCTGCAACGCTTAAAGAAAAAATGCGAATATGGTTAGAAAAAACGTCTTAACGTTTTAATTTTTCATCCGAGGATTATAATTTCTATATTATGTGAAAGTACATTTTTAAAATATTTCATTTATACAAAAATAGTTATACCCTATTGTTATCTTAATGATTCATTCTTTCGTTGGTTATTACAAATTTCTACCGACGTTCATTTTTCTATACAAACTGTACAGGGAGGCTTTAAGAATCGATTTCTAAATGTTTTCATCTTAATCAGCCAAAAATAATTATATCTGTGGAGAAAAGTACATGAACAGCTTTTAAAAATGGTATCCAACATTGTGCATTTCAACCTGAAGAAACAAGAATCGTTTGACCCAAGAAAAATTACACAATTTCTACCCGACGCCAAATTGCAGTTGCCAAAACGTCGTTTCTTGATGAAAGGTTGTTTATTTTAAGACATACATGTAAGCATTAGCGAAAAAAAAAAACCCCAAAAAAAAAAACACTAAGGATAAGGTTTAGATTAATTCAACAACATAATTGAAAAGAATCCTCAAGATGTTCTAAACGAGAAAATATTTTTGTAAAACAGAATATCGTATTTAATCTAATAATCGCCCATATTATAATAAACGCCCATCCAAAAATAACCGCCTAAAATCGGCCATTTTCGGGTCGATTTTCGGAAAGAAAAATGATAACTCTAATAATCGTCTCCCGATTTGAGAAAAAAATGCTTCACTCTCTCTGATGTAAACATCCATACTCTACTAACAGTAAAAAAAAGTATAACTTTCCTGCAAAACCTTCGCTAAATACCAGAATTATGGTGATTGACCAATTGGGATTCAAATTTACGAGATTACGTTGAGATCGAATAATGCATGGACTTTCGATATCTTTTTTATGTTAGCGATGGTAGACACTGCATGCATAATTTACTCAGATTTCATTTCTTATAGGTTTTTTAAACAATAATTGCATAAAATATTTTCTAAATCGGATGTCAATGATAGAATAAGTGCACAACTTTTACTTCAAGTCAGTTGTAGTAACGGCGTTTAAATTTTCACTGACGAAAGAATAGATAACATTTTAGTCCGAAACAAGAATACAATTATATTATCAAAATATTACGATACTTAGTACAAACCAATTGAACGAAAAGAATTTACAAATAATCCATGTTTTTTTTTGTTTTTTGTTTTGTTTTGTTTTTGGCTTCAATAATCCGAAATTAAATCCAAGTAGGTATGTGACCAAAAATGCAAAATTATATTTTAGTCTCGCAATGAGGCAAAGGACGAAGAACAGTTGAATTCGCGCAGAGGTTGAACAGGTGATCAAAGGCGCCGACGGCTATTTTTGGCAGAGTTTTGGGAGGATTGCACGCGCCTTCCATTATTTGTCCCGGGAGATATAACTCTTTTTAGCTCACCTGAGCACGAAGTGCTCAAGGTGAGCTATTGTGATCGTAAAATGTCCGTCGTCAGTCGTTCGACGTCCACAATTTCTTTAAGGTAACTGCGGACACATAGAGGGCCATCTTAGGTCCAAATTTTAAATTGTCTGCAAATCATGTCGAATGCGATAAAACTGAACTTTGAAGTACCCGCTTTCATATTTCGGTCATAAAAAGGAATTTCATGACGTAGAGTTGACGTCATGACGGGGCCGACCCCTTTATAGGGACCAAAATCAGTAATTGTCTATTTTTTCGGAAATAATAAACCGATTTTCATCCCGAAAACGCCATTTGCTTCGTTTAAAGACGCATGGTGTTATGTTTTATTGATATGAACATATAAGTGTAAGAAATACAATTAAGTGTAACGTTTTAAATGGGAATGCCTTCTGCGGTGCTGTTTTCGAGTACAGTCACTTGAAATATTTCCTTTTTTTTCGAAAATTTGTCCGGTGACCTATGCTGAAACTTATATATGTTACTGCCAAACCATTCCGCTAAAGAAATTTGAAATAAAAACCACGTGTCTTCGGGCTAGATTTTTTATGTAATTCGATTCCGCGAAGATATCGCAAATCAAAGGATATTTCAACGTCGCGTCAAATGTTCGAAAAAAGCTGTCTTTTAAAATGGATAAAAATTAAATGAATTTTTGTATTTCTTAAAATCACATTCCGATGTAATACTTCCGAAGCCTATATTTTACAAAAAACCTTAATTTCAAATATGTTAGAATACGTGATTGCACGGAGATTGGCTCCAAATAAGAAAAGTACCGATGGTTTTTGTGCGACGTCGAATTAGGCGAAAAATGTTGCAACAACTTCACAGTCGAATTTAATAAAAAATCTAACCCGGAAGAACATTTTTATTTGATTAATGCAAAGCATATTCTTTTCGCTACAAAATAACAAAAAATCAGCATAGGTCACCGGACGAAATTTCTACTTATTTACAGAAAATGCAATGAAACAAGAGCTTCGCAGAGCGGCGCATATACGCCCGAAGGGGCTTGTCAGAAACCTTGGCTTGTCAGTAACATGAGCTTGAATGATAGCTAAAAATATTGCAAACAGACAGACAGACAACTGGTGCCATAACATTAAAATATGAAAATATATTTTAGTCCTAAGCACAAAAAGACAACCTTCAGAGTCATTATGGCAAGTTTTCTTTCATCATTCCCATCCATAATGCAGGAGAAAATGAGCCGACAAGAAATTTTCTTTTTCATCAACTCAAGAGCAGATAATCAAAGATAACTCTAGAATAACTGGAGCATTTTGAATTGAAAAGTCTTATGCAAAACTAGACATCATAGAGTGTAATTGTTTTAGTTTCAGCTCATTTGAATTGATAGTTAAGGAGGAGTTGCAGACAAAATACAGTGATTTTCGTCTAATTCAAGGGCAGATAATTCAAGATTTCTCAGGATTGACGGGAGCAATTTGAATTTCAAAGGTCTTATGCACAACTAGACATCATAGGGAGTGAATGTGTCTAGTTTCAGCTCATTCCCATTGATAGTTTAGGAGGAGTTGCGCACACAAAAAACAGTGATTTTGGTTATATAAAAGGGCAGATAATTCAAGATTTCTCAGGAATGACTGGAGCGATTTGAATTGCAAAGGTCTTATGCACAACTAGACATCATAGGGAGTAATTGTGTGTAGTTTCAGCTTATTCCCATTGATAGTTTAGGAGGAGTCGCGCACACAAAAAATTGCTAACGGACGGACAGACAGACGACCGAGGCCATAACATAATACGACCCTTCGGGCGTATTAAAAGGAACGTCAAATCTTAAAATTCGCGAAATAGTTAGCGTTTCGGACTTATTTCTCTATTTGAATGTGCACAGAAATTAAACGATTAAGTCGGACGTTCCTGGACTTTCAAAATTAAACTTTTTTCGTGAAAATCTGCCGATTAATTCAGAAAAAAATTGCAAATAATGATTTTGGCGGGTCGAAAAGGGGTTGGCCCCTTAATGACGTCACGACGTCGAATGAACGAGCTTCAGACCCTTTTCATTGCACGTTCGCTAATTCCCGCACTTCAAATATAAGTCTCAGAAATTTTTGTGAGATTTTAAGAAAGTCGAAATTTCGTCCATGTTATCTGTCCGCAGTTTAATATAGGTAGATTTTGAGCGGTGAGCCCTGAAATCTACTTTTAACGGTTAAATTTCCATGCTATTCTTTCAAAATAGATAGAACAGACAAAACAAAGATACAAATTACCTTCCAAATTAAACTTAGTGCTTGTCTTAGATCTTAAGGTTTACTCATAGACCTATGGTAATGGATAAACCGCCTGGGTCAGAGCTCAGTTTTGAAAATACACCTATACCTTAAACATCTTCTCCTAAACCAGTGGACCAATATTGATGAAACTTGGCAGGGATGTTCCTTGGGTCAAGCTCTACCAAAGTTGTTCAAATAATTGAAATTCACCCTTAACTTTCCCTTTAACCTTAACAAAATGGGTGAAAATATGAAATTCTTTAAAAATCTTCTTCTTTGAAACCAGAAGGCAGACAGCTTTCATATTTGGTATGTAGCATGATTTAGTGGACCTCTACCAAGTTTGTTCATATTAAAACCCTTTGGTCATATTTGGGCTTTGCACGGGTGCATCCCTTTATCTCTTATGAACACGAAGGGTAAAAAATGAAAATCTTCAAAAATCTTCTTCTATGAAACCAGAAGGCAGGCAGCTTTCATTTCTAGCTCCACTGGCCGAAAGGCCAGCGGGCTATTGTCATGGCGTGGTGTCCGCCCGTCCGCGCGTGCGTGCGTCTGTAAACTTTTACTTTAGAAATCTTCTCCTCATAAAGTACTGGATGGATTTCAATCAAATTTCACAGGAATGTTCCTTGGGTGATCCTCTATCAGATTCCTTCAAAGAATTTAAATCGGTTGAAAATCATGGCTGTAGTGGGTGTGGCTAATTTCCACTTCAAGAACATCCTTTCCTATAACTGTTTATTCCACTTGCAATTATGATTATCAATCCGTTGGCGAGAGAAAAAAAGTCGGGAAATATATTCGCCACTGGTCAAAATCGGGACCTCCAAGAGAGCCCAACGCGCTTCTCAATTAAGAGACATCGATTTGGTCGAGGCATTAGATAAATTAATACAAACCTTAATTACTTTATTCATTTATTGCACAATAGAATCTGCTTAAAACAAAATAGCATTTACAATATAACATTTCAAAAGGCGCTTTTGTATTATAAATAGAGGATATTGAATGAGTGGTCATTGAATACTGAATTTATTAAACGAGTCATCCATAAACAGATAAAAACGAGGCTGCGCCGAGTTTTTATCTGTTTTAGATGACTCGTTTAATAAATTCTGTATTTTATGGGCACAAATTTTATATTCTGTTTATAATATGATCCGAATTTTAGCGAAAAATCGTCAAAATTCTTGAAATTCAACGTTTCAATTTCCCGCGAAACTTATAACGCGGTTAAAAATTGACGTCACAAAACATAGATTATGACGTCATTTTCGCGGTTACAAAATAGCGTTGCTTTTCTCTCTGAGCTCATTTGCATAGTTATTCCACCAGTGTAATAATACCCGTGTAATATCAAGAATATTCAACGGGATTATTTCACTCCGAAGACGTAGGTCATATTATAATAAATTTTAATGCATGAAACATTCATTTAGCCTATAGGCAATAATCTGGCTTAGAAATTCTGTAATCTACTTTCATTAGACTGCGTTTTCACAAATGAAACAAGAGGTCAAAGAGGGTATGTATTGTTTTCATTGCTTTATGAAAGACCATGTACACCGTCAAAACTTTCTAGAGACATTCAAAATTATAATGTAAATCAATGATAAACAAATTCAAATAACCCATTCTCCATATCATATAGATTTTCTTCCTTTTTCCTATAACTGATCAACTCAAGACTTTTTGAATTCGAACAATTCCAATTTCCATCTTGGATGTACTAGGACCTGTAGAATTTTTAATAAGGGAAATAATCTGTAGTTTGACTATCTTTCCAAATAATAAATTGTCTAAAGTTTCTAGACCAAAAGAAAGATAACAACTGGTAATGAATATTGCAGTCATAAGAGAAGAAAGCTCTGTCCATAAAAGTATTATCTTATATAAATCAAATCACTTCGATCAGCCTCTGTACAAGAAAAATGAATTCCAAAGTGCCATATTAATGAATTAGAGGTTTAAAAACTCTCTCTTGAAGTTGACATAGTAACAAATGAACATTTTTCTTTGTAGGTTTCATATGTTGAATATGTAGGAGTCTGAAAAAGGATCAAATACATTAGGGAGTATTAAAAAGTTAATAGTTTATGTGGAAGATATCTGTAGAGAAAAAGTTTTGCAACGACTGGACAGACAAATGCTCTAAGGCCACGATACCATGACAATAGCCTCCTGGTCTTGAAGCTTATAAAACTGAAGTTCAACAAATAAATGATTATTGGTATCATTAGACTCTTTATTAAAATTGTGTATCACTTAAGAGATAAAGGTTAAAAGGTTAAGCTTGAACCAGCAAGCTTAGTCATATAGAAAATCTACATCATAACGAGCACTCTTAACATTATGTACATTTACCTATATTTATGACCCGTCACACAAAAATGGACAATCTGGGAACTTCTTAAAATAGATATTTAAAAAAGGGTTGGTTCTAGAACAGGCCAACCACAGGTCGCATTTCAATAATTCTTTAGCAGGTAGATTGATTATTCTACATTGAGAAAATTTAGTCAAGTGTGAAAAGTTTCAGCCCTAGTCAGTCTGCGCAATCTGTTACAATTATACATGTATATTCTCAAAGCATTTTGATCAACATGATATTTGAAACATCAACTTACCAGTCAATTTTAGTAAATAAGACTTTCCTTTATATATTTAGAAATCATAAAGTTATCTTAAGAGTAATGCTGAAAAAATATTGCAAAGATAAAAACTTGCCTTATGCAAATCCCTAATTGTAACAACAACCTAAAAAATTATCACTTAACCCCACTTTTCACGCCCCTTTAGAAAAAGAAACGTCAGAAAACATCAAGAATAGAGGAACTCGAGCAATTTCTTCATTTTTCCACAATATTTGCTCTAAAAAGAGATAAAATTTTCTAAAATTTCAGCATCTTAATTTTGTCATATGCATCTTCTTTGAGGTTTCAAATTTTGTCGTCTAGTAAAGGATTAAAAAGTGTTACAGATAAATAATAACGATGCTACATTGACTGATAGTTTTTCTCAACATAGTTGTATCTGAAACTTTTTGTGGTGGGTGCCTTTGTATTGTGTTTATAACTCACCTTCTGCCATTGTAAATGATTATAAGCAATCAAGGCAACTTTAAAACGAATTTGAGTTCCTACTGAATCACACTTTTCACCTAAGTCAAGAAAAAGAAATGCCAGAAAAAAACTGTGAAAATGAAGAAATTGCTTGTGACATTTTCTTTCTTATGGGCAAACATTTTTAAAATTTCATCAACTAACACTTTGAAATCTAAAACTTTGTTGTCCAATAATGGGTTAAGAGATACACTGCAACTCCATTAAAACACTGTGGTCGGGGTCCAAGAAATGAAACAGCTGAAGAAGTGGATGTATCTGCTATAACGCTGTAGCCCCCGGCCGCCGCCGATTCCCCCCCCCCCCCCTCCCGCGGTGAACATTTACGTACCGCGGAAACGTAACAGACATAGGGTCAATAATGATAACGATATTGGATATCTAAATATACATGTACATGTTTAGGCCATTGTATTTTATATTTTCAAAACTCGGCAATGAATTGAAGAACAAACGCGGTTTATTACTTTGGTATTTTTTTATTTTAAAAGCTAAAATAACTATCTTTGATACGTAATCCAGTTTGTAGGATTAAACGATTGCAGACTCCTCTTAGTTCTCTGAACCCCGATTTCTCGGGCCTACCCGCCCGGCAGCAGAGAAACACCAATTACGACGATCTCAAAAGGATAAAGTTAGTAAATTCCATAAAGTTTCATAAGATCAACGAATTTCATATTTTAAATATTGTCTTGTGGAAAATAGGAGAAAATAATTATCTACGCAATCAAAATAAACCATACCCTATGTCCGATCAAAACTATACCAAAGTAATCGAATCTCTCGGAGTGCAGGACCGCATTCTTCGATGAGCGAGAAAAAATGCCGTAAATTCAATTAAATGAATCTGTAGCTACGAAATTTAGATAGCCGGTTTGCGGAGATAAGCTAATCCATTTAATACATTGTCTTCCCGAGTCAAGGGATATCGAAAGCTTCTTCTCGAAAACTGTATAAGTATAATGTTCGTAACCCTTGGTCTGACAAGATGTAAATTCACGGCTTTGATTATCAGATAGTAGATCATCAAGAGATAAAGTCCAGACGAAAGCATGCGACGCGGTCACCATCAGTTTCGCGCCATTTTTAGTTTCTTTGTTTGAAGCTATCTAGCGGGAAATGTAGGTTTATATATAGCTTCCTATTTAAAACTGAAAGTATTTAGTGAGATAGAAATCAACGATAATAATTCATTTGGGCTATGAATTTTCAAATCCTGTGACTATAATATGAATAAATTTAATAAAAAAGAAACAAAATTTATCATATATTGACAAAAAACGTAATATTTATAAGAAGATTCAACGGGATTGGCAAAGGGAGGTAATAAACCAATAAATTGGGTAAGGGGCGACCCCGCGTTATAATGGATTCAGCCCTCTAACAGATTTCGTTATAATGGAGTTGCAGTGTAGTTACAGATAAGTAATAACAATACTGCTTTGACTGGCAGTTTTTTGTCACCATAGTTGTATCTGGAACTTTTGGTGGTGGGGGTGGTGCTGCCTTTGCGTTGTGTTTATAACTCACTTTCTGCTGTTGAAAATGATTATAGGCAATCAAGTCCTCCAAATTTTTCATTAGTTCCCATTAAATCATCTTTTTTCGCTTCAATTTAGGGAAAAAAGATGTCAGGAAACATTGTGAAAATGAAGAAACTTCTTTTCAGAAGCAATTTCTCTATTTTTGACAATATTTTCTTTCCAAAAGGACAGACTTTTAATAATTTCATCAACTAAAAATTGTTATCTGCTAATTAATCAAATTGGATGAGTCTAAAATTATGTTGTTGGTTCAAAGTGAGTTACAAATAAGTAATAACAATACTGCGTTGACTGGCAGTTTTTGTCACCATAGTCGTATCAGGAACTTTTGGCGGTGGGGGTGGTGCTGCCTTTGCATTGTGTTTATAACTCACTTTCTGCTGTTGTAAACGATTATAGGCAATCAAGTCCTCCAAGCTTTTTAAGGAATTTGAGTTAATATCTGCCTTTGGCAACGGATTGATGGGTATACGTGGGGGAACTGGGGGAGGACGTTTTTCTTTTGCACTTGTTTGATTTTCATTGTTATCTGTTGTTTTTGGTGGATCAATATCAGAATCATTTTTTGAAGACAACTTTTCATTGCCGTTATTGTGATGGTCAGAATTTTGTATCCATGATTTCTTTGGGAGTGATTTTTGTGTTTGACTGATTGTTTTTGAGTTTTGGTCGGGTTCCTTGCAAGGTTCAACCTTTAGTTTTGGTTTTCTTTCAAGAGTCCAAGCTAAGTTATCTGATGTGACTTTTGGTTTAGGCGTATCATCAACTTTCCTTAGTGAAGCATCATCCACTTTCTTTACTTTTTTAACTGTAGCATATAATTCTGAATTATCAACATTTGAAACGTCACTTCCATTAGTTTTAGCACCATTAATTTGCTCTTTATTTACACCATTTACCTTTGAATCATCACAATTTTCCTTATGGGTGTTTTTCTGATAGTCATTTATGTTCTCTATTCTCATTTCATCAACAGTATCATACAAACAATTGTCGTCTATCAGTTCTATATTGCCATTCATTGTTTCAGAATAACCATTGTGTTGTTGTGAACTCAGATTTTCCTTACTTGTATTATTGATATCTTTTCTTGCTGAATTCAGGTTTTCTATTGTATCATAATGCCCATCAGGTTCAAAATCCTTTTCATTATCAAACATCTCTGTCATTTTATTTTCCAACATCTTATCTACTGGAACATAACCCTCAACAGTACTCCCTCCATTTTGAATTTCCTCAGTCTTTGGAATTTCAGTTGGGCAAGAATCAACTTTGGATGTCTTATCTGGAGTTTTTGTTTCTCTGGCTAGTAGTTTATGAGACCCAACAACATTGCTTCTCTTGACTGGACCATGAATGAGCACTTCTATACTATGTGAGGAAGATGGAAGTCCAGTGTTGATGTCCTTGTTTGACATATAGGCTGGATCTGACTGGGTGGAGTCAATACTTCCAGTACTCAAATGTCTGCTCTTGTTCCGAGTAAGCTGCATATTGTGGAAGAGAACAGCATCTCTGTCTACATTGAGAGGATGTTTCAGTTCTCTTTGGAATTCTAGTGATTCTGTAGAGACTTGTGCCATCTCTGGAAGGATTTGTCGTCGGTTGAGATGTGGTAACGGTGGTGGTTTATCAAATGGAGTCTGTTTTGGTGGTAATGTTACAACTCGCTCCTTCATCTGACCTTTCAGTTTGGTCTGTGTTGACCAATTATCCACGTCTATCTTGGGCAGGTACGGGTCATGATCCTCTATTTTCATGGCATGAATCAATTCCTTGTCTTTCACTTCCTCTGTCAGTCTTTTCTGTAATAATTGCTCCCAATTAGCAGTTGGGTCCATCTGTTTAGAATATTTCTGCCCATTAATTGCAGTCATGGATACTCCATCAGTTTCTTCTGAGTTAACCTCTATGTCATTAGCACCAAACACTCCTGGTATCTGCTTTCTTTTCTTGCCTCCTTTCAACTTGACAATATCCATAGGAATCATTTCATTCATTTGCTCCAATTCTATTTTCTTCTTCTCCTCCTCTCTCTCTATATCACGTAATTTAAGTTCTGCAAGAATTTTCTGTTCAAAGTCAAATTGTTTCTGAAGAAGAGCTCTCATCCTGTTCCGTTCTTGTTGAGACACCATCAGCCTGACAACTAGAATTCCTATATTCTCCTGTGACCTGTATCCTTGAGCCAGGTCCTGCAGTTTTTTAGCAGCCAAAACTGGGTCAGGAATGTCAATAATCTCATTTACAGCCTCCTGATAGGATATATATTTCCAGAGTCCCTGATTGGCTACAATCATCAGCTGATCATCAGGCAGTAATGTGGTGGCTGTAACATGAGGTTCTGGGACCACATGAGGGAACAAGTAACTAGAACCCAGCAGCCTGGTGTTTCTGGTCACTCCATTGATTTTGTTGTCCTGAAACACAAAACAGCATGGTGTTTACTTTTCATAAAAATATTAACAAAGATTTTAAAACTTTCAATTGCACCAATACAAACATTGTCTATTTTATTCAAAATGAAAAAAAGTTAATACAGTTATAAGAAATGTGTTGGTTATGAAATAAAGATATAACATTTAGTGTATAATATGTAAGGCATTATTTGTATGCTTTGAAATAGTAGGTGTTTACAAAGTCAAACATATACCTTTCTCTTATAAAAGATATACGACTCATTTAAAGTTGTTGCCTATCAATTCAGGTGATACAACAATGGCATATGGAATGAGACTGTGCCTGACATTTCCAACAATTTCACATGTGGGCTTGTGAAGACTTGGATCAGTATGTGCAGCTGCACAGTCTGATCAGAGTCTTCACTACACACTGAATTGGTAGTTATGGTCCCATTCTCTCTGTCCACAATTGTAGAACATTTTCATTTCACTATGTGGCTGTCCAGGAAGCTCGACATCTCTCCATATCTCACACATGAAACTGTTGGAAATGTCATGCACATGCTCAAATGATAAAAGCCTACATAGAGTCACAAAAGAAAATGAGCCTGTGCGTGGCATTTCCAACAATTTTAAATGTTTGAGAAGTGCACCTATAGAGAGGTATAGACACCCACAAACTGTAAATATAAATTTACCCCATGTTTCACAGATACTTCGAGACCTTTTCGATCTACTCAGGGCATACTAAAGACTCTTGTTAGATTGTGCAGTGCACAGGTTGGTCAGAGTTTTTGCTTTGTGCACATTTGAAATTGTTGGAAATCTCACACACATGCATATAATTTTCTTGCAAGTATACCTCAGTAATAATGCCCCCAGAACTGTAGATTCTGTCCATTTCTTCTTTATTATCCTCCACAGTGAAGAGTTTACTTATCACAACAGCCTGTCCTCGTCTGGATATCACAACCTCTGTATCACCGACATTGGCCACATGTAGCGTGTAATGGTCCATACCATGGTGCTTTCTGATGTGACATATAGCACCACAGGCTCCAACCTTCTGACCTGTACCCTTCAACTTTCTGGAAACCAAAATACAAATTTTATTGCCAAACTCCAGGAATAAGTACAAAGCATTTATTTGTAGATAACAATACTTTTGCATAAGAAAAATCAACACAAATTAACTCTAATAGTTCAAGGCAAAGGGAAAAGAAAAACAAGAGGCCCAAGAGGGCCTGTATCACTCCACTGGCTTTAAAATCTTTAGACTTTCATTAAATGAAGCTTACTTTAAATGAATACATTAACACTCCAAAATCTCCTAAGACCTATTTAGTAATGATTAAATGGTTCTGGTCCATATTGCACCAAAATACTCAATCACAATGAACCTGCAACCCTTGACAAATCTTATTAAAACATAAGGTTCAGAAGATGTCGTTCAAAGATTTCGGGCTCAAAATAGGCCCCACCTGACATGCCCATATTTATGGTCCAAACAAAATTTCTTGAACAATTTAAGTAAATAGTCACCAAAGAAACATTCTGGTAAAGTTTCATTGAAATTGGCTGAGTGGTTCCAGAGGAGATATCGTTCAAAGATTTTGGCCTCAATATAAGCCCCGCCCTGCCACGCAAAATTTATAGGCCTATCAAAATTTAGCAAATAACTTTTGAAAAGAGACACTCATGGAACATTCTAGTAAAGTTTCATTGAAATCAGCCATGTGGTTCAGGAAAAATGTCATTTGAAAATTTGGGGCTCAAAATAGGCCCCGCCCTGCCACGCTCATATTTTTAGTCCATTCAAAATTTCTTGAACAATCTAAGTAAAGGGTCACCCAAGGAACATTCTGTTAAAGTTTCATTGAAATCAGCCCATTGGTTCAGGAGGATATGTCGTTCAAAGATTTCGGGCTAAAAATAGCCCCGCCCTGCCACGCCCATATTTATGGACCAATCAAAATTTCTTGAACAATTTAAGTTAAGGGTCATCCAAGGAACATTCTGTTAAAGTTTCATTGAAATCCGCCCAGGGATTCAGGAGGAGATGTCATTCAAAGATTTCAGGCTCATAATAAGCCCCGCCCTGCCACGCCCATATTTATGGGCTTATCAAAGTTTCTTGAACAATTTAAGTAAAGGGTCACCCAAGGAACATCCATGCCAAGTTTCATTGAAATTGGCCCAATGGTTTGGGAGGAGAAGATTTTTAAAGGTTTCAAAGTGAAAAAATGCCACGCCCTGCCACGCCCATATTTGGGGGCCAATCAAGATTCTTTGAACAATTTAAGAAGAGGGCAACCCAAGGATCATTTCTACCAAGTTTCGTTAAAATCATCCCATTGTTTTGGGAGGAGAAGATGTTTAAAGAAAAAGTTTACGGACGGATGCCATGACAATAGTTAGCTGGCCTTCGGCCAGTGGAGCTAAAAATCAAAACCTTCAAACTGTTATGGCTGAACTGCCCAGATTTACAAAGTTTCAACTCCCTGAAAAAAGTAGTTTAAAAAAAATGTTGAAAATCAAACAAAATGTGAAGTTCTATTTGACCTAACACTTGTAAATAATTTATTCATGTGTTTTTCTTTCTTTCTTTCCCACCAAGTGGAAACTGTCATTCTAAGATTTCCTTTTTTACTTATTTACCTGTGAGCAGACAGAATGGTATATTTAAGGTAATCATCATTTGTGATTGGATGTTTGACTTCCTCTTCCAGTATTGGAACAACCCGATTGGTCAGAATTCTTATCACCTCATCATTTCTACCTCCATCAAAGAGAGCAAACAAGCCTTCTCTACCCTCATTAAATCTAGGCTTGTTGACAATGCTCACAGATAACCTGCAAAATAACATAACATGTTATTGTAGACAAATACATATTTTCTTTTCTCTTATATCTTCTCAGATCTCCTATAATGAACAGCTACCAGATATCCTTATCTCACAAACCTATCTTGTCTTCCAAGGCAAACAGCCGTCAGAGGTTTTCTTATCTCACACAAAGGTAGGTTCACGATCTAAGTGATGTCATCAGGTTGTCATGAAGACTAACACACATTTTCACGGTATTTAATGTAAGATAAAGAATCTGTTAATCGATTTTATCTGAGAGACGCTGAAATTAACATTGTCTAGAATACAAAAGTTATGAAGCATACCAAGGCTCGCTTAATAACATTTCAATTCTAGACCAGGTTAAGAGTCTAAAATAAATTCACTTGAGAGGTCCTATATGTCTTCACACAGTCATGAAGCCATCATCACCTTTTCTTGCCGTTTTTCTACCATCTGTGCCCTTCAAAAAGTTATTTTTATGTCACAAAACTGGTGTTTATGCGGGAAAATGAATCTGTTGCTTGATCTTGAGACAAGCCAATCTTAACTTCATCTTGAATAGAAACCTTTTTT
This sequence comes from Fragum whitleyi, assembly GCA_948146395.1. NCBI lineage: Eukaryota > Metazoa > Mollusca > Bivalvia > Cardiida > Cardiidae > Fragum > Fragum whitleyi. Next base: position 14,565,631 of record OX411552.1, on the reverse strand, counting down.
TGGCCTTGATTAATCACATTTCTATTCTAGACTCGAATAAGATTAGCTTGTCTCAAACAAAATTTCATGGAAAATCAAATATATGCATCTCTCTGTCAACTTTGGAGCATCTTTAAGACAAATAGCCCCTTTGACTTTTTGCTTTACGATATATGTTGTCACATGACTTTACAATTTAACCCTTGATCATAGAATGCATGTTGGCTGTTAACACATGGTGTCTTTGGTTGCCACAGTACTTTGACTTGGTACCCATTCACATACCTGATTGGAGAGGAGCAACATATGGTTAATTCTTTGCTCAGAAAAAGTCCCATGGCCTAGTGAATGATTTGATCCCAATTCCCAAAGCTATCGTTCTAACCACTAGGCTATGGACTCCATGTCAAAAAGTTAATAGCTCATAGCCCATTCAAAGTGGCCCCAATCCTTTTTTTTATTTCTCAAAGTGCAATACCTTTGATTTTGTCTGGGCCTCAAAATTCCTTGCCTTGGAAAAGACTAAAATTAAAATGTTCTATAATCTCAGTGAATCATTTAAACAAAGACCATGTGTACATACTTATTTCTGATGCCTGATGTTTGAGACAGTCCACTCTGCCAGGGTATTTCTAGATCATCAAATCCTGCAGTCCTTAGGTCCAGTAATGATCTGTTTTGGCCCTTTATGTCCACCATACACACTTTCTTCTTTGTGCTAAAAGTTAAAAAGTATTTTTATTTTAATTTCTTACTAATATTTCCATTTTGTCGTATATTATGTGTACTCAATGTAGACAACAAAATAGACATTTTATGCCTTATTTTTACTTTCCAGGCATTTCATTTTGTATCCCTTCAACTGAAATCATGTTATGCTTATTATCATGATAATCATATGGGACAAATTGACAAACATATTGCTTCATTGCCATTACTATCTATATAATTTTTTTTTCTTCATAAATTGTATCATATCAGGGCTAAAATGTGCTAGCTTTTGAATTTCAGGAGTTAGGCCCCCCTTACTGTGTTTTTTAGGGGTCAGAACTGCTGTTGTGGGGGTCAAAACAATAGAGTAAGTTGATCATAAGTAAATATTTCTTGTTTATTCTTATTGACTTTTTCAATTGTCTCCTTCATATCTTTATAAGAGATTCATATGAAATTAAATCTCTTATAAATATATAAAGGAGACAATTATTTCTAATCAATTTATGATTTGTAGCAATTTCAAGCTGAACATTTTAGAAATCAAAATGAACTGGAAAAAAATTGGGGTCAAATGGGATTTTTTCATACTTTTGGGGGGTCAAAACCCTGGTTTCAGGGACAAACACAAGCCCTGCATATTATATCAATTGTAACTTGGTTTTGTTCTGTTTAATAAAGATTCTTTTTCTGTTGGTCAGGCAAAGTTTGGTTTAAACTTATTCCAAGTATGGGAATCCAAGGACAACTTAAATAAGCCTGAAAAAAACTTATTTCAACATTTGACCTTGACCTTTGACCTCGGATATAAGGTACCTTGGTACATGAAATTTGAAACAAGGTGGCAATTTGTCGCAGGATATAGCTGGATATCAAAGTATGAAAATCAACAAAGGGAAATAATCAAAAAATTTAGCTAGCTAGAATTACGGTTCTTGTACATTGCACTCAGTATTCATGAGAACAACATAACTCCCAAGTTTAAAGTCAAATTGAACATGAGGTGACAGAGTTGATGCTGCCTACCTGCCATAAGCCAAGACACTACGGGTGATCACATAATACATCCTGTCTTTCAAGGAGCATATAAAAAAGGCAAACCTGCTCATAACAGAGAACAAATTGATGGGTCAATGCAACACCATTGTAAGTGACTATAAATATATACTCAGACCCATTGAAATTTGTCTGTACAATTCTGATTTGACTTGCTATCACACCATGTTAAACTTAAGAAAACAGCTATGTCATGCTCTCTGCAAACAAGCAGGACAAAAAGCACTATACATGTATACTGCTAAAACCAGAAATTTTAGATCTTCTGCTGTTCATTGGCAATTTTAACAAACTCTCAAAATTAAAAGCTTTAGGAGAGGACAGCTCAATAAGAAATTTCCCTCTTTAAGTTGTTTGTTAACCAAGCCTTTGTTAATTGAAACTTCACAGTTTAACAAACATAGAATCATTAAATTCAAAAAATATGGTTATTATGGAACTTTTCTCTTCAATTTCTCTGTAGCGGCTGTGTAAATCCTGGGGGGTCATGCCTTTGAACAAGTACTTGGCCTACTTTCATCTGACCTTTGATTAAGGTCATTGTGACAAATGTCATTTGTTTCCACCAGTCTCCACAATACATGTATAACTGCAATACTGTGTGTTGAAAGTGGTGTTAAACCCCAAACAAAGTCAATTTCTCTTTTTTGATATTAGAACAGATGTTACTTAAAGTTAGAAACAAAACAAACACAAAATGCATGCATGAAACAATAATAATCCAGGGCAACTGTAAAATTTCTAATGCCCCACACATGCATATTCTAACCCTATTTTATAATATAACTCAACCCCTTCTTTGGCCACAAGTATTGACCGTTTTTTGTAAGATTTTCAGAATTTTCAAAGACTCTAATAAGTCCCCATCCCCACCAATTCCATGTCATGATGCATTCAACGGAGGGTAAATGTTACTTCACCAACCAAAATATTAAACTTCTGTGTTAATTCAAAGCTTAATATTAATGATTTGCATTGAGTTTTTCTTTTTTTTTTTTTTATTGTATTTTTTTTTATTTCTTTATTTGTTTATTTTTATTGTTATTGTAGTGTATTGTACCTTAGATTATTTAAAGTGGCTGTATTCAATACTGGAGGTTAACAGTTGTGAAGACATGGAAGAATGGCTAAAAATGCAGTTGCACTTTTGGCCTTTTCCACATCTTAACAACTATAACCTCTAAAAAACAAGAGGACCATGATGGCCCTATTTTGCTCACTTTTGTATCTTTGTCTTAAATAATAATTATCAAAATTTCCAGCAAAAGTCATAATTGCATATTTATAAGTGTAAACAAGGAAATTATCATTAATGCCTCTTTTCCCGTAATTAAGCATGGATGCTTGCCATTTTCAAAAGGGTTCATCCTTCTGACCTGACAATAGTTCCCACTAAGTTTGATGAAGATTGGACCATATTTGTAGCCTCGAGAGTGTAAACAAAAATTGTAATTAAGGCCCCTTTTTGTTTGATATGGCACGGATCCTTCCCATTTTCAATAGGGTCCATCTCTGTGACCTGACAAACCTGATGACCTAGTTTCATGATTATTGGACCATATTTGTAGCCTCTAGATTGTAAACAAGAAAATTGTCATTAAGACCCCTTTTCCCGTGATATGGCCCGGATCCTTCCCATTTTCAATAAGGTTCATTTTTGTGTTCTGACAAATATTCTGACCAAGTTTCATAAAGATTGGACCATATTTGTGGCCGCTAGAGTGTAAACAATGTAATAGTCATTAAGGCCCCCTTTCCTGTGACATGGCATGGATCCCTTTTTCATTTTTGATAGGGGTCATCTCTGTGACCTGCCAATCTTTCTGACCAAGTTTCATGATTATTGGACCATATTTGTAGCCACTAGATTGTTAACAAGAAAATTGTCATTTAGGCCCCTTTTCCTGTGACATGGGATCCTTCCCATTTTCAATAGGAATCATCCTTGTGACATGACAAACATTCTGATAAACTTTCATGAAGATTGGACCATGTTTGTGGCCTCTGGAGTGTAAACAAGAAAATTGTTATTAAGGCCCCTTTTTCCATGATATGGCATGGATTCTTCTTTTCAATAGGGTTCATCCTTGTAAATTTATTTCATCGAGAGTGTAAATACTTAAATTGTGGTTGTCTGACGACGGATGACGCACGACCAACATCCAATGATCACAAAAGCTCACCTTGAGCATCATGCTCAGGTGAGCTAAAAATGATGGTTCTTATTAACCCCAGAGTTGTATTAGAGCTTTTATGGTATCTTTTTACTCTGAAAAAATATCAATCTAGTGAGATAATACTGAATGGCCTATGTAGCAGAATTTCTATCAAGAGAACATTCACTGTGCTGTGAAAAGGCTTGAAATTTCTATTTCTTAAGAAGTTTTCACCTTGAAAAGGGATATATGACCCCTCATTACCAATCAGCCGTACTTACATACTAATTGTGAACTATAAACATCATAGGAAATATTGAGTTCTTAGGTTAAGGTAGCAATGGACAGCGGCCTCCCGACTCTATAAAACGGAAGTGGGGTTTCGTTTATTTCACGGCTCTTTTTGCGCGTTGTATAAAAAGATCGGTTTTCGTAAGATTCTACTAATGGAAATAACTTAGAATAATGATGGTAAAACTTTATAATTTAGCTTCTTTTCAACATTTGATATTAATTGAATGACTGGATCATTAAATTTAACAATAAAAATGCGTTAAAACTGTCATTCGACTAGGTGGGACACTGAAAAATAACGAAAAACTTTCTTATTTGCATGGAAAGGTATGCTGAATTTTTTACCAAATAAAGGAAAAATAAGGATTATAAACATATCGGAAAATAAGAAAAATTCATTGGGTAATTTTTTCAAAAAATAGATTTTTGTGGAATTTTTACCTAGTAAAATTACAAAAATCAGTGCATTTTTAACTTTTGATAGCAGATTGTGCAAACGCATTTGATCAAAGAGAAATTTTTTTGTCAATAGCCATTGAATACATGTATAAGGTCTATCAAAATGTATGTGTTTTATAGCTATAACCTAGTACAGAGTTTATACCGGTACTAGACCTAAAATGAATATAACCGTTATACTGAAAAATTGCCTATACAACTCAAGGGCAGATAACTCTAGCATGAAAACGAGCATGGAAAGGTACCTTCAAATTTTTGATATAATGACAACACAATGTTAATCTACAACATATGTGACCAAGAAAAAAATTCATTGGGCGGAAAAAAATGACGCCGTGTGTCCATTGCTACCTTAAGTCTGAAAACAGGTTGACAATCCCCCTTAAATAACCTTTAATTTCCAGACATTCAAACTTTAATTCTACCTGACAGAATTTGTTTAATATCATTTGATTTGTCAGCCTTTGATTCAAATATTTTTAAACATGAACTTGCATTAACATAATTTACCTAGTCTAACTACTTTTTTCTGCTTAACAGTAAAATATATTCAGTATAAGAGTTAACATGTGAGAGAATACAAACTACAGTTGGAAATTCTGGTAATAATTCAATCAGAATTTTACCAAAACCGAAACAGTTCAGCCAGTACATGTTAGACTGAACTTTCATTCAGGATGAGTGTTTGGGAATTGATTGAGTGGAGTTTAACGCCGCTTTCAACATTTTTTCAGTAATATCACGACGGCTGGAGCACCTAACAATGGTTTCCTGGTATTTCTCTCACCAGTACAACCACCACATCCTTTCCTAGCCTCCAGCTGATATCTCACATAGGTCTACGATTAATCTACCCATTGGTGAGAGACAAATAGTCGGAAAGAATGAGTGCCGCCATGGGGGATGAGTGTTTGTGAAACATTTAAGAAATGTTACCCCGTTTTGCATGTGTACTCACATGTAAAACGGGGTACAATTTCTAAACATAGGCAAACATCTGTCTATCCTTAATGCCGGGCAGCATACAACACATGAAATAGTTCTACCACTTCCATGGTTGCATTGACTTATCAAAAAACGATGTAAACAAGATCTAATTGATTTTCTTCTGATTATATGGCTATAAGTTGTACAAAATCTGTGCTTTTTTCTAGTATCTTTAATCTTAGATAAAACAAGATGTGTTTGTGAAACACTAATGCCCCCGTCACAGCATTTTTTTTCAAAGTTTGACAGATGACCTTGACCTTGTCACATGACCTTGACTTTGGTATCAGCAGATGCGGATCATTGAGATGTATCATCGTGCCAAATATGAGCCTTGTATCTTGAATAGGCTTAAAGATATTGGCAAAGGTTTAGTTTGGTCAAGTTTTCGGACAGACGGACAGACAGACAGACAGACGGACATGAGTAAAACAATATGCCCCCGATCTCTTGATATGGGGGCATAAAAATTTAAGTAATATCTATCATAGAATTCATCTTAATGACACAATGTTCCAAATTATTTCACATCATTAAACCAACACACACTACACTCTAAAACCAATTATTTAGCTACCCAACATTATCATACCTACCCTCTAAAAGTCATCAGAAAATCTCTGTCAAAAGATTTATATCTCGAATTCTTTATATAATTCTGAGAACATTTGTATATCTTTTTTTCAAACAAAAAAAGATCAATTTTCCTTTAATTCGAAATTAGAAAATAAGATGAATTTGCCGGGGTGTTTCTTTCCTTTCCTTTCAAAGTTTATTAGCACTTCGTAATCATAACTAAGATTGATTGATTGAATGGAGTTTAACACCGTTTTTTTTTTCAGTTACATCCCAGCGGCTGGAGCACCTACAATGGATTCCTGGTCTTTCTCTAATCTGTACAACCATCACATCCTTTTCTAGCCTCAAGCTACAATCTCACATAGGTCTATGATTATCAACCCTTTGGTGAGAGACATATAGTCGGAAAGAATGAGTTCCGCTGTCGGGTATCGAACCCAGGACCTCTAGATTGACAGTCCGACAAGCAACCACCTGCACTATGACGGCGGCTATCATAACTTAAAGCCAAGCCTCAAGTTTTCCTGTGGTAGGTAGATTTCAGATGATGATCAAGTTTTGCCTTAGAATCTTAACAGTGTAAACTTAAAGAAGCTCTTTTTTTCTATTCATTTTTCTTCATGTATGGGTGATACGTATTTGGAAGATACATAGAAGGACATTATATAAGTATGAACTTGTAATCAAAGATATTGTTTTGCAGTGTGAGCCTTACATTTTAAGGGATCAGTGCAAAACTATTTTAAGTGCCAAAAGGCACTTTAAATAGTTTTGCACCAACCCCTTTAATAATTTTCTATTAAACAAACATATTTTGCTTTATCACAACTTTAGACTACCCTAAAGTCATTGAATCAATTAGCCCTAAATTTGTTTCCTTAAATTTGATCATATGTACCACTGTCACCTTGTCACATATAGCCACATTGAGGGGTAAATGCAAAACTTTTGCAAGTGCCTTTAAATCTATAGACACATGCAATTGGTTTGGACTAAACACTCAATATCTATACCTGATTCCCCTTAATTCTGTTGAGTTGACTTGCATCTCTGGGTTGCCAGATATATCTAATAGATTGACATTTGATGACATCAAGGCTGTTATGGAAACATCCATCAGTCTGTTGGAGCCAACTTCTAAAACCTGTAATGTATAAATTGAGGATATTAAATGAGTGGTCATTGAATACCAAATCTATTTAACCCTTTCCTGTTTTACAAAATTTTGGACCTGTCCAAATTCAAAGGTTTTGCTGACGAAAATTTAAAGTGGGTTTTATTTGAAAAATGACCATTTAGTAGGGTAGAAAATAGTGTGGAAAAAGAAGAAATTGCTCGTCAGAAGCAATTTCTTCTTTTATCACAATGTTTTCTCAATCATAAAATCACAGGCACGTAAAAAGCAGGGGTTAAACAGCAAAGGGTTAATAAGTCATCTTTAAACCGATAAAAACAAGGCTGTTTCAGATGACGAGTTTGATTAATTCGGTATTCTATTAGCACAAGTTTGATATTCTATTACAAACATGACCTGAATTTTTGCTATTAAGCGAGTAAATTCCAGAAAATTTAAGATTGCAGTTCTAGTGAAACATGTTACACTGTTATGCATGTGTGCATGCATTATGACGTCAATTCCACAATGAAAATATAAAGTTTATATACGTTCTTGGCTCATTTGCATAGTTATTCCACTAGTGTAACAGTATTCACACACAAAATATTCAATGGAGCTATTTCACTCTTGCAAGATAGGTCATATTATAAAGACACTAGAAAGCCATGAATGGCTTGAGTCGCTCCACAGGCTTGAAGTTCTTGTAATAGCAAATCTAAGTTTTGACTAGATTTTTAGATTTTTGGGTTCTACTGCTGTTGAAATGATTTTAAAAATTTCCACTATTATAATATATAGAGAATTGACCTCCGCCAATAAAAGACATATTTTTCATCCAATCAAAATAATTTTTGGCTGCATGATAATGGATCACCAAAGGATCATACTAATGAAGTTTGATTGATATCCATCAGTTACATTCTGAGAAAATGATTTTCAAAGATTCCACAAAATAACATATAGAGAAATGACCTCCGCCATAAAATGCATATTTTTCATCTGATCACAAAAATTTTTGGCAGACTGATAAAGATTCACTCAAGAAGCATTTCAGTGAAATTTGGTTGATATCCATCTCTTACATTCTGAGAAAATGATTTTCAAAGTTTCCACTATATAACATATAGAGAAATGACCTCTGCCCATAAATTACATATTTTCATCCGAAAAACAATAATTTTTGGTAGACTGATAAAGGGTCACCCAAAGACCCTCCATGTAAAATTTGGTTGATATCTTTCACTTACATTCTGAGAAAATGATTTACAAATTTTCCACTATATAACATTTAGAGAAATGACCTCCGCCCATAAAATACATATTTTTCATCTGATCACAATAATTTTTGGTAGACTGATAAAGGGTCACCCAAGGATCATTCATGTAAAATTTAATTGGTATCCATTGATTAGAACCTGAGAAAAGTCACTTTTTACCATATTTGGAAATTAGCCACGCCCATTGAATCCATGTTTTTCATTGGATCAAAGTTACTTGAACAACTTTGAAAGAGGGTCACCCAAGGATCATTCCTGTGAAGTTTGGTTGAAATCCATCCAGTAGTTTCTGAGGAGAAGATTTTTAAAGTAAAAGTTTATGACCGGACGCACAGACGGACAGACGGACACACGACGGACACAACGCCATGACAATAGCCCCAGTGGCTTTCAGCCAGTGGAGCTAAAAATTAATGAGGGATGATTGTTTGCTTCAGTATACAATTGGTTTCTTTCATTAGGTAAACATCAAAAGGTATATTTTTTATGAGTGGCATGGACACAAGTGAAGATAAAGCTTTTGTTGTTCACAAAGTGAAAGATTAATTATACTTTAAATCACAACTGCAAAAGGAAAATTATCATAGACTTATTTCAAAATTTACAGTCCTTTCCTCTAAAATCCATAATTGTAAGTTAAAGGTTTGTTTATTGAATATATTTTGATAAAGGAAGTTTTGACAACCCTCTAAAAGAAACAAGAGGGCCGTTGGCCCTGGGTCGCTCACCTGAGAAAAAAAGCTTCATTACCTAGGTATGTCCATGCAACCACAGAAAAAAGAGATTTTCACTTATTCAATCAGATAACATTTGAAATAATCCCCCCCCCCCCCTGCTCCTCCCCTGGTCATTATTTATTTAAGCTTTTTTCATAGAAGGTCTGTGATCAGCAAATCTATGCCAGATATACAGGCTGAGTCTGAGACTTTTAAAGTTTTCTTAAATGAGTTGAATAATCCATGTCAAATATAAAGGCTGTAGGGATTCAAAATTCTCAACAAAGCACTCCCCCTCCCCCAAGATGCTCTGCACTTGGTGAATCTACAGTCATGGTTTTAGCTAATTCAATTAATGTCCATATGCTGATCATCCATACCAATTTTCAAGTCTGTAGGACTCTTGGTTCATTAGAAGAAGTTTAAAGATTTCAAAAATGATCCAAAGTACTACCCCCTCCCCAAGACACTCAGCACCTGGTGACCCAACAGTTCTGATTTTAGCTATTTTCATTAATGTCCATATATTGATCACCCATAACAATTTTCAAGTCTGTAGATTCCTGATCCAGAAGAAGAATAAGGTTAAAGATTTCAAAATTGATCCAAAGTACTACCCCCTCCCCCCTAATGCTCCGCATCTGGCGACCCTACATTCATGATTTTAGCCATTTTATTTTAGATCCATATGCTTATCATCCATGCCAATATTGAAGTCTATAGGGCTCCTGGTTCATTAGAAGATGAAGGTAAATGTTACAAAATTTTCACAAAAGTACTACCCCCTCCCCCCATGATGCTTATCATCCATGCCAATATTGAAGTCTATAGGGCTCCTGGTTCATTAGAAGATGAAGGTTAATGTTACAAAATTTTCACAAAAGTACTACCCCCTCCCCCCATGTGCCCTGCATCTGGTGGCATTACAGTCATGATTTTAGCTATTTTTATTAAGGTCTTTGAGCTAATCCTCCATGCCAATTTTCAAGTCTGTAGGGCTTGTGGTTCAGAAGAAGAAGAAGGTTAAAGATCACAAAATTTTCACAAAAGTACTACCCTCTCCCCCCTGATGCTCCGCACCTGGTGAATCTACAGTCATGATTTTAGCTATTTATATAAAGGTCCATATGCTGATCATCCATGCCAATATTCAAATCTGTCAGGCTCCTGGTTCAGAAGAAGATGAAGGTAAAAGATTACAAAATTTAAACAAAAGTACTCTCCCCTCCCCCCCTGGTGCTCCGCACCTGGCAGCCCAACAGATATTATTTTAGCTATTTTTATTTAGGTCTATGAGCTGATCCTCCATGCCAAGTTTCAAGTCTGTAGGGCTTGTGGTTCAGAAGAAGAAGGTTAAAGATTACAAAATTTTCACAAAAGTACTACCCTCTCCCCCCTGATGCTCCGCACCTGGTGAATCTACAGTCATGATTTTAGCTATTTATATAAAGGTCCATATGCTGATCATCCATGCCAATATTCAAATCTGTCAGGCTCCTGGTTCAGAAGAAGATGAAGGTAAAAGATTACAAAATTTTAACAAAGTACTCCCCCCTCCCCCCTGATGCTCCGCACCTGGCAGCCCAACAGATATTATTTTAGCTATTTTTATTAAGGTCTATGAGCTGGTCCTCCATGCCAAGTTTCAAGTCTGTAGGGCTTGTGGTTCAGAAGAAGAAGAAGGTTAAAGATTACAAAATTTTCACAAAAGTACTACCCTCTCCCCCCTGATGCTTTGCACCTGGTGAATCTACAGTCATGATTTTAGCTATTTATATAAAGGTCCATATGCTGATCATCCATGCCAATTTTCAAGTCTGTAGGGCTCCTGGTTCAGAAGAAGAAGAAACTTAAAGATTACAAAATTTACCCAAAGTACTCCCCCCTCCCCCATGGTGCTCCGCACCTGGTTGCCCAAAAGATATAATTTCAGCTACTTTTATTAAGGTCTATGAGCTGATCCTCCATGCCAAGTTTCCAGTCTGTAGGGCTTGTGGTTCAGAAGAAGAAGAAGGTTAAAGATTACAAAATTTTCACAAAAGTACTACCCTCTCCCCCCTGATGCTCCGCACCTGGTGAATCTACAGTCATGATTTTAGCTATTTATATAAAAGTCTATATGCTGATCCTCCATGCCAAGTTTCAAGTCTGTAGGGCTCCTGGTTCCGAAGAAGAAGAAACTTAAAGATAACAAAATTTACCCAAAGTACTACCCCCTCCCCGCTGGTGCTCCGCACCTGGTGGCCCAAAAGTTATAATTTTAGCTATTTTTATTCAGGTCTATGAACTGATCATCCATGCCAAGTTTTAAGTCTGTAGGACTACTGGTTGAGAAGAAGAAGAATTTTTAAGATTTTCTTAAAATTTCACCTTTGTTGCCATAGCAACCAGAGTTTTTCATGGATTTCAATTCTTTTAGCTATTTTTGAAGGGGACCACCTAAGCAACATTTCTGTAAAATTTAGAGTTAATTGGCCCAGTAGTTTAGGAGGAGATGTCGTTTAAAGAAATTGTTGACGGACGCCGGACGCCGGACGACGACCGAAGACGGACGCCGGATGAAAGGTGATCACAATAGCTCACATGAGCACTACGTGCTCAGGTGAGCTAAAAAGTGCATTCTTAAACTTAAAAATTCATAGATTGATCAAAATATTCTACATACAAAAAAAAAAACATTCTTTTTTAACATTTAGGATTTGGACATTTCATATTTTGCTTTCTATTTTACAACAGTATACTTATTTCAGTAGTTTATTAATTGTTTAAAAGATACATGAACAAGTGCATGAACAAGTGCATGCGATGCAATACAGGAGTCCCCCACCACTTCTTCTCAATGAGATCTACCAATGTACAAAGTTTGAAGTTGCTAGGGCTTATAGTTTAATAGATAAGTACGGGACAAAAATGTAAGGATAGAAACAACAAAGCGCATTAACTCAAAAAGTGGACATGGCAGAGTGACAGTTCTTGTACATGACACTTGTCCTCAATGATATCTATAAGTGTAGCAAGTTTGAAGTTTCTAGCACTTATGGTTTAGAAGATATGTTCCGGACAAAAATGTAAAGGTAAAAACAACAAAGGGCAATAACTCAAATAGTGGGTGTGGCAGAGTAACAGTTCTTGTACATGACACTTGTCCTCGATAAGATCTATCAGTGTACAAAGTTTGAAGTTGCTAGCACTTATGGTTTAGGAGATATGATCCGGACAAAATTGTAAGGGTAAAAACAACAAAGGGCAATAACTCAAAAAGTGGGCGTGGCAGAATTACAGTTCTTGAACATGACACTTGTCCTCTATAAGATCTGTAAGTGTACAAAGTTTGAAGTTGCTAGCACTTATAGTTTAGGAGATATGATCCGGACAAGAATGTAAGGCTAAAAACAACAAAGGGCAATAACTCAACAAGAGCCGTCAGAGACGGATTATGCTCCCCGAATAAGGCATTGTCACAAAAACAAGAGCCATGTTGGACATGGACATCCCCTGCCACAAAAGCTTGATAGTAAACTGCAGCCTAATAGAATAAAGATTCTTTTGTACTGTCAGAGATTTACCTCCTATTAAATCTAAGTATTAAAAATAACAAACGGCAATAAATCCAAAATTATGCAAGCAAGGGTTATAGTTCTGGTGTATTGCACATCTCCTCCATGAGATCTATCCACCCATAAAGTTTCAAGTTGATAGCTATTATACTTTAGGAGATATGCTCCAGACAAAATCTAAAAGTATCAACAAGAGGACCCTGAGGGCCCTTAATCGCTCACCTGATATTTCAAGTAAATTATCATTAAGACTCCATTTCCTATGATATGGCATGAACCTTCCCATTTTCAACAGAGTTCATTCTTGTGACCTGGCAAACATTTTGATCAAGTTTCATGAAGATTGGACTATATTTGTGGCGTTTGGAGCTCTTACGAGAAAATTGTCATTAAGGCCCCTTTTCCTGTGATATAGCATGTATACTTCCCATTTTCAAATGAAATCATCCTCATGACCTAACAAACATTCTGACAAAGTTTCATGATGATTGGACCATATTTGTGGCTTCTAGAGAGTAAACAAAAAAATTGTCATTTAGGCGCCTTTTCCTGTGATATGGCACCGATCCTTCCCATTTTCAAAAGACTTCATCCTCATGACCTAACAAACATTCTGACCAAGTTTCATGAAGATTGGACCATATTTGTGGCTTCTAGAGTGAAAACAAGAAATTCGTCATTAAGGCCCCTTTTCCCGTGATATGGCACGGATCCTTTCCATTTGAGCAATTTTCATAAGGGACCACCCAAGGAATATTTCTGCCAAGTTTGGTTGATTTTGACCAATAAGTTTAGGAGGAGATGTCATTTAAAGATATTGTTAACAAAATTGTCATTAAGGCGCCTTTTCCTGTGAAATATCACGGATCCTTCCCATTTTCAATAGAATTCATCCTCATGACCTAACAAACATTCTGACCAAGTTTCATGAAGATTGGACCATATTTGTGGCTTCTAGAGTGAAAACAAGAAATTTGTCATTAAGGCCCCTTTTCCCGTGATATGGCACGGATCCTTTCCATTTGAGCAATTTTCATAAGGGACCACCCAAGGAATATTTCTGCCAAGTTTGGTTGATTTTGACCCATAAGTTTAGGAGGAGATGTCGTTTAAAGATATTGTTGACAAAATTGTCATTAAGGCGCCTTTTCCTGTGAAATATCACGGATCCTTCCCATTTTCAATAGACTTCATCCTCATGACCTAACAAACATTCTGACCAAGTTTCATGAAGATTGGACCATATTTGTGGCTTCTAGAGTGAAAACAAGAAATTTGTCATTAAGGCCCCTTTTCCCGTGATATGGCACGGATCCTTTCCATTTGAGCAATTTTCATAAGGGACCACCCAAGGAATATTTCTGCCAAGTTTGGTTGATTTTGACCAATAAGTTTAGGAGGAGATGTCGTTTAAAGATATTGTTGACAAAATTGTCATTAAGGCGCCTTTTCCTGTGAAATGGCACGGATCCTTCTCATTTTCAATAGAATTCATCCTCATGACCTAACAAACATTCTGACCAAGTTTCATGAAGATTGGACCATATTTGTGGCTTCTAGAGTGAAAACAAGAAATTTGTCATTAAGGCCCCTTTTCCCGTGATATGGCACGGATCCTTTCCATTTGAGCAATTTTCATAAGGGACCACCCAAGGAATATTTCTGCCAAGTTTGGTTGATTTTGACCCATAAGTTTAGGAGGAGATGTCGTTTAAAGAAAAAGCTGACGCCGTGACGGACAGACGGACGCCGGACAACGATCGATCACAATAGCTCCCTTGAGCACTTCGTGCTCAGGTGAGCTAAAAATAACAAAGGGCAATAACTCCAAAATTATGCAAGTAAGAGTTGTAGTTCTTGTGCACTGCACTTCTCTTCCATGAGATCTATCCACCCATAAATGTTCAAGTTGATAGCTATTATACTTTAGGAGATATGCTCCAGAAATAATCCAAGTATCAAAAATAACAAAGGGCAATAACTCCAAAATTATGCAAGCAAGAGTTGTAGTCCTTGTGCATAGCACTTCTCCTCCATGAGATCTATCCACCCATAAAGTTTCAAGTTGATAGCTATTATTCTTTAGGAGATATGCTCCAGACATAATCTTAGTATCAAAAATAACAAAGGGCAATAACTCCAAAATTATGCAAGCAAGAGTTGTAGTTCTTGTGCACTCCACTTCTCCTCCATAAGATCTATCCATCCATAAAGTTTCAAGTTGATAGCTATTATACTTTAGGAGATATGCTCTGTGGTCAGATTTCAAAGACTCAAATAAGCTGTTATCTTATACAGCTAACATAAAGGTAACAAACATTAAACCCCCTTTTTTTGCATGACATACTTTAAGACACAAATTTCAAATAGTTTAGGGTAAAGAGCATCTGATTTGCTAATCAAATGTGAAATTTCATCAAATTCTGAGCATAAGACTAGGAGAAATGAAAGAATAACTGTATTTTACGCGCTAACGTAAAGGTAACAAACATTAAGCCCCCTTTTTCCATGATATATATTTTTTTACGTTAATTTCAAATTGTTTATAGTAAAGGGCATCTGATTTGCTACTCAAATATGAAATTTCACTAAATTCTGACTGTTACACTAGGAGAAATTTGGGAAAAACTGTTTTTAACTCTAAGTCCCCTTTTCCCGTGACAAGGCCTCAAATCCCAAAACCATCACAGATGCATCATCACTATATCATAGGGAGCTCACATGGTAAGTTTCATTCAATTTGGCCCAGGGGTTATGGAGAAATAGGTGGGGACGGACGGACGGACAGACGGAATTACAGATGTACGGACCTACGGACAGACAAAGCGGCGGCTATATGCTCTCCCTTTGGGGAGCATAAAAAGTGGGCAAGGCAGAGTAACGGTTCTTGAACACGACACTTCTCCTCTATAAGATCTATAAGTGTACAAAGTTTGAAGTTGCTAGCACACATAGTTTAGGAGATATGTTCCGGACAAGAATGTAAGGCTAAAAACAACAAAGGGCAATAACTCAAAAAGTGGGCGTGGCAGAGTAACGGTTCTTGAACATGACACTTCTCCTCAATGAGATCTATAAGTGTACCAAGTTTGAAGTTGCTAGCACATATGGTTTAGAAGATATAGCCCGGACAAAAGTGTGACAGACAGACGGACGGAACGGAGCAAACCTATAGTCCCCCAACCGGTAACCGGTGGGTGACTAATAAACTCACAAGTCAGATTGAAAATTCATTTTGTGATCTTACTTCAATATAATATGAGCCTGTGCATGAGATTTCCAACTGCATCTGCAGTCTGACCAGAGTCTTAACTATGCATTTAGTAAAAAGAAAAGGTCTCAAAGTATCTGTAGACCATCGGGTAACTTTATACTCACAGAATGTGGCTTTCTCTGCTACTCAATGTTTGCATCTCATGAAATTTCAAATTGTTGGAAATGTCACGCACAGGCTCATATTGCTTGTTGAACTATAAGAATATTCATACCCTCAAGTTAGGCGAACATCTAAAATCTGGAAGTTCTTTCAATAAGTTGGCATTGGAACGGAGTGCCTGTATTTTTGTATGTCTCCCCACACATTTGGGTAAGTGACGTAACAAGTTTCCTGATATGTTGAGTTCCTGAAGTGATTCCAACTTTCGTAAATCTCTGAAATACATGATAGAAATAAGAAATATAGGATCTATCCAGTAAAGATTTAGATTTGACCTAATAACTATGCCCCCTGTAGAAAGCAGTTCTTAGGATACTTTGCGGATGTTGTGAATGAACTGTGTGGCTCTCCATTTAGTCTAGTTTTCTCGACTTCATAAACATGAAAAATATTTATGCTAGAAAAATTTCTTTCGATATTGGCAATAGCAATACATTTTCCTCTTATAATATGATTGATTGATTAAATGGAGTTAACAAGAGTTGTCCGCTGACAACGTAGCTCGCCCAAACAGCTGCTTGTCACAAACAGCGCTTGATCGAAGACCGAAGTTCAAAGTGGTTTCTTTCAATGTTAAAGTCCATGATCTAATATATATCTGTTTGAGTAGTAATTAAGAAATATAAAAACTTTTTTTGTTTTAATTGCATGTATACAGTTAGGGTAAAGTGAAAGCCTACAAGCAGATGAGGTTACCAATGGAATTTCTTTGTATCAAACATGAAGTTTTTCTTTAAAATTCTTCTAAGTCCACAAAAGGTCAAGATCAAGGTCTAATTGTGAAGGACCTTGGTCTCTGTAGAAGCCTATTACCTAGTGAGTATGAGTATGAAGTAATAATGTCCCTGAGTAAAGCATTTAGAAAATATAAGCAAAGTTAAATTTTTGGTTAAAGTTTTTCAGTTTAAGTTTTTCCAAGTCCATAAAAGGTCAAGGTCAAGGTCAAATTGTCAAGGCCCTTGGTTTCTGGTGAAAGCCTTTCATCTGGTGACTATGTATATGAAGTAATGAAGTCCCTAGGTTAAAGTATTCAGAAAATATAAGCAAGGTTAAAGTTTTTGGTAAATGAATTTCGGTTAAAGTATTTCTAAGTTTATAAAAGGTCAAGGGCAAATTATCAAGGAACTTGATCTCTCACAAAAGCCTATCACCTAATGAGTATGTATATGAAGTAATGATGTCCCTAGGTTAAAGCATTCAGAAAATACTAAGCAAGGTTAAAGTTTTTGGTTAAAGTTTTCAGTTAAAGTTTTTCTAAGTCCACAAATGGTAAAGGTCAAGGTCAAATTGTGAAGGACCTTGGTCTCTGGTAAAAGCCTATCACTTGGTGAGTATATATATATGAAGCTATGATGTCCCTAGGTTAGAGCATTAAAAAAATAAATGCAAGGTTAAAGTTTTTGGTTAAAGTTTTTTGGTTAAAGTTTTTCTAAGTCCACAAAGGGTCAAGGTCAAGGTCAAATTGTCAAGGACCTTTGTCTATGGTGAAAGCCTATCACCTAATGAGTGTGCATATGAAGTAATGATGTCTCTAGTTTAAAGCTTACAGAAAATATAAGCAAAGTTAAAGTTTTTTTGGTTAAAGTTTTTGGTTAAAGTTTTTGGTTAAAGTTTTTTTGAAAGGGTCAAGGTCACAGTCTAAAGGTCATTTCGACATGGATGTTGGTCTCAAATGAAAGCCTATGCCCTAATGAGTGTTTCTGTAAAAAATAAAGCCTCTAGGATAAATATTGATAGAAATAAAAACTTTAACCTAATGCGGACGCCGACACCGACGCTGACGCCGACGCCGACATCCGAGGGTATGACAATAGCTCTTCCGAGACTTTCGTCCCGGGCGAGCTAAAAACCACTTTCATGGAGTTTACAGCCACTTTCAACATTTCTAAAGTTATTTTGCATGGCGGGAGCACCTAACAATGGATTCCTGGTATTTCTCTCACAAGTACAACCATCACATCCTTTCATAGCCTCCAGTTGCTATCTCACAAAGGACTAAGATAGTCAGAAAGTAAGAGTGCCGCCATTGGGCATCTCTAGACTGACAGTCTGATACGCTACCAACTGCACTATGACGGTGGCTTATCAAAATATGACTTACATAGCCAGAGTGAAATAACCCCGTTGAATATTTTTGATATCACACAGGCGTTATTACACTAGTGGAATAACTATGCAAATGAGCTAAGAACAAAGAACATTGTTATATTTTAGTAAGGAAAATGATGTCATAATCGATCTGCTGACAGCATTTTGCAAACGGCATTATATGTTTCGCGGTATAACATGAATCGATTAATATTGTAATTTTCTAGTTTTATCACCAAAATTCAGGTCATATCATAATAGAATATCAAATTGTGCTCATCAAATACCAAATTTTAATTAAATGAGTCATCTATAAACAGATAAAAACTCGGCACAGCCTCGTTTTTATCTGGTTATGGATGACTCATTTTATAAATTTGGTTTTCAATGACCACTCATTTAATATCCTCTATATTAAATATACCACATTCTACTTTTAATCTATTCTACTTACCTATCATGTATTTCTGTGATTCGATTATAAGCCATGTGTAAGATTTTGAGTTTATAAAACAGACAGATCTTGGGTACGACTTCATCACTCAGGTTGTTGGCTGATAGATACAGCTCTTGTAGTTTGTTTTGATACACATTTTCACTCGGGCCTGGAATGTTCTCTAGTCGGTTGTTGGTCAAACATATATACCTCAACCTGCAATAAAAGAAGTAGATCCATATTAAACAACCAATCTTGTTCAATGTTGTATTTGATATTCATAACAAGGGATCTGATTGGCCAAGATATCACTTTGGCTAATCAATAAATCCAGGGGTCAGTGCAATACTATTGTAAGTGCCTTTAATTATATAGGCACTTACAAAAGTGATGTACTGGCCCATCGAAATACTCTATTGTTTATTGATATCATCAGAATTCCAAATTTGGAACACTAGTGTGTGAATAAATTACTAGTAATAATGACAAACTTGTTTTTCTACTTTGATTTTGTTTGTTTTGAAGCACATTTCATGTTCTTTAGCATTTTTGCGAAAAATGTCAATCTTAAGCCAATAATATTTGAATTGTTTGTACCACCCCATCCTGTAGAATGATAAAACACTCATAACAAGGTGCCAAAATGTCACAAGATACGTCCGTCACACTGCTTAGTATTAACTGGGGGTTTGAATAGAACTGAGGTTATTTTGAATGCATATTTTTTGCACCCATGAAGTTTCATGATCCTAGCTATTATACTTTGAGAGATATACTCCGGACAAGATTCTAGTCTGAAAAACAACAAAGGGCAATAACTGAAAAAATAGGCCAGGTAGAATTATGGTTCTGGTACACTGCACTCCCCCTTGATGACATCTATACACCCATGAAGTTGCATGATCCTAGCTATTATACTTTTACAGATATACTCTGGACAAGGTTCAAGTCTGAAAAACAACAAAGGGCAATAACTCAAAAAATAGGTCAGGTAGAATTATGGTTCTTGTGCACTGCACTCCCCCTTGGTGAGATCTATACACCCATGCAGTTTCATGATCCTAGCTATTATACTTGAAGAGATATACTCCAGACAAGATTCAAATCTGAAAAACAACGAAGGGCAATAACTCAAAAAATAGGCCAGGTAGAGTTATGGTTCTTGTGCACTGCACTCCCCCTTGGTGAGATCTATACACCCATGAAGTTTCATGATCCTAGCTATTATACTTGAAGAGATATACTCCGGACAAGATTCTAGTATGAAAAACAACAAAGGGCAATAACTCATAAAATAGGCTAGGTAGAGTTATGGTTCTTGTGCACTGCACTCCCCCTTGGTGAGATCTATTCACCCATGAAGTTTCATGATCCTAGCTATTATACTTGAAGAGATATACTCCTGACAAGATTCAAGTCTGAAAAACACCAAAGGGCAATAACTCAAAAAATAGGCCAGGTAGAGTTATGGTTCTTGTGCACTGCACTCCCCCTTGGTGAGATCTATACACCCATGAAGTTTCATGATCCTAGCTATTATACTTTAAGAGATATACTCAGGACAAGATTCAAGTCTGAAAAATAACAAAGGGCAATAACTCAAAAAATAGGCCAGGTAGAGTTATGGTTCTTGTGCACTGCACTCCCCCTTGGTGAGATCTATACACCCATGAAGTTTCATGATCCTAGCTATTTTACTTTTAGAGATATACTCCGGACAAGATTCTAGTATGAAAAACAATAAAGGGCAATAACTCAAAAAATAGGCCAGGTAGAGTTATGGTTCTTGTGCACTGCACTCCGCAATCATGAGAAGAATACAATTGCCAAGTTTGAAGTCCATCGGACTTCAAGTGACAGAGTTATGCTCCGGACAAAGAAGTGGACGCCGCCAGACGCCCGACGTCACAGGTGATCCCATAATACGTTCCGTCTTCGACGGGCGTATAAAAATTCAAGAAACAATATGCCTGGTACCTTACTTTGCATATACACTTTCTTAAAAAGTTGTTATCAAGAGAGAAATGCATCCTAAAACCTTTGGGTAGGTTGAATAATAGTCTAAGGTACATACCCTTTTTCCTATAATAAAAACATGTCCCCCCCCCCCCCACCCCCATCCCCCTTAATAGTAGCACCCCTATATTTTTTACTAAGAAAACCCACATCATACGCCTAAATTTTAGGAACATTTAGAGACTTCTTCTCTAATTTGAGATGAATTTCCTCTAAACCATCATTTATATCAATCATTTATATGATTGTTTAGAAGAAATTCACCTCAAATAAAAGGGAAAAGGGCCTAAATTACATCAATTCTAATTATCTGTTACATCAGAAAATTCACTCTAAATAAATGCTCCCTGACCATGTTATGTATAGCTCCCGGGAGCATTTTTTAGGAGAAATATGGTATGTAACATTTGAACCATGCACTCACTTAGGTAGTTTTCTGAAGAGATCATCAGGAAGTTCAGTAAGTAGATTGTGTTCCAGGCTTAAATCTTCCAGAGCACCATTTCCAACATCTGATGGGAGTTCATGAAGTTTATTATGGCTTAGTTGTAATGTCTTCAATTTCTGGGCATCACATAGTAATCTGTAATACAGAAATGGTTAGCTTCAATAACTCAGTGAAAAGCAGTTGTAACTGCCTATATGTTAATAGGCAGTTACAACTGTTTTCTGATGAATTTTCAATTTGATGTCTTGTAGCCTTTTGAATGATTTATGTTGTTGCCTTGTACCTTTTTCAATGGTTTTAAACATACAAAATATAGGTCTTGATGGATTGTTATCTTGTTATCTTAAAAATTTGATTATAGATTAATTTTTTTTATCAAAATGGTGAAATCACTGCATTATGCTAATTTTTCAAATCTTTTTCTAACAAACTACAGTATTTCTTGAGCAGTATTTTTTCTAAACACAATTCCACTCATAAGAGCAAAAGGCTCTAGAAGACCCGATAGTTGTGATCTTAAGGGTCGTTATTTCTTAAAGTTTTGGAGCCCCGCTTTAAGATATAGATTATTTCCTTTATTTGGAGCCCCGCTTTAAGATATAGATTATTTCCTATTTAAACTTGTTTTTATATAAATTTCGAGCTATTTCCTAATTAAAGGTAAAGTACTGTATATATTGACTATTTATAGCTCAACCTCAGGAAAGAATTGAAGACTGTTCTAAACAGTCTTCAATTCTTTTCTAAAGCTGATCCCAACGGAGGGTCTTTATGACTCGCATCAGATGGTTTTGAGGGTCCTGTCTACTATTATCTGAGTCTCAGACTCGCAAAACCTGTGTCCCTTTACACCCTGGTATTTCATTACTCTAAATTTGTTGCCAACATCCCTCTTTAAATTTTGAGCATTCTCCAAATTGATGCTTAGCAATAAGTCAGCCTTTTTCTAATATACCATTGGTGTTTGTTTACCACTTGTGAGATCTCGAGACAAGTGATTGTTTTTAATATGGAAGAGAATTTAGGCTGTTAGGAGGGGTTGTTCCCACTTCTAATCCCATTTGGTCTAAAAGTCAACTTCCCATTTAGTCTAAAACCAATATTTTGATAAATTCCTATTTGGTCTAAAAGTTTATTTACTCATTTGCTTGAATATTTATGCTTGATAATTTTCTAATATTTATATTTTCTGGTTAAATCATGTAAAAAGAATTTAACGATAGGTTTCTTATCAGAAACGATTTGAAAAAATACTATAAACTAATTTTTTTTATATAAAATTATAAGAAACATGTCAAAAAACATTTTGTAGACGAAATGGGAAATTGATACAATAAGGTGTCAAAAAGTTTTAGACCAAACAGGAATATTTGGTCTAAACCAATATTTTTATAGTGTAGACGAAATGGGATTAGACGAAGAGGGAATAAACTGTTAGGAGAGACAAATCCATCCCTAAAGAGGACTAAATAAATCCTACCTGCTTGGCAGTTCCAACAGTAGATTATGACTAGCATTGAGTTGTAATAAGAAGAAACAGTCGCTGATCCAGCCTGGTAAACCCTCTAATTTGTTACTGGAAAATATTGAATAGGAACAATTGAAAATAAGTAATCCGAAAAATTTGCCTATAGCTTTTTTGTAGCACTATGAAAAGTGTTTTTTGTCTAGAACTGTTTTAAAGATGTCACTCCTCACTAGTACTTTGCAGAAGCATTATCCAGGCATGAAATTGTTCCTTTAAGAATTTGATTAGATTCATTTTAATGAAATATTAGAGAAAATTATCCCTAGGTTAGGAAAGGAAGAAAATAAGTTCTGATCAAATATCTTGCTTTATATGTAAAGAACAAAATAATACTTTCTATCAATAATTTTCATATATCAAAGTGCTTTTGAAGGAAATATTGTAACCATTATAAGTATTAAGCCACAAAAAGAGATACTCACTGAGAGAGATCCAGCATGGCCAGCCATTCTGGTTTTGGATTGACGGAAAATGAGGTGATTTCTGAAAATATGTTAGAAACAAACTTAACCCTCAAGTGTACTTTAAAACCAGAATATTTCTGCTTTGGCAGGAGGTAAAGTGAAAGATAAGCCTGTACATATGTGCAGTCTGATCTTAGTATATACAGTCAAAACTGTCAAAAGTGGCCCCCCACGGGACAAAGCAAAATCGGCCTCATACGGGAGTTGACCGCTTAATGGAAAATCTCCACAACCCCACCCCCCCCACACACATACACCCTGCCGCCGGGGGCCGTCGAGTCGAACAAAAATTGGCTAATATCATAACCCCATGGGATGGCACACCGAATATGTAGTATTCGTATCTAAAAGACTTTATATCAAAATCGGCAATAGGAGACCAAAACAATGTAAATAATTCTTGAATAGCGGTATTTACGATGTTTTGGTCATTCAGTATCAATATGTTCTCACCTGGGGAATGTAATCAGCGTATGTAAAAGAGCTGCATTTTGTCACAGGGACCCGAAAGAATTAATTAAACTTCATGTGAGAAAGATGATAATAAAGATTTTGACACAGATAATATTCCTGATTACTAAAAATTTATTATTATTCATTAGAGAAGGTGACAATTTCGAGTTCATTCCATGAAAGTATAAATGCGCTGGAGATACGATGTTTTTAGTGATTATAGTTTTCACAGGGGCAGCTTCCTGTGGATTTGGCGGCAATTTAATTCATGTGCGCCATATGTAAACAATGATCGGGTTTTCCGGCATGCTTGACGACGTAAGTTGGGGTCATTTGGAAAATCCCCAGAAATTTTCGACAAGCAGCGATGATTCCACAGAATCAACCGATACTAAATACAAAAACGTCAATTTTATTAATTTATTATTTTTTTTTCTTCATTTGTGTGTGTCATTAAATTTCCCTGAGAGAACGTGATTTTTGGCGCAAAGAAGAGAAAAACGGTTATTCTGATTATACTTCCGGAGCTGACTAAGGAAAATTCCTTCCGAAATCAATTTGTTGTATAAATCTTTCAATAGTTTGGGCTATCAGCAATGTTTATGTTAAATAGGTTGGTTAATTGAAATATTAATTATTTGCTACCATTATCAATCAAATAATATGCTGGCGGCTCAGAAACACAAATTAGTAGAGGTGTTGATTAGGTAAACGTCACAGTAAATGCATGAGATAATCCAGACGGGTTATCGATTTTTTCGTTAATCAGCCAGTCACCTGTCATAATTTGATGACTCCTGTGACCGCTTAAGGGGATGTAAAATGGGTGCAAATCAGACAATTAAGGGTGACCGCCGACTGCATACATCAGAATGCCGCTATTCACAGTTACTTTAAAGAGCAAATTTGTGCGGGCGGACCTGAGCTGGCCGCATACGGCAGTGAGACCGCTATTCTCAGGTGACCGCTCACACAGTTTTGACTGTATATACCATCTGAATTTAAATTTGAAACCACAAAAATTTCAAAATAAATACCAAATAACCATTCGTGCATCCAGTTCTTTTGGCAAATAGACTTTAAAGTAATTTAGTTCAAGTCATATGAGCATGATGAGAGTCATTTTCATGTTGATATATCCATGAATAAAGTCTGATGGAGGAGGAGGAGCTATATGCAAAAGGTAAAATAAGAGGGCAGAGCCTGAGTACAAAACAGTTGTTACTGCCTATAACTACATAGACAGTTACAACTGTTTTCACTGAGGCATCAATAAAGGCAAAATGTTTTGTAAAAAGTGCCTTGTTTTGTATGCACTTGCATGAAAAGTTAACTACCATTTTGATAAGTATGCAAACATTGTTGTTGTTGTTTTTTGTCATAAATATCATAACTCACCATTATGGGACGCTGATAATGTTTTTATGGCACCTCCACTGACCTGAAGACTGTGGATTTTATTGCGATCACAATTTAAATACTCTAAATTCCGTAAAGATCTCACATCCAAGTCCGTCACTGAATTATCGCGAACATCAAGATGCGTCACTAATTCCAACAAGTGAAACTTTGCCATTTCACTTGGCACTAAGGTCAACTTATTCATTCTGAAGTCTATCTTTTTGATATGTGGCATTTTACTGAGAACATCATGTGGTAACTTTTCAATCCTGTTTCCTGCCATGATAAGACTGTCTATACGCAGCAGGGAATCATGGGACTGTAGAAGGACTGCAGGGATTGTTGTGAAGTGATTGAAGGCTAATACTAGGACTAGAAGTCGAGACATTCGACACATTTCGTCAGGCAGGTAGTTTAGGTGATTGTTATGAAGATGAAGCATCTGTAGGCTGGAGAATAGTAACAAATTCAGGGATTATAGAGCTACAGATACAGGGGATTTTATAAATTTTAGATTGAAGTATTTTAACAATAAAAGCACAAACCTTAAATGCAAAACCAAATGTTGAACACTGTTTCTTTAAGTTAGCAAAATAACCATTCTTTTTGAAATTAGTGTTTAATCCATCTATCAAATTGAATCTATGAATTGAAATTCTTACAGAAATTTTTAAATCTTCAAAATTTGGCAAATGCATGATGAATCATTTCATATTCTTTATTACCACAAAATTACATTTATTAAAATACAGAAAGCCCCTTACTTATCAAGGTCAACGATATCTGGAGGAAGGTCTTCTAATTTATTGCTGGCCAGATTTAACTCTGTTAGTGTTCTCATCTTGCACACAGCCATCGGAAAACACCTCAAGTCATTGTCAGCGAGATTCAAACTACGAAGATTGCAGAATCTGAAATAGAAATGAATTGATTTATCTGTACTTCCTAATTGTCATCATAAAATGGTGCATAAAACATCTGTCGAATTTTTAGCGACCTTGATTTTGTGGGTATGGGCCTTTATTAGGGCTACAAGAGTTTGAAAAATCACATCAAAAATGGTAGATTTCAACCTCTGAAAAAGGGAATGGGGTTTTCTTAGAAAACGGGGCTCTATTAGAATTTTTGCAGTAATATTGAGCAGTCAGTGTGAAACTATTGCAAGTGCCTATAAATAAAGAGATACTTATGATTGTTGCGCCCTTACCTTTTAATATATTCATACAAGACTGATCATAAATGAATAATTTTAATACTGTTCCTTGGATATAAAACCGTTTCAATTTACACATTAATATGTAAATATATTATTTTCATCTGAGAAGCCCTAATAAAACCAAAAGTTTTCAAGCTGTTCATTTCACTGAAAGATCTCCTAAAAAGAGAAAGCTTTTAATTTCTATTTACAATCTCTTAAAATGAAATTTAAATTATTTTATTTCTTTTTTTTCTCTACTGCTTGCATCTGTGTAATTTATCATTAGCTCTCTCTATCACATTTTCCATTAGTAAGCAATTCTAGGGGTTAAAACTATATAGAGGATAATCAAATGTTTCAGTGTAAGATCGATTTATATTTCATTGAGTGAATAACAAAAGCTATATTTTCACGAGTGGCAGAGCCACGAGTGAAAATGTAGCTTTTGTTGTTCACGAAATGAAATATTAATCTATCTTACTCGAAAAACAAACGATTTTCTATTTCTTTAATGCAAAAATGAGACAAAATGTGAAATTTCTAGGACATAATTTTCCTAAGGCGCGTCATTTTGCACGTGATTGCTATGCAACGTTCATCATGACGTCACTTATTCTGCCCCGCATAGACGACATCAAAAAGGGTGAAAAACACAAAAGCAGGATATAAAATTTTGATAATTTCACTGCTTTTGCAGTGAGATTATCAAGTGATAATCAACCATTATTTCTCGATAAACCACCGAAAAGCATTAAAGAAAGCAATATTATACAGGTCAGTGCAAAACTACTGTAAGTGCCATTATAGGCACTTACTATAAGTCAGCACTGACCCCTCAATGTATAACCACTTGAAACAGTTTTGCAATAACTCCTAAAAAGTTGAAATAGATTTTCCCTTTAACTACCTTAATCATAGGCAAGGCAATTATATACAGTGATCAACTGATTTTGACTGAACTATGTCTTGATGAGATAAATCCAAAAGAGTACCATCAACTTAAGACTTGTGCAAGTATTTACAAAATACTTCAATCTAAAATCAGAAATACCCCCTCAA
Source organism: Fragum whitleyi (assembly GCA_948146395.1). Classification (NCBI taxonomy): domain Eukaryota; kingdom Metazoa; phylum Mollusca; class Bivalvia; order Cardiida; family Cardiidae; genus Fragum; species Fragum whitleyi. Next base: position 14,538,216 of record OX411552.1, on the reverse strand, counting down.
TCTGAAATTCAAATAGTACCTTGGTAGATCATCCAGCCATCCTATGGTATAAATATCCTCCTCTATTGGCCGCTCTTTCAGAACGTTGTGACGTAGATTCAGGATTTCTAGACCATCATTAATGAACACAGTCTCGGGTAAAAATTCCAGGTGACAATTGGACAGGTCAGCCTTAGTGGGCAACTTTGAGGTGGCCTGAAATAATACAATTAATATTATTAACCCTTGTCATGCTTAAACTGAAATACCAGAAAAACTGCAGCTTTGGCAGGAGTTATAACCAAAGAATAGTCACATACATATGCACAGTCAGAGCTTTGACTAGTCCACCTGACATAGATTGAGGACTTCTGAACAATCTTACATGAATGTTATCAGATTCAGCTAAAAAATTCCAGGTGACACTTCAATGACAGGTCAGCTTTGGTAAGCAGCTTTAAGGTGGCCGGAAATAATACCATTACATGTATATGTATTCTGAATACAGAATATTTCTACTTTGGCAGCACATATGTGCTATCTTGATCTAAGTTTATGATACATGACTGTATGACTGTGTGACGTAGATTCAGGATTTCTAGACCATCGTTAATGAACAAAAACGATTAGTTCTGGGCCCAAGGTTATAAAACTTTTCTCGGGCTCAGCCGAAAACTTTCTATAATTTTGAATTTAAATAAATGTATGAAAATAAAGGATAATGTTAATGAGTTGTTATTTCTAACAACTTATTAATATTATCTTTTATGTCCATACATTGATACCAGTAATACAACATAATTACGCCTTCAATTTCAAGATGAAAATTGAGAACATTTTTAATCAAGAATGAGAATTTTTTTTATAAACTTGGGCCCTGATCATAATGTAACTAGTAATTTGGGTTAATCAAATTCCAGTCTGATCTTGTCCCACCCTACCTGTTACATTAGATTTGTTTGGAGGATAATTCAATATACAAGTATTTATAGGGGTCCAAAAACTATTGATTTCAATCTTGATCCAAGCTCTTTCAAGATGTAACTATGTTGTTTTTTAATAGAGAGAGACGCACAAGATTCTAACCAATGTCGTCCTCTTTTCTATCTCACTGGGGATTTATTTGTATAGTGTCCTGCCAAAATACATTATCTGCCCCTTGCAAGCACACTTACTACTCGGCCAACAGGCTAAATCTGTTAGTTCATTATAATATGACCTTCGTGGCGGGAGTGAAATAACCCCATTGAATATTTTTGATAGTACATGGGTGTTATTACACTATGCAAATGAGCTCAGAGCAATAAGCAACACTATTTTGTAACTACGAAAATGACATCATAATGTATATATTGTGACGTCAGTTTTAAACGGAGTTATAAGTTTCACAGAAAATTGAAATGTTGAATTTCAAAAATTTAGATGATTATTCGCAAAAATTCAAGTCATTTTATAAATAGATATAAAATTTGTGTTCATAAAATACAGAATTTATTAAACTCGTCATCTCAAAGAGATAAAAACTTGGAGAAGCCTCGTTTTTATCTGTTTATAGATGACTCATTTAATAAATTCAGTATTCCATTACCACTCATTCAATATCCTCTATTTATTCATCAGTCAGAAAAGCACTATCTTGAAAGTGCAAAAGTATTCCTGGCAGACCTGGAAGATCTGGTTGACTAAAGCTAGGTCAAACGTTTTTTCAAAAGTGTCTTTCAAAAGGACTCAAATTCGATAAATAAGCCTGTGAATGAGATTTCTAACAATTTCAAATGTGTACAAAGCAAAGATTCTGACCAGCCTGTGCATCCGCACAGTCTGACCAGATCTTCACTATCCACTTAGTAGGTAGATATGGTCTCAAAGTATCTGTAGACAATCAGGTAACTTTATATATAAAGTATTTGGCAGTCTATGCTAATCAATGTTTGCACCTCAATACCATTTCAAATTGTTGGAAATGTCACGCACAGGCTCAAATATGTATTTTTTTTACCTTTTTAGTTTTCCTCAGCCACTTGCTGTAATCTTTCTCCTCAGTGAAGGACAGATAGACTGACCTTTCACCTTGAAGGGTTGAGGTCAATTTAAGGACATAATCTTGACCTTTGACATGTTGGACCTCTTCTACAGAACCTTTAGCTAGCTGGACAATTGTGGGCTTGCCAGTCTTAGTCTTATCTGAAATACACACAGAATATCTTAGTTTTATTTGAAATATACACAGAATATCTTAGTCTTATCTGAAATATACACAAAATATCTTAGTTTTATTTGAAATATACATAGAATATCCTACTTTTATTTGAAATATACACAGAATATCTTAGTTTTATTTGAAATATACACAGAAATTTATGCTAGTCTTATCTAAAATACACACATAATGATGATAATTTGATGACTTGAATCTTGGTAACTTTATTACCCAAACATGCATGTGTTCAGGATGACAAATGGTGCACAATATTCGTAAATTATACCCCACTTTGCATGTGCACTTGTATAAAAAGAAGGATATAATCTACTAACAGTTTGCACCATTTTGTCGTCCTGAATGCGGGGCAGGTTTTGTTCATGGGCAACTAATCTTGTCAACTAAGCTTTGGATGACTGGTAAAAAGTTTGTCCTTCAGGAATACTAATTAACTCAAGAGCTTTGCCATTTTCAAATTGCATTGACTTTTCTGGAAACTAGAAATTCGGCTTCTGGTGGTTATTCAGTCAAGACATTTTAAGTTCTTTAATGCTTTAAAAAATTTCCAGCATCCTTGGAGATTGTTGTGGCATATCATAATTCATTGACAAAACACAGTAAAACAAAGTGTTTTGTTATCAAATTATAAGATTCCCAGTTTAAATCTTTTCAGTCGGCTTTGTTATTCCCAGCATTAACTCAAGCTGGAACATTGATAATCTTGATGTCACAAACCCACATGTTCAAGAATGGCTTGTGCTTTCATGTCTGCGCCTCTACTATTCCCAAGGTCTATTCTGCTGAATTGCCAAGGGTATCTGATCGGAGCTGTGCCTAACTTATAAGCAATCATCTAAATTAATACTTGAATAAATGAGATTTCTTATAATTTTTCATTTTCTCTTATATTAATTTTACCAGATTCAAACAGGATTAATATCCTTTATACTTAAATCTTATTTAGTGTATATAGAGACAAATCAAAATTTCCATGACTACTTCAGGGAATCTTTGCAGTCTTTTTGCACTTACGTTAATTGCTGAATCAGATTTGTACAAGTTTTGTGTTCAAATTGAAACATGCAGTTTAAATTTCATAATCAATGTTCATGTAAGGTGTGTTATACTTACCTCTATAAATAAGAAGTCTTGTGCCTGTTATCACACATAGACGTCTAACCCATTGATAAAGTAACTTCCCTTTTCTTACATATGCAAAGGTAGACAACTGGTTCCTGGAATAGGTGCTATCAGATACTGGCTTTCCTGCAATGGAAAAATAAGACAGAGTTACTTTCCCTTTCTGATATATATAAGGGTAGATAACTGGCCCCTGGAATAAGCAGTAGAGATAGACACTAGATTTCCTCTAATGTAAGAAAACAAGAACTATTTCCCTGCCAATCTTAGGGTAGAATAAATAACTGGTAACTTCAAACAAGGTTCTTTAAAAAATTTTCTAAATGCTTTTGTTAATACTATAGGCTTCTTATCTCTTACCAATTCTGACTGACTCAAACTAATCTATAATTTTTTAACTCCTACAGGAACCCACCAATGTGTTTAATTTTTCAATAAATACAAGTACCTGTAAAAATTTACTACACATTATTAACCCTTTCCTGTTTTACAAAATTTTGGACCTGCCCAAATTCAAAGGTTTTGCAGATGAAAATTTAAAGTGGATTTAATTTGGAAAATAACCATTTAGTAGGGTAGAAAATAGTGTGGAAAAAGAAGAAATTGCTTGTCAGAAGCAATTTCTTCTTTTTTCACAATGTTTTCTCAATCATAAAATCACAGGCACTTAAAAAGCAGGGATAAAACAGCAAAGGGTTAACTGTGAAAAATGCTTCAAAAGATATTGAAGACTAAAATAATGTATATTTTAAATTTACTTTTTTTTTAGATAAAAAAACAAAACTTATTCAAACCATTAAAAGAAAATGAAGCTAATTAATCCTTATTATGCTGAACTTTAAATATCCTTAATTTAACAGGGATAGACAAAGATCATTCTACACATATATGCCACCTGATTACCTGATCTTAGTCTTTGCCAAATGATCTTTATTGTCAAGGTATTTACTCAGCATTACCAGGTTTGATATACAATTTTTTTTTTATAATTGTTGCATAACTATGTAGTCTACCTAAACAAGAGATTTTTGTAAAATACAAAATATGATAAGTATTGTTATGGTTCTTATGCACTGCACTCCTCTCTAATGAGATTTATCCACCTGTGAAGTTTCATGATTCTAGCTTGCACACTTTTTGAGATATGCTCCCGACTAAAAAACAGTCTACGGAAGGGTGGACGGACCGACCAACCAACCAACCAACCGACTAGTGCAAAGCAATATACCCCCTCTTCTTCGAAGGGGTGCATAATTAAATAAAACATTAGGTTGTTGGGATGGGTAAGAAATTTCTCATTTCAAATAAATCTAAAAATTTCCACCAGGTAAAAGAGTAACCTATTGATGTATTTGGGTGAACAATGTAAAATACTTCTGGGTATAATTTCACAGACAGTAAATTTCATTGTAACAGGTCATTTTTAGGTAGCTATGTGAAAATGTGATAATATACATCACTTTTTGAAAACAGTTGTCATAGAAATTGGAAAACAAGTTTAAAAGTTCAAGTATGAATTGGGCTACTTTCCGGTGCAATTATCCCTTCATATTTTTGTATAATGGGATTAGATTTATAGCTATTGATGTCTCTCCTATGATTAAAATGTGAAGGTCCATTCTTGATCGACACATATAACTAAACAAGAGCTTTGCAGAGCGGCGCATATACCCCCAAAGGGGCTTGTCAGTAACCTTGGCTTGTCAGTAACATGAGCTTGAATGATTGCTAAAAAAATTGCAAACAGACAGACAGACAACTGGGGCCATAACATAGTATGACCTTTTGAGTGTAAGTTGAAAATGGTTTTATGCACAACTATACATCATTTTGCAAGTTTCAGATCATTCCAATTCAAAGTGTGACGAGTTGCTCACAATCGAATATAGTGAGTTTCAATCAATTAAAGGGCAGATAATTCAAGAAAGACCCAAGCTTTTTGAATTTCTGAAGTCTTATGCTCAACCAAATATCAGGGTTACATTGTGGCAAGATTCATTTCAATCCAATTAAATTTGTAGGTGTTGTGCACACACACAAAAAAAAAAAATCTCTAAATTTAAACCATTTTGTGAAGTAAATGGCAGATAAATTAGGAACTACTTTACATATGAAAACATACTTAGTCCTAAGCACAAATAGACAACCTGAGACACTGTGGCAAGTTTCTCTTTATTTCCATCCAAAATGTAAGAGAAATTGAGCTGACAAGAAATTTTGTTTCTTATCAACTCAAGGGCAGATAATTCAAGATAACTCAAGAATGACTGCAACATTTTGAATTGAAAAGTCTTATGCACAACTAGATATCATAGAGAGTAATTGTGTCTAGTTTCAGCTCATTCCAATTGATAGTTTAGGAGGAGTTGTGCACACAAAAAATTGCTAACGGACAGACAGACGGATAGACAGACGCACGACGGACACAACTCCATGACAATAGCCCATGTGGCTTTCAGCCAGTGGAGCTAAAAATGACCTTGACCTTAAATGATGACCTTGAACTTGGTACCTACAGAAAGGTCTTGTCCTAAGCAATGATCATGTGAAATATGAAGGCTCTATGACTTACAATTCAATAGTTATGACCAAGGTTATTTTTTTTAAAGAAATTTGACCTTGAAAAATGACCTTGACTGATGAACTTGAACTTGGTACCTACAGAAAGGTCTGTCTAAAGCAATGATCATATGAAATATGAAGAATCTATGACTAACCATTCAAAAGTTATGAACAAGGTTAATTTCTTTAAAGAAATTTGACCTTGAAAAGTGACCTTAACTGATGACCTTGAACTTGGTACCTACAGAAAGGTCTTGTCCCAAGAAATGATCATGTGAAATATGAAGAATCTATGACTAAACATTCAAAAGTTATGAGCAGGGTTAAAGTTTGTCACGCCAACCCCAACACCTATGCGAACAACGCCAAGGTGATCATAATACCTTGGGTATTCTTGGGAAACAGCTGACCAAAAAATGCTGGAATCCAGCATTTTCTTCCTTAAATCATTTTTTTCAGTCTTTATATATTATTTACTTTAGTATACTTTATCACTTTGATGTACTAAGTATCATTTAAATATCTGCTCTGGTATTTACTTGGCCATGGACAAGTGGCCTAGATAAATGCACTGTCCGTAAGTACAAAAGTCCATGTTTGACAAGTCGGGCATGGGAATTCCACAATCCTGATGAGCAAGGAGAGCAGCAGACGCCAAACCTATGGAATAAAGAAGTCCATGAGAAAATTAAGGAGTTTGAATTCTCTTAATCTTATTAAGGAGAACATTGCCGAAAAGAAGAAACAGCCTTTTTCAAGCAACTTCTTCTCTTTGACAATAGTTTTATGATCTCTTATAAGATTTTTTTTTTTTAATCACTAGTAGATGTAATCAAAGTTATCTGGAAAAACTGTAGAATTGAACAGATTTCATATTTCATTTAAATATTCTTTTCAAAGGATAAAATGTTTAAGTGTTAACGATTTACCTGCATAAAACTGGACTAGATAGGATAAATCTTCCATAGCACCGACTTCTTGTATTTTCTGAAGATCTGTGTATCCGATTTTGTGTAAATAGTCATTCTGCATTGCTAACGGACTATCAAAGGGTTCCAGTCTACGAATTATATCACCGTTAAATTGCACATGTAATGAATTAGGGGGCATCCCACTTTGGATACAAAGTTTTTGAGCTGTCGTTGAAAGTGTACAAGGAAATAAACGCGGATTAGAATCCAAGTCTGATTTATACACACGCACAAACCCATTACTCGTATCTGCCTCGATCCATTCTGTCACATCAACTTCAGGCTTCCGTGTGATCGGAGACTGAAAATGAACTCCGTCATATTTGTTCACCTCTTTATATAAATCCACAAGTGAATCAGATAGATCCCATGTATCATCGTCATTTGTTTTATCGCTATCAGACCGGTTGTTTTTCTGTAAAATGCCAGGTTGTAGAAAATCGCCGACACTCCACCAAGCCTCACTGCCACGATATTTGGCTTCTGAACTGCCATCTGATCTGGGGCTAGGTTCAGCCTGACTGTATGAGCTGTGGGTACCCAGCGTCTCATGGCTGGACCCTGTGGGCATTTCTATCTCAACACTAGTTCTGAAAAGATAAGATTATCTGATATAATAAATTTGTAATAAAATCATTATCTAAAAACCATCTTTTTCAAGTGATGTAAGATTTAATTGTCATGTAGTTGTAGATACAATTCTTACCCATCTCAGATAAGTTTTTTTACCAAGTTCAACCCATTACACACACCCTAAGAACTGTTACAACGGACAAATACCTCTTCATGAAAACATGTTAAGGATTCGCAATGAAAACAGTCAAGGTTTCTGTACTTACGGAAAACAAAAACGCTACACCTTTCAAAATAATGTCTTTTATCCATCGAATTTAAAAAAGACAAGTGTAGCTTTTACAGTCTGATGCTCCGCATTATCATTTACTTTCATATCTTATCCTGCAAATAACTAGAACTTTGAAGATTAAAGGGAAATTAGAAGTAATGTGTGTCATTTTTCAAAGAAAATGCATTTAAAGCTTTTAGATTGCGTTTCATATTGGAAATTCATGCAATCTCAAACAATAATATCAAATAAAAATAATTTGTAATATTTTCCTCCCTATAATCACAACTGAAAATAAAAAAAATCGAAAAAATAAAATACAATATATGTTACGATGCATAACAGAGAGTGTTACAGTATAGTAACTACATCACTAATATAGGTTACAGATTCTTATGGAAAACATTTCTCATGTTTTATTTAATTGAATGGGATTAATTAGCTACTCTAACCATGATTTCCTGTCTGTCCGTATGTCTATCCGTCCGCCCATCTGTTAACTTACACTTATTTTCCTAAAAGAGTCCACAATCTCTATTTGATTTACATCAAATTTTCACATAATGATTATACCAACATCAGAATATTTTTGTTCGAATTTAGTTCGAAAAACATCAAAGGAAAATGGAATTTAAGGAATTTTGATTACAATATACTCGTTGTAGTATTAGAGTCAGGGCGGTGAAGTATTAATGCAAAAAGGGCCTTATGATAATTGGTGAATTATCCCAACCCTTAAACTCAAATTTAAGAATTGGTTTAATATCTAGTACAAGAAGTTCAAGAACTAGTTCAAGAACTGGTTCAAGAGCTAGTTCGACTGTTCTTAAATTGCCATTCAAGTTCTAGAACCAGTTCTTGAACTTTTTCGCAGGGAAGAATGCATTAGAGCATCCCAGGCTCTCGTGGACGTCCTGTGATTTCGAAAAACTTAAAAACTAAAAACTATAATCATCCAGTAATTCGGTGGGTCTATCCTCTCAGAAAATATTTTAGATCAGAGCACGGCTTGCTGTTTTGACCTTTTTATACAAATCTCGGAGATAGTTCAGAAGGTTTGATTGGCTTTTTATATAGACCGAATAAAGGTTCTTTTCCCTGCAATTCTCGTATTTACTTCAATGCAAATTAGTGTCCATTTTCAATAAAAATGCGAAACAGGACCTTTTTGTGCTTAGATTTATGTTTTTAGATAATTTCACCTCAGGGTTGTATTTTCCTTAGAATTTCAAAAGCAACTTTAACAACACACTTGGCTGATGCCATTTGTAAACATGTCTAGTTATAAAATAAGCGCCAAGGCCCCATTTATAACATTTTTAAAAATAGCAAATGTAGATTTATTTGAACAAAAGTTTCATGTTTGAGAAAGACTGAGCGAACAATCGTAACAACGTCATTTGTAGAAGAGATTTAAACCGATGATTTTGAGAATGTTCAATCCATTTGGATTTGGAGATTTTAAGCTTTTCTTGATCTCTTTCATTTAAAGCAGGTGAATGTTTTACGATTCGTATAATTAACATTTGCGAGTGCTTTCTTATCCTGAAAGTAAGACAGATATAAATAAAAAGAAGGAAGGCATACTGTTTTTCATAAATTAAAATGGAGATCAGAGTGTTATTTTTAGATATATCGCATTAAATGAAGTTTTGGGACTTTTCTCCCATCTACCTCGTATTTCGCCTAAAAGACTTAGATGTAAGATAACTCGGATTTTGTTGCGCTTTCTTTTTGTGTTTTTTGAAAATCCAGGCGTCAAGAAAACTGGAATTTTTGTATGTAATAAAAATGGCAGAGTTTGTAACGCTGTAGCGAAGATACTGTAACATACCAAAAGAATTAGGCAGAGTTCGTAACATACGCATAAAATTGAAATAATGCAAAAGTTTCGAAACAGAAGACATTCTTTTTAGATAACGGGTATAATAGAGGAGACTGAGGGGTTTTAACAACAAAAAGATAAAATGTTTCAATATTTCTTTTTTCTGTTCCAAAGATCCAAAAAGAAGTAGACAAAACACTGTTTTTCGATCAAATTTCCCTCAAAACTCTTTTTTACCGAAATATCAATATCAGAAATATTTCGATCAAGATTATTCATTATCCAAGGAATGGAATAGGAATAAATAAAAAGTCTAATGTGTCTTCTTGTTGTACAAATAATGTCGAAACCGACATGTATTCAAACAAATAAGCAGACGCCTTACAAGTTTTCATTGCGAATCCTTAACATGTTTTCATGCAGAGGTATTTGTCCGTTGTAACAGTTCTTAGGGTGTGATTACATACCCTTTTAAGTATGAAAATGATTGCGGAAGATTTAACAAATTTTACCCTGCTTTGTAAGTTTATTCATGTATAATTTGAATATGTCTGCAAAAGTTTTTGCAAACTGAATGCAAGGCAGATGATCAGTCAGAATAAGAGGGGGCATTCAGGTAGTGGACTCATAATAGTTTGGCAACATTTCAGAACTCATGATCTTTCACAATGTTAACCAAGGTTTCCTAATGAAACCAGTTGGGAACTTTGGTTAGCACTGTGAAAGTTTGTTTATATTCTAAAATATTGCCTAACTGATACCAGTCCACTACTTTAATTCACAAATCTTTATCTTGCAATGAACCTCTATATTGTGGGTACCCATTTGAATCATTTTGAAGTCCAGTAAGTACCAAAAAATCATATTTGATATATTCTTTTCCCCTATGGTCCGCATTATCCCCTGCTAAATTCAAGTTATGTCTTAAACAAATTGTTAAATGTTGGAACAATTCAACACCAATATTATGGTCCCTGGTTCATCTTTTCCCATAAAAAAAAATTGTAGAAAGCAGAAATTTAAGGCCAAGATCAGTCTGTAGATCTCAGTGCATGCTGATCGTAGTCCATACTGTCTAATAAAAGTTTGTGTATTGCAGGAATATATGTCCTGAGCAGTATGGTATTTGATTAACTGAACTTGAAATTCCTTTGCTTCATTATGTGTTTGAATGTAAAATTTATGAGCGTAACTAGGATTTTGAAATTTATACACATTCAGAAGGCAACCAACATAAAATATACAGGATAAAGACCATATGTGGACTGTGACAAAAGATGAATGTCCTCAGTCCACTCCCCTTTTCTATGATTTGAGCATTGGTGAATAATCAAAACATTGCAACTACTGCTTGAATAAGTTGTAGTTTCGATGTTATAATCATTCATCAAAACCATTCAGAGCCACAATGATTTAAGCTGTAGTTTCAATGTTTTGATCATTAATCAACAACATTTTTCAAAAGACGATTTATTTCTATTACACACTTGTGGAACATGCAAAATTGTAGTTACACCCTTGTGAAAGTTTACATATTGAGACAATAAATATAATTCTTTTCCTTTTATCAGAGGAATTATTTCAGATATTCTGTGAAATGAATTAAAGCAGAATGCAGAACATGATGTTTAACTCTTTGCTGTATAATCCCTGCTTTCTATGTGCCTGAGATTTTATGATTGGGAAAACATTGTGAAAAAAGAAGAAATTGCTTCTGACAATTAATTTCTTCTTTTTCTACACTATTTTCTACCCTACGGAATGGTTATTTGTCAAATTAAATTCACTTAAAATTTTCGTCTGCAAAACCTTTGAATTTGGACAGGTCCAAAATTTTGTAAAACAGGAAAGTGTTAAAACTGATAAAATTTCTATGAGTAATCATTACTTACGGTGAGTTCTCTGAGAGGGAAGGTCCAAGTTTAAGTTTAAACACCATATTTTGTTTGGGAGGGACAATAAGTCCATCTCGATCAAACTGTTCTTTCATTGTCATTATTTATTGATAACTGTCACTGATTGAATGGGGACACTAATTGTTTCTAAACATAAATCATTTACTGTTTTTTTTCATTTGTGAAACAGATCAATTAATAAACCCTTATTATTATCACTTCATGCTCAGATCTTGGACTAATTCTAATGTTACAACATGTCTGGATGTAAGACAGCTATCTACAAAGAAAAACTGTATTAAGAAAGTTTCATCACTAGACTTAGACTTTGGCTATAATAGATTATTTAAAACATTTACTGTAATTTTGAAAAAATCAAGCTGTATTTTCATTATTTTTGAAGACAAAATCAGTCGAGATGCTGCTAACAGCTAGCCAGTTGGTAAAATACCTTATTTTCATCTGTTTAAGTCTGATACATCAAAAATCTTTATTTTATTCAAATTTTTGCTTGATTAATATAAACTTGATCATAAACTATGAAATATATAAATTCCAGAAAAAAAAGCAAAAAGAAAAAAATTCTGAAATACATCAGTAAAAGTCAATTCACAATTAACGCTCATTAATCTTTGACATAAGCCAAACAAAACTTGTCAATACCAATGACTTTATACTTGTATAGTCAAATACAAATGGTTTCATTCTATACACTGAATTTATATCCTTTAACTGAGTGAATGTATCCAACTTGACAGAATATGTTCCTATAGAAACATGAAGGACGGTTAAAATACATCACAATTATCACTACAATGAAAATAAAATCCATTAAACTTTTAACATCTTTTAGCTGTCACAATCTACCCACTGTTTACCCAACATTAGTACAACAAACATCGTAAACCCTAGTTTATGTGTAACAGGGTTCTCTAAATTCCCGAAACCTGAACAATCTATGGCCACTGGACCGTGACACCAAAATAACCCATAGTTATGGTAACAGTTTTATCAAATATTCTTTATGGATCTCCAATCTTCTGTGTGATTTTATCCAAATCCTGTTGGAAAAGATCCAAAATCCAAATCATTATATATTTTGGCATTTGCATGACGACTTAATCATTTAGTAAATACATAAATTCATACTTTTTTTCAGTAATTTCCTTCCAGGTGATAGGGTATGCCAATCCAGAATTGTTCCTCATGGCAAATCAAATAAAATTGTAGCTATGACATTTTGCCCACTTGATTTCCAATGGTACTTGATGTTCCCTTCTGAATATATAGCACACGACTGTTGTCAAGATAAATTGGGACATGATAAATATTTTACAAAGACGTACCTAAAGCCAAAAATGAATACCATAAAAATACTAATAGAGCCTCATGCTCTCATAAAATCTCATCCCCCTTTTCAGAGGTTGAAATCGACTATTTTAGATATGATTTAACAAACACTAGAAGCATCTAATAAGGGCTCATACCCACAATATCAAGGTCAATGAAAATTCAACAGAGGTTTAATGCACCATCACCTTTTCCCCAATCAAGTGTTAATATTTTGCATGGACTATGGATTTTTTATGCGATTTTTTCACTGCCTTTACAAATATCGAAGGCTAAGGGCATAACAATTGTAATGGCCTATATGTTTATAGGCAGTTACAACTGTTTTTCACTGAGCCATTGATATGTAGCAAAGCCTCTAATAAAAGCCCATCCCTTTCTAATGCAAACATGATGACTCTAATACAACCCCAGGTTCAATTAGAGCTTTTATGGTAAAAAACTTTATGATGATTAATTTAACCCTTTGCTGTTTAATCCCTGCTTTTTACGTGGCTAGGATTTTCTGATTGAGAAAACATTGTGAAAAAAGAAGAAATTGCTTCTGACAAGCAATTTCTTCTTTTTCCACACTATTTTCTACCCTACTGAATGGTTATTTTTCAAATTAAATCCACTTTAAATTTTGGTCTGCAAAACCTTTGAATTTGGACAGGTTCAAAATTTTGTAAAACAGGAAAGGGTTAAATTGGATTAAGATTAAAGCCAGGGCAAGAAGTTAAGTAGCTAGAGTAGTGACTAACACCTTGTAAATACTGTTCAAATTTATTCAGAAATGAATAATCCAAATGTTTATTCTGATTAAATAACAACCCTTTGTAGTCTGAGACAGCTTATTTTGTCATTTAACTGAAATCCGAGTCTAGATGTTATCATTTTCATATTGTAGACTGTTAATGACATTATTATTACAAGAGGCACTGGAGGGCCTGTATTGCTCCTCCACCCTTTATTTAAGGAAACAAGAGGACCATGATGGTCCTAGATTGCTCACCTGAGTGTCTTTGAGGAGGGCCTGTATTGCTCCTCCACCCTTTATTCAAAAAGAATCAAGAAAAAAAAATATGATCATTTTGAGAGGGTTCACCCAGGAAAATTCATGCAAAGTTTGATTGAATTAGTATGTTTATTATTTTGTAGACGATGTTTAAAGGTTTCAAAGAGATCAAGCTCTGCCATGCCGATATAATCTGTAGACCATCAAAATTTCAAGACCAAGTTTTGAGAAGCATCTTACAAAGAATATGACATGCCAAGTGGTTGAAATCAGACTAATGATAGTGCAAGATATTATGGGAATATTAGTCCCGTCATACCCCACCCATATGAATTGTCTGATCAAACTTCAACCCACAAGTTTGATATGGAACACCCAAGGATCATTCAAACTCATCTGACCCCTCCAATGATTTATCTATGCCTCTTTCCTGTGGTTATAAAAAACATAAACACATGACAAAGGGTTTCGTCTAAGATCAGTTAACCTGATTAAGCCACCACAATAAGAATGTTTGAAGACAAAAAAAGGCAAGCTTGCAAATGTCTGACCTTGGAATGTGACCTTGGCATTTGACTTACATCCATAAAACTAGTTAAATGGCACACCAACACCTTGAGGGAAACATCTGCGCCATTCAATACTGAAATCCACTAATAAACATAGAATTTAAGTACTGGCTAAAAAAATGACCTTGACCTTCAGATTTACCTTGACCTATGAGATTTAGAAAAAGATCCTTCATATAGCACATATACTTGCTTTTGGGAACAACTGTGTGAAATCTTTTGTAATTCCACAAAAAAAAAACGGGTAATGCACCTGAATAATTAGTACAAACAGACTTAAATGCATTTACACAATGATACACACACAACTTCTTGTCAAAGTTTATAATAACTATACCAATTTTATCATATGACCTTGACCTTTGGTGTATTTTACTTCACAAGACACAATGCAGCAATCATCAAGAGGAACAATTAAATTTGCCAAGTTATTTGGAGATACATTAAATATAGGAAACCTGACAAGACTAATTTTCATGTTTGACCTTTAACTTTGACCTTGAGCATATCTAACAAACTCTTTGCATGACACTTGTCAGGCAAAGTCCTCATCTAAGGGTAAAAGTTGTGCCAAGCTACTCTGAATACAATGCATAAATGACTAAGAGATGCTACAGACAAGACCAAATATATCAATTTTTATCATTTGACATTCAGCAGTGACCTTGACCTCAAAACAAAATCTATGCCTGACACTATTACTCATCAAGGACAGCAACTGAGCCCAGTATGTTTTGAAATCCATAGATACGATAGTAGATTTGCTCTCGACACATATATGTCAATTGACCTTCACCCCTTAGACACTTGACCTTCAGTTATGACCTTGTACATATCTGGACGAACTTATCAGATGACAGTAATATTCATCCGTTGGAACAGCTGTGCCAAATTATTTTGAAATTCATTTTAAAACATGTAGAAGTTCAATGTTCTGAAAAGAATTAACACATGCACTGACACACACACATACAGACACATATATAAGTAGAGGTAACACTATTAATTTGCTCAGTACCCTTTCATGGCAGGGCCATAAAATTGTACATTCATCAATATTTAGATCTGTTTAATTCTTAACCACAGTAACTACAGCTTTATCAAAGCTGTAGTTACTAGGTTTAAGAATTTGACTACAATTATAATTATGAATGGGTAACTGATAGTGTGTCATCAACCACAAATATTCAACTCCCACAGACACAATATGATGTCATCGTCAAATTGACGGGACGATAAGTCCCTGTCATGGATGAGCTATATTTACAAGTTATAGATGATAATTATATCTTTCAATACATGAATACATTTTGAATTCTTTCAACACTTCAAAAATATGATATACTTGCACTCAATCTTCAGAAAAGCTTTTGCATATTTAATTGGGGTTTAAATTTGATGCTGCTTAAATTTGCAGTAATATCATAGCAGCTGGAGCACTTATCAATAAGTTCCTAGTATTTCACACACAAATACTACCATTACATCTTTTCCTAGCCTCTGGCTTCTATCTCAATAAGGTTTACGATTGTCTACCTGAGTGGTCGACCATAGATTTTAGAAAGGAAATATGCCGTGCCCAGAGATAGAACCTGTGACTCAATGATGGAAGATTGAGAGTCTGATGCCTTACCAACTGAGCAATGAGGGAGACACCAGACAAGCTAAATAGTATATAAGGCACCCAAATTCTCAAATATCAGCTTGTTTACTTTCCTTTATTAAGCCGTTTCCCATAGCATTTCATTATAGGAAGAACACAAGAGCCGTCAGAGATGGATTATGCTCCCAAAATAAGGCATTGTCACAAAAACAAAAGCCATGCTAGACATGGACATCCCCCACCACGAAAGCTTGATAGTAAACTGAAGTTAATAGATTAAAGATTCTTTTGTACTGTCAGAGATTTACCTCCTATAAAATCTACATATAAAAAATAACAAATTGCAATAACTAAAAAATTATGCAAGTAAGAGTTGTAGTTCTTGTGTACTGCACTTCTCCTCTATGAGATCTATCCACCAATAAAGTTTCAAGTTGATAGCTATTATACTTTATGAGATATGCTCCAGACAAAATCTAAGTATCAAAAATACCAAATTGCAATAACTCCAAAATTATGCAAGCAAGAGTTGTAGTTCTTGTGCATAGCACTTCTCCTCCATGAGATCTATCCACCCATAAAGTTTCAAGTTGATAGCTATTATACTTTAGGAGATATGCTCCAGACATAATCTAAGTATGATAAATAACAAAGGGCAATAACTCCAAAATTATGCAAGCAAGAGTTGTAGTTCTTGTGCACTGCACTTCTCCTCCATAAGATCTATCCACCCATAAAGTTTCTAGTTGATAGCTATTATACTTTAGGAGATATGCTCTGTGGTCAGATTGCAAGGACTCAAATAAGGCTTATACAGCTAACATAAAGGTAACAAACATTAAACACCCTTTTTGCAATACATATTGTAAGACACAAATTTCAAATAGTTTAGGGTAAAGGGCATCTGATATGCTACTCAAATGTGAAATTTCATCAAATTCTGAGCATAAGACTAGGAGAAATGAAAGAATAACTGTATTTTACACGCTAACGTAACGGCAACAAACATTTAGCCCCCTTTTTCCATGATATTTTTTTTATGTCAATTTCAAATTGTTTATAGTAAAGGGCATCTGATTTGCTACTCAAATATGAAATTTCACTAAATTCTGACAGTTAATCTAGGAGAAATTTGGGAAAAACTGTTTTTTACTCTAAGTCCCCTTTTCCTGCGACGCAGCCTCAAATCCAAAAACCGTCACAGATGCATCATCACTATATCATAGGGAGTTTCATTTTATTTAGCCCAAGGGTTATGGAGAAATAGGTGGGGACAGATGGACGGACGGACAGACAGACGAAGTGGTGGCTATATGCTCTCCCTTTGGGGAGCATAAAAAATCTGTGTCTACAGCTTGAATGAAGTTGTGGAATTTGACAATTTGGTCACCAACCATTGATTTGCTTATGTGTTATACAATTTTTGTAAATACTGAAAAACCCATATGTTTCTTTAGCATACTTTAATTGTTTAAAGCACCAACAGTTAATCAGTGGGCACCAATCTTACATTCTATGATTTAATCTATTCAATTAATTCGGAGGGTTTGAACCTGAGGTTGAACTCAATTTACTCAATACATATCAAACAATTGTGATGCTTACAAATTCTTGTCAAACTATATATGTGTGATTTTTGTAAAAAAAATCTAGTAAAATTTGCTACAGTTCCAAGTTTACTTCAGTAAAACAGACAGTTAAATGAAGTAAGTGAAACACAAGGTCAATAACAATTGTCTAAATTAGTTTTAGGCCCTTTTCCTTGTAGTTTCTTATAATAAATGCTCCCTGGTCTATGCATGTAGTCTCTTTTGCTTGAATCTTCCAAAAGTTTGCCAAATTAATAACCTAAATTGAGTCTGCATAGAAATTAAGTGTATTAATTGAGCACACAATGCTTCTTTAAATGACTACTTTGAATGATTCCTATCTATTCTTAGACGGGATGAAAGCCTAGAGACTCAATTTTTTCAGAGGGCAGTGCAAAGCTATTGTAAGTGCCTATTTGCTAAAAGGCGCTTACAATAGCTTTGTGCTTGCCCTTCAAATCACCAGCTGTCATATATATAGTACTCATGTAAAGTACATGATTTAATATAAGACAGATAAATAGATAAGCAAAAAGATGTTGTATATCTATGGTAATATTTTCTTTTCATGTCATATAGATAAAAAGCTAAACAGAGATTACGATTTCCATTTTAATTACATTATGGGGCATCCTAACTTTGAGAGTTTAACATTTGCATTTGAATGAGAATTTCGGGGACAAACTGTCAGCTCTTCATCATCATTTTGAATATCTTACACAAAAATAGATTGGTTGTCAAAGGACAACTTTAAAAAGAGCACTGCCTATGTGTACCAATGCTCGGAAGCACGTGCTGAATAATGCAAAAGATCTAAGTAAAAAAAACAGACATAACTCTTACAAAAAATGTGTTAAGAGCTGTCCCCCTTGATCGTCTCAATAGCTAGGTCTTGTAATGGTGAATAGACATGTCAATTTTCATGAAGATATCTTCAATGACAAAAGAGATTGACCAAGGTTAAAGTTTTCACGCCAACATCTACTCCAACACCAATGCCAACCCAAGCACAGCCAAGATGATCACAATACGTTGGGTTTCCTCTAAAAACAATCAAACAAAAAATTTAATATTGAATTATCATCTTGAACTTGCATGCATATATTCTGAATGTTTTGGAAAGGTCATGCGTTTTTCTAATGGCTGATGACAAGTAAATTTATATGTCAAATTAGTTCAAACCCAATACTTTTTATACTCCCATCCGAAGACAGGACCAATTATGAAATCACCTGTTGCATCTGAGCATCTTAGCAAGCCGGCAGCGTCCACTCGTTGGTCCGGAGCATTTATCTGTCACCTTATTGCCGAATGATTTGAAACTTGGCTGTTATGTTCCTCTCATGATTACAGAGTGCAGTGCACAAGAACTGTAGCTCTACCTAGCTTAATTTTTTAGTTAGTTCCTTTTGTAGTTTTTCATACTCGGAGATCCAGCAGTGTAACTGACTTGTCTGGCGACAATTTGCCATCTTGTTAAATATCAGGAAATTATTACCGTATTTCTCCTAATAAAAGCTCCTGGGAGCTATACATAACATGGTCAGGGAGCTTTGATCTAGAATGCATTTTCTGATTTAAAAAAATAGTTAAACTTGGTGTCTTTTAGGTCCTTTTCCCTTTAATTTGAGCTGAATTTCCTCTAAGCAATCATATAAATGATTGGTCAGAGGAAATTCATCTCAAATTAGAGAAGAAGTCTCAAAAAGTTCCTAAGATTCAGGCATTTGAAGTGGGTTTTCGTAGTAAAAAATATAGGGGTGCTACTATTAGGAAGGACACTTTTATTAGAGGAAATATGGTATCTGCTGAAAAATTTGTTCTTTAAAATTTGAATTAAAAGAGCATTTTTTAAATTGTTTCAAATTTCATGGACAAACATGCCAGTTTTGGTTAATCACTCAGGTACTGCCAGAAAAGCATATTAATACACAATACATAAATTCTAGCAGATTAGTGACCAAATTATTGAAAATATACCTTTATTAAAGCATTTTTTCACATTTTGGTTGCTCATAAACAATATGAATGTAAGTCATTTCTTTCCAACTGGTTCTAAAAGAGAGCTAAGTAGGTCTTTAAGAGAGGCCTTTTGGAATGATATGCACATAACAGCAATACAACAACTTGTTTAAATAAGCCAAACCGATGGCTTAGTGTGAGACAGTTGTAGCTCCCTATATGTTTACAGGGGGTTACAACTGTTTCGCGCTAAGCTATTAAAATATGAGGAATGGATGCCTGTTGCAAAAACTATTACTATTGGTGAAAGTGCAAGTTACAAACTTTAAATGCACTTTAAAAAAAGAAGAATTTTATGGCAACCGGTATTAAAATGACACATATTCTTCCTTGTGTAAGATACCAAAGAAATTCAGAATTTTATCAAAATAATGATTTATGTATTGAAATATTTGCACTGCAACCAGCTTGGTTAATCCCCAGGGGTGCTCCTTTTAGTTTATCCAAAATATGAAACTTTCAAATCAAAATTTTATGGTTTATGCTTTCCTCCATATTATATAATACAGCTTGCTCATCAAGGAAGATCTATTTTTAAGGCTACCAGGGGTGTGGAATTCCCATGTCCAGCCTGGGCTTTTCCACTTGCTGGCAAGTACATTTGTAAATTGATTCCCCTGAAAAAATTTGGAGCAATTATTTCAGTGAAATAATCATTGCAACTGTAGCAATTTTAAAACTGATTATGAATGATTCCCCAAGGAAACAGTTGATAGTGCAAGATAACAGGACATAACTAAAGCTTTGTTCAACAAGATGTGTTTGTGAAACACAAATGCCCCTAGAAAGGCAATTTTTGTAACTTTGAACTTGACAGATGACCTTGTATTTGTCACATGTGATTGACCTTAGTATCTGTAGATGTGCGATTTTGAAATCTATCATCATACTAAATATGAACATTGTTTCTTGAACAGCCTTGAAGTAAATAGTAATGTTAAGTTTTTTGGCTTATTTTAGCAAACAGACAGACAGGCTGACCGACAGACAGACAGATGGGCAAAGGTAACACAACATGCCTCCATCTTTTGATGTTGGGGTATAAATATGATAATTTTTAACAAAAATATCTTTATTCATTGAGGCTACAAATTTGGAAAACACAATCTAGTATGTTTACCTTTGTTCAATAGGAAAAAAGAGCAATGATTCATGTACAATTTAACACCAAGATTTAGGAAAATCTTTAAAACATTTTAATTATTTATCTGAAAAGGTCAAACATGAAACTAGGGCCAGTTTAAAGGGTCACATTGAATATGTTAAATACCAAAAAGGACACTATTTTAAAACACTTCATCTTTCACATTGCTTGATATCTACCAATATATATTTTTTGACAAACCAATTAGAAACAGTTGCCCTAGTATTTATGATAAATATCTTTTTTGTGTGTCTATAGGTAAAGTATTCATTTTACACTTAAACTATTTACTGATGTTTTAAGATATTCAGTGAAGCTGAAAATTTGGTAATATTTTTTTCCTTACCATTGACAGAAAAATGATTACATTTATTTAGGTTATTACAAAAAGTTTTTACCAACCCTCTTCAGAAAACAAACAACTTTCGTACTTTTGACCAACATGAAAGAAATCATTTTAAGGTACACAATATGGGTGAAACAATATTCTCTTGCATCTATATTAATTTTGTCAAAATTTCAACTATTATTGTGACTATTACTGTGACTTTGACTTTGAGTAAATCAGTATCAGGACTTATTTTGAAGCACCTTAATACAAGAGCCGTCAGAGACTGATTTTGCTCCCGAAGAAGGCATTGTCACAAAAACAAGAGCCATGTTGGACATCAGCTATAATCCCCCACTGCAAAAGCTTGATAGTAAACTGAAGACTAATTAAGGATTCTTTTGTATTGTAAGAGATTTACCTTATATAAAATCTAAGTATTAAAAATAACAAAAGGCAATAACTCCAAAATTATGCAAGCAAGAGTTGTAGTTCTGAATCACTGCACTTCTCCACCATAATACCAAGATCTATCCACCCACTTTTCCTCAATGAGATCTATCCACCCATAAAGTTTCAAGTTGATAGCTATTATACTTTTAGAGGATATGCTCCAGACAAAATCTAAGTATCAAAAATAACAAAGGACATTAACTCCAAAATTAAGCAAAGAAAGAGTTGTAGTTCTTGCGCATTACACTTTTCCTGCATTAGATGTATCAACCCATAAACTTTCAAGTTTATAGCTATTATACTCTAGGAGATTATATCATAGGAAGTTCACATGGTAAGTTTCATTTGATTTGGCCTGAGGGTTATGGACAAATCACTTGGGACGGATGGTCAGACGGATGGAATTGGGGACGGACAGATGGACAGACAGACAAAAATGCGGCTATATGCTTTTCCTTCGGGGAGCATAAAAGGAGGTCATACAAGATCAATAATTTTGACATTATAATTTTAATTATTAATTAATTGACATTAATAACAAGTGCATGTCGTATTGCGATGCAATACAGGAGTCCCCCACCGGTTAACAAAAAATCCTTTCTTATAATATATCTCCTACTATCTAGATCTATAACTGTATACAAAATTTGAAGTTGCTAGTACATTAGGTTTTGAACAAAATGTCCCAAACAAAAATATAATAGTTAAAACAACCAATGGCAAAAACTCCAGTGAGCAGAGAAGAATGATTCTTGTACATGCCACTTGTCCTCAATGAGATCTATAAGTGTTCCAAGTTTAAAGTTGCTAGCACTGATGGCTCAGAAGATATGGTCCGGACAAAAATGTCAGGATAAAAAACAACAACGGACAATAACTAAAAAAGTGGATGTGGCAGAGTAACAGTTCTTGTGCATTACACTTCTTCTCAATGAGATCTACCAGTGTACAAAGTTTGAAGTTGCTAGGGCTTATGGTTTAGGAGATAAGTACGGGACAAAAATGTAAGGATAGAAACAACAAAGGGCAATAACTCAAAAAGTGGACATGGCAGAGTGACAGTTCTTCTACATGACACTTGTCCTCAATGATATCTATAAGTGTAGCAAGTTTGAAGTTTCTAGCACTTATAGTTTAGAAGATATGTTCCGGACAAAAATGTGAAGGTAAAAAAAACAAAGAGCAACAACTCAAAAGGTGGGTGTGGCAGAGTAACTGTTCTTGTACATGACAATTATCCTAAATGAGATCTATACATGTACAAAGTTTGAAGTTGCTAGCACTTATGGTTTAGGAGATATGATCTGGACAAAATTGTAAGGGTAAAAACAACAAAGGGCAATAACTCAAAAAAAGGACGTGGCAGAATAACAGTTCTTGAACATGACACTTGTCCTCAATAAGATCTATAAATGTACCAAGCTTGAAGTTGCTAGCACACATAGTTTAGGAGATATGTTCCGGACAAGAATGTAAGGGTAAAAACAACAAAGGGCAATAACTCAAAAAATGGGTGTGGCAGAGTAACGGTTCTTGAACAAGACACTTCTCCTCAATGAGATCTACTAGTGTACCAAGTTTGAAGTTGCTAGCACATATGGTTAAGAAGATATAGCCCGGACAAGAATGTAAGGGTAAAAACAACAAAGGGCAATAACTCAAAAAGTGGGCGTGGCAGAGTAACGGTTCTTGAACATGACACTTCTCCTCAATGTGATCTATAAGTGTACCAAGTTTGAAGTTGCTAGCACACATAGTTTAGGAGATATGTTCCGGACAAGAATGTAAGGGTAAAAACAACAAAGGGCAATAACTCAAAAAGTGGGCATGGCAGAGTAACGGTTCTTGAACATGACACTTCTCCTCAATGAGATCTGTAACTGTACCAAGTTTGAAGTTGCTAGCACACATAGTTTAGGAGATATGTTCCGGACAAGAATGTAAGGGTAAAAACAACAAAGGGCAATAACTCAAAAAGTGGGCGTGGCAGAGTAACGGTTCTTGAACATGACACTTCTCCTCAATGAGACCTATAAGTGTACCAAGTTTGAAGTTGCTAGCACATATGGTTTAGAAGATATAGCCCGGACAAAAGCGTGACGGACAGACGGACAGACAGACGGACGGACAGGCGGACAGACAGACGGACAGACGGAATCGAGCAAACCTATAGTCCCCCAACCGGTAACTGGTGGGGGACTAATAATTAATTAAACACATTATTCGCAATGAAATTCATATTTTAGGTGTTCTAACTGTGTACACAGAAAGCCCACCCTGTTTTTACTCAATGTCTGATCTTTAACATGAATGTTTATTCTTTTGATGTCATATAAGGCACAAGCTAAATGTCTGTGAAATTCTCCCAACCTTGATATAATTACTTTTTCATTAATTTTAAATCCAGAAAAATATTTTATTACTATTTTACACACAGAAAAGGGCTGAAAAACTAATTTAAGAATAGTGATTGTGTTATAAAAGTTACAATTTCATTTTTTGCGATGATGTGTTGATGAATAAAGGGGGAGGAGTTATATGCAAAGCAAAATCCTCTGGCTCTGCCCTCGGATTTTACCTTATGGATATAACTCCTCCTCCACCAGAATTTATTCATCGACACATCATAGGGAAAATGAAATTATATCATAAATAACATTTTCAGACTCACTTAATTTTCAACATAACCCATAAAGCATGGAAGTATCTAGGACTTAGAAATTTATACGCACTCAGAAGGCGACAACTAAAGAATATATAGGACAAAGGCGATATGAGAACTGTGACAAAAGATGAATGTCCCCCATCTGCTCCCTTTTGATCAAAACATCTTAGTTGCGATGCTATGATCATTCATAAACAATATTATTCAACAGAGGATTATTTCTTTTATGCACTTGCGTAAATTGCGTAATGGGTGCTATGCCCTTGTAAAGATCAATGACATTGTCAATCTACATACTGATCATATATTTGCAATATTGGGTTATCAATCAATAATATATTGATTCAAATAGCATTATCAATATCATCAATCATGTTTGGGCCCTTTTAAATGCACCTGAAATGATGAAATTTAAATTTAATCATTCCATGTTAAAAACTTTAAGCCTTCTTACTCTGTTTACAACATATTTCATACTTGCATAATACAAAAAGCTTTTACAGATAATATAGGGTAGACTAAGACCAGCCTGCTCCAGCCATAACTAGATCTATCATAAAACAGACTAATACCCCCACAGGTGTTTTGTCCCACACTGTAGATGGTTTTCAGACAGAAAGTTCAATTGTGACCTTGACTTTTGACCTTCATGACCAAAAAACAAAAAGGCACCTCCTTGGGTCATAGGAAACAAATGTATAGTTTCATGATTCTAGGCCACTTTGGTCTTTATTAGATGCCAGAAACGAAAAAGGTCTACCAACAGATGAATGGACAGACAGACAAACTTTGTTAAACCAGTATATTCCCCTCTACTTAGTAAGTCTGTGTGTGTGTGGGGGGGGGGGGGGCGGGGTTATAACTAGAAAGCCATGAATGGCTTGAGTCGCTCCACAGGCTTGAAATTCTTGTAATAGCAAATCAAAGTTTTGACTAGATTTTTAGATATTTTGGGTTCTACTGATGTTGAAAATGATTTTCAAAGTTTCCACTATATAACATATTGAGAAATGACCTCCGCCCATAAAATACATATTTTTCATCTGATCACAATCATTTTGGTAGACTGATAGAGAGTCACACAAGGATCATTCCAGTGAAATTTAATTGGTATTCATCAATAAGAATCTGAGAAAACTCACTTTTTACCATATTCAGAAATTAGCCACGCCCTTGAAATCCATGTTTTTCATTGGATCAAAATTTCTTGAACAAATTTAAAAGAGAGTCACCCAAGGATCATTCCTGTGAAGTTTGGTTGAAATTTATCCAATAGTTTTTGAGGAGATTTTTAAACAAAAAGTTTACGACTGGATGCACAGACTCACATACGCACGATGGACACAACGCCATGACAATAGCCCCAGTGGCGTTTGGCCAGTGGAGCTAAAAATGGAAGGACAACATTGAGAATTTGACCAAGTAAGATTTTTGACAAATAAGAATCAAGGAATTATAGTTATTTAGTGATCATAGAAGCACCTGAAGTAGTTTTCTTGAAGTAAAGATTTGGCCAACTTATTCTTAACATTTTCAGATACAAGCTATGATTTAAAGCTATTAAAAGGATTTTTATAGTTTTTCATTATGATATTTAATAGACCATGAATGGCTACTTAACAAAGTAAATCATCAAATACCCAACAAAATTAACGAAATTTTACATTATTCTGCTTCAGTGGTTATATGAATGACCAAATTTCAATTTTGTCATCTCCTTCAAAGATGACATTCCAAAAAAATTTGTAAACCAAACCAAACTGTAAGTCAGTATTTTGTTGATTTGCTTCAAAAATGTCATAACTGCAGCTTAATTAAAAACGTAGTCATGAGCTTTTTGAAAAAAATCAATGATTTAAGCTTAAATTTCAAGGGGTTAAAGTAAAACTCTACAAAAATGTTTCTAAGGGTTATCCCCCTAAATAGTCAGGGGAGCTCTTTAGATGGTGAAGACACATGCCATGTTTCAAGTAAATATCTTCAATAAGAGATATAACCTGAAGGCTAGATTGTCACACCAACACCAACACTAATGTCAATGCCAACAACAGGGCTAACGACAGCAACGCCTGCAAGGTGATGACATAATCCTTGATGTTTTATTCCAAAATAGCCAAGCTGTTCATACTCAACTTTTTATTTCTCACTTTTTCGTTTCATATTAACATGCACTGTAAGTTTAACCTCGTCATGCTGAACCCCGAATATTCCTGCTTGGGTATGAGGTATAGACAAAGATCAGCCTGCACATATGTGCAGTCTGATCTTAGTCTTTACCACCTGGTTTTTTCCTTTTTTAATCAGTAATGTCTGAAAACTATAATTTTGAAAACAAATACTGTCTCACTATAAAGACATCAAGTGTTTTCGGCACTTTGATTTTCATGAAATTTTTTATGTATTTTTATTTAGCATGACAAGAGTTTACACTATTATAAATGCCCTGCAAAAAGCTCAAAATTGATGCAGGTTATGAATACCATTTAGGGACATGTAATGTACATTTAGCATACCATTACCCTAGAAAAGCCCCTAGGGCTGGGGTCACATTGGTCAAGTACCCATTGTCTAGACACAACCCACATTGTCAACTTGGGGTCAGGGGCGGGGCAATGTGAATAGATGGGGGTGAAAATTAGTCAGATTTTATCGAACTGCAGTGAATTTTCTGAAAAACACTTGTGCATCCTCTGAATCATCATACACACACTGCAGAGAATGACTTTCTGCCGTGTGACAGACATGACGCAACAATTTCAGAAAATCTTCAATAACTAGAGCTGTCGCCCCAAATGGCTGACAAGAATACTCCCCACACCACCACAAAGGCTTTCCTATGAAGGAGTCGAATTTGAAGGGGCATTTTATGACTCCTTTTTAAGAGTTTTGCAATTTTAAATTTTGGCTACTCCCTCCCCCCCCCCCCCCCTCATTAAAAAGTTCAAAGTGGCATAACTCTCAAACTAATGACTGGATCAGGATGAAAATTGCAGGTGCACAACTTCATATGATGGGAAACCACCTGATAAAATTTCAGCAAAATTGGTCAAAAACTGTGGAAGGAGAAGAGGACACAAAATTATGCCCCCCCCCCTTAAAAAGTTCAAAGTGGCATAACTCTCAAACTAATGACTGGATCAGGATGAAAATTGCAGGTGCACAACTTCATATGATGGGAAACAACCTGATAAAATTTCAGCAAAATTGGTCAAAAACTGTGGGGGGAGAAGAGGACACAAAATTATGTCTACGGATGGACGGATGGACAGACGGACAGACAGACAACCTGATTCAAGTATAACCCCCCATAACTTCGTTGTGGGGGGTATAATTATGTCAATACAAGACAAAATTGATTTTTTTTTTAAGTAGAGTCAGTGAAAAAATGGGAGGAATCTTCTGGATAAGGCAGATTTCTTAATTATCTGATGATAAAAAAAGTTACAGAGGACCAATTAAAAATTTACTTGGTTATCAATACTATTCCTGCAAGTCGCTATTGATCTTGGTTATTCGTTGGCCCACATTGAGCAATCGCTGAGTACTGGTGAATTATCAAGAAAGCAGAAACAAGAGTGATTGATCTCAGTTGGAAGAACTTGTTTCCCAATCAATGCAAAATAAAAAGGTTTAAACCAAACCAGTAAAACAATAACTTGATGTCAATGAAGTGGGTTTTATAGAACATAGTAGACATTTGTAGAGGGAAATAACTCTAATTCATTTGATGTACTGTTAGTTTCATGTTAGTCTCCCTTCTCAGTCCTATATAAACTAAATGCAGAAAATGCAAGAAGTGATAGTATTAGAAAATCCTGTCTACAATAATAGCCATATTCAACTTTCAGTAACAGTTTAAATAATCCTTTTCTATAACTCTGGTTTTAACAGTTTTTGTACAAAAAATGTAGTTCAAAGAATTACTAATAGAAAGCACTTTAAAAAAACCTCTGTTGAACTTTCAGTATTTCTCTTATTCTTAGTGCTAATATCAAAGCCTGAGTGTGTTACTTCCAACAAATTCATATTTGTGACCCGTCTGGCGAAAAGGGACCATCCAGGAATTCTGCAAAATGAATTATTGAAAAAGAGATTTGATCCAGCATAAGTCAACTAGAAGTTGCATTCAAAAAATTCTTCTACTGGATGGTAGATGGATCATTCTAGATTCAGAAATAAGCAAGGTGCAAAAAGTTTCGACCCTAGTCAGTCCATGCAATTTGCACAGCCTGACTAGGGTCAGCACTTTAGGCACTACCCAAATGGTCCCTATTAGTGTGACGTGTCACATTTGCTAACAGCAAACCCTCTGACCAACCTATGCATTTACACAGTCTGACCAATGCTTCTACTGACAGGTAAAGTCTTAACCCAACTTTAGGGGCCCTTTTTACTAAACATCTTGCGATCATTTTTGGGCAAGTCAAAAATTAAAATTGCTTCTACAGTAGTAATCAAATATGTAATGCTATGGTCTATGCTGGTTGTCTATGCTGCTATGTGAATGTTTGTGTCTTGAACACGTTAAATTGTTGGAAATGTCATGCACAGGCTCATTTTCAAATTGAACCATCTTCTACATGAACAATTTAAGAGCCCAAGCAACTTGAGTGTGAAAATTGTTGCCAGGCTTGGCTGTAGGGTGCTGAATGGTGGATTAAAATTCTAAGTCAAAAAAGGGGCATAATTTGCACAAAATGCATCTAGAGTAATTTGCCTTGATAGTATAGGTTGTTCTTTTGATGGTGAACATGGTGAACTGGTACCCCGATGTCTGTGAGAGACAACGGGTAGTGTATAAATTTTACGACAATCTGATTGGCTGTGTACTTTTCACGACAAGTAAATTATAACAAACCGAATGTCGATATCCGTTGAAATTTGGAGGCATTGTTTAAAATGGAAGTACTGAAATTCTGTTGCTTATATAAATATGCTCTTAACAAGATAAACATACAAAAAAAACCCCAAAAAATCAACTCATTATTTTCTGTTTTTCGCCGCATTCATCATGATTTTCGGTCAACTGCATGTCGCAAATCCCCTACCAAACGCTTTATGATTTTCTAGCTTCTGTCTAATGTTGATCAAATGACATCACTACCGGGTCACATGACCTAACGAAAATTTGTAAAATACCTGTCTCTAGTATCTATAGATCTAGGGGCAGTAACCCATTCCAGTGAACATGGGTGCCTTTTTTTGTTTCAAGGGAATCACCTCAGTAATACCAGAGATATTACAAAATGCACAATGGAGACAACAACACCTAGGCTATATAGCAATGGGAGACTTTTGTGTGTTATCTCCCTTGTTTGTTCTGTGGATTAAATCAAAGGCACTCCAAAATCGTTAGTGGTCCTTTTTCGAAATTTTCCTTGGATTTTATCCACAATTTCTTTGGCATTGTTGCGAATTTCATTTTTGTTAATGCACAATCCTTATTTATGAAATTCGAATATATAATGCAGTTTTCAACAGTTAAGTACAAAATAAATACTTATTTTGCATCAAATATATCTTATAATTTACGCAATAATTGATTTAGATCTTATCATCAAATCCTATAGTGCAAAGGAAATAAGGATAAAACCCAAGGTAACCACCAAGAAGGATCCTTCCTCCTTTGGGAGTATTTCAAGGGAGATAACCAACCCATATCCCTCATTTCTATAATGCTTTTTGGTGGTTTATTGAGAAATAACGGTAGATTATCACTTTATAATCTCACTGCAAAGACAGTGAAATTATCAAAAACTTATACCCTGCTTTTGTGCATTTTATCCTATCTAACGTCATCTATGCGGGGCGAAATAAGTGATGTCACAATAAATGTTGCATAGCAATCACATGCAAAATGACAGGCTTTACGAAAATATGTCCAAGAAATTTCACATTTTGTCTCATTTTTGCAATAAAGAAATAGAATAATTGTTTGTTTTTCGAGTTGAGTGAACAACAAAAGCTTTATTTTCACTTGTGGCTCTGGTGAAAATATAGCTTTCATTGTTCACTCAATGAAAATATAAATCAATCTTACACTGAAACAAACGATTATCCTCTATATCTTGGGTTTTGTCTGAAAACAGCCAGGCTGAAAAGGAGCTAAGGTGTTTTCATGAACAGTTAGAATACAAATAAACATGACCATCTTGCGAAAATCTTGTATCTAAATCCAATTACCTCCCATCAGATAAAATATTTAACAGTTACTATTGTGATATTGTACCGCCCAGTGGACAAAAATTGATGGCCAGGACAAATCTAAACAGCCTGAAGGCCTGTCAGCCTCTCTTCAATTATCTGTGAATTAATTTCAGGTAGATCTTTGACCATCACTGGATGATAAAATATTAGAACAGATCCTAAATTTCATGCCAATGAAAGCCTTAGCCTGTATCCTGCTGGATTTTAATTCAATTTCTTGCTGTATTTCTCCCAATAAACGCCCCCGGGAGCTATACTTAACATGGTCAAGGAGCTTTTATTTAGTATACATTTTCTGATTTCCCTTTAACTTGAGGTAAATTGCTTTTAAATAATCAATTAAATGATTGTTTAGAGGAAATTCACATCAAATTAGAAGATAGCTTAACAAGTTCTTAAAATTTAGGCATTCAGAGTGGGTTTTCTTGGTAAAAAATGTAGGTTGTGCAACTATTAGGGAGGGTACTTTTATTAGGTGAAATACAGTATTTAACTTCTTTTGAGTTTGAGCCAATGCTTCTATCTTGAGGATAATAACTGCTGTATTCATCGTTTTAAAGCAACTCTGTAAGTTTAAAGCTTTTGTCATGAAAAAAAGAAAAGAAAACATAAAAGAAATCAACACAAACACACTTGACAAACAAGAGGACCATGATAGTCCTAGATTGCTCACCTGAGCCTCTTTGACCCCCTGGGCATCACATCAATTAACAAGATGTGTTTGTGAAACACGAATGCCCTTGGAACAGCATTTTTTTTTAAAGTTAGACCTTTACAGATGACCTTGACCTTGTCATATGACCTTGACCTTGTCACATGACCTTGACTTTGGTGTACAGCTTTGTATGTCAAATACTTTTGGAGAAAAGGCAAAGGTTAAGTTTTGGGGTTAAGTTTTCGGACAGACGGACGGACAGACGGACGGACAGACGGACGGACAGACAGACGGACAGACAGACGGACATGAGTAAAACAATATGCCCCCCGATCTCTCCATACGGGGGCATAAAAAGGCAGATGTCAACAAGAAGATAATTTCTAAATAACATCAATACCATGAAATGTTTTCAGCAAAGAGTAAAAAGAATATGCCTTGGCACAGTTCTTACATGAATATATGGGCATGCAATGAACAAACTTCATGAAATACAATTAAATGAGACTTTAATGAAACTCCCTGCGAGACCAAGATTTTCAGATTTCCTCCTTTAATAGGGTGGGTTCATTCACAGCCCAAGAATGACCCCAGGGGCATAAATTGACAACGTTGGTAGAAATCCACTTTATAATAAAACAAACATAATATGGAAGATGTCTGCCTTTTGGTTTCAGGGTAGAAGATTTTTGAAGTTTTTTACTCTTTGAATCTA
The DNA here is from genome assembly GCA_948146395.1 of Fragum whitleyi. Classification (NCBI taxonomy): domain Eukaryota; kingdom Metazoa; phylum Mollusca; class Bivalvia; order Cardiida; family Cardiidae; genus Fragum; species Fragum whitleyi. The sequence goes on along the minus strand of OX411552.1, from coordinate 14,506,503 downwards.
TGTAAAGAGGGTTGTCCCCGGTGAAGCCCAAATATGATCCCAGGGTCTTGATATGAACAAAATTAGTAGAGGTCTACTAGATTATGCTACATACAAAATAGGAAAGCTGTTTGCTTTCTGGTATGAGAGAAGAACATTTTTGCATATTTTCCATCTTTGATTCTATGTAAAAAGGGATGCGCCCAGAAGGAGCCCAAATATGACCCTGGCATGCAAGGTCTTGATATGAACAAACTTGGTAAAAGTCCACTAGATGATACTACATACCAAATATGAAAGCTGTCTGCCATCTGGTTTCAGAGAAGAAGGTTTTTGAAGATTTTCACACTCTTTGATTCTTAGTATAATGTTAACAGGGTTGTGCCTGGGTAGAGCCAAAAATTGACCACATGGTCTTGATATGAATATATTTGGTAGAGGCCCACTAGATGATGCTACATACCAAATATGAGAGCTGCCTTCTGGTTTCAGAGAAGAAGATTTTCAAAGATTTTCACTCTTTGATCCTATGTAACAAGAGTTGTCAGCGGACAATGTAGCTCGCCCAAACAGCTGCTTGTCACAAACAGCGCTTGACCAAAGACCGAAGTTCAAAGTGGTTTCTTTCAATGTTACAGTCCATGATCTAATATATATCTGTTTGAGTAGTAATTAAGAAATATAAAAACTTTTTTGTTTTAATTGCATGTATAAAGTTAGGGTAAAGTGAAAGCCTACAAGCAGATGAGGTTACCAATGGAATTTCTTTGTATCAAACATGCAGTTTTTCTATAAAATTTTTCTAAGTCCACAAAAGGTCAAGATCAAGGTCAAATTGTGGAGGACCTTGGTCTCTGTAGAAGCCTATCACCTAGTGAGTATGTGTATGAAGTAATAATGTCCCTGAGTAAAGCATTTAGAAAATATAAGCAAGGTTAAATTTTTGGTTAAAGTTTTTCAGTTTAAGTTTTTCCAAGTCCATAAAAGGTCAAGGTCAAGGTCAAATTGTCAAGGCCCTTGGTTTCTGGTGAAAGCCTTTCATCTGGTGACTATGTATATGAAGTAATGATGTCCCTAGGTTAAAGCATTCAGAAAATATAAGCAAGGTTAAAGTTTTTGGTAAAAGAATTTTGGTTAAAGTATTTCTAAGTTCATAAAAGGTCAAGATCAAATTATCAAGGACCTTGATCTCTCACAAAAGACTATCACCTAATGAGTATGTATATGAAGTAATGATGTCCCTAGGTAAAAGCATTAAGAAACAATAAGCAAGGTAAAAGTTTTTGGTTAAAGTTTTCAGTTAAAGTTTTTCTAAGTCCACAAATGGTAAAGGTCAAGGTCAAATTGTGAAGGACCTTGGTCTCTGGTGAAAGCCTATCACCTGGTGAGTATATATATGAAGCTATGATGTCCCTAGGTAAGAGCATTAAAAAAATATATGCAAGGTTAAAGTTTTTGGTTAAAGTTTTTTGGTTAAAGTTTTTCTAAGTCCACAAAGGGTGAAGGTCAAGGTCAAACTGTCAAGGACCTTTGTCTATGGTGAAAGCCTATCACCTAATGAGTGTGCATATGAAGTAATGATGTCTCTAGTTTAAAGCTTACAAAAAATATAAGCAAGGTTAAAGTTTTTTTGGTTAAAGTTTTTGGTTAAAGTTTTTGGTTAAAGTTTTTTTGAAAGGGTCAAGGTCACAGTCTAAAGGTCATTTTGACATGGATGTTGGTCTCAAATGAAAGCCTATGCCCTAATGAGTGTTTCTGTAAAAAATAAAGCCTCTAGGATAAATATTGATAGAAATAAAAAACTTTAACCTAATGCGGACGCCGACACCGACGCTGACGCCGACGCTGACGCCTACGCCGACATCCGAGGGTATGACAATTGCTCTTCCGAGACTTTTGTCCCGGGCGAGCTAAAAAGGGTTTTGCCCAGGTAGAGCCCAAAAATGAACTCAGGATCTTGATATGAACAAACTTATAGAGGCCCACTTGATAATGCTGCATACAAAATATGAAAGCTGTCTGCCTTCTGGTATCAGAGTTAAGAAAGTTTTTTAAGATTTTCCTATTTTCACCCTTTTTGTTAAGTATAAAGGGAGAGTTAAGTGTGGACTTCATTTATTTGATCAACTTTGGTAGAACTTGACCCAGGGAACATCCCTTCCAAGTTTCATCAAGATTTGCCCACTGGTTTAGGAGAAGATGCATAAAGATATTGTGGACAGCGCATGATGGACAATAGACGACGGACATTTGATGATCACAATAGCTCACCTTGAGCCCTTCATGCTCAGGTGCACTAAAAAGGTCAGTCAAAGAATATTAAGGTAGTGAATCCGTAGTAGTTCCGTGACGTTTAGGAAGTAATGAACTTTAACAGTGCTAACCAAGTTTTCTTATGATTTTCGTTAGGTCACCTCTGTCAACATTGTGAAAGTTTATGTGTTCCAAAGGGTTGCGGGACTATTACCCGTCCACTACCTTAAGTGCAAAACTAAAATTGTTGCAAAGTGGACCAATATACCTTCTTTGTCAATATTTAACTGAAGTCAGTGGAGAGGCATTTGGAACAATTACAACTGAGTCTTTTAGTGTAGTTTATATGAAATATCCCCATTACTTGCTGAGGAATTTAGCCAACAAGAATTTTCCTAAAAGGGGCCATAACCCTGTCAATATCTCCATGCATCAGAGGTTGGTTACAAGAATAAGAAGAATTAAGGTTAAGTTATTGGCCCTCAAAATATTTTCCATACCACTTTAATTTATTAGCTAACCAGGTTTTGTTGAGTATAAATATCACCAGTAATTTATGTATAACTCCATTTTTCTGAAATGTATTATTTGTACAAAGCCTTAATTTCAATTGAATAAAAACAATTCTTTAAGTTTGGACAATGTATTCATTTACTCTTTTTTTTACTGTTTAGAAACTATGGCTTTTATAATCAAAATACCAAACCAAGTAAGTTTCCATCACAAAAGAATCAGTCTTAATTCATCAATTATAACATTATTGTTCTAATTTCACTTAAAACCACTCTTCACTCAAAACCAATCCTCTTCAAACACCGCATTTGAAATAACTTATTCATTCAAGTGGACATTTTCAAATTGAAATTTAAAACTCTCCAATAATTCCATAATGCTATTACATCGTCTTTTCAATATAGAATTTTGTTAACAGGTTTTGAATAAAGACGACAATTTATTTGTATATATTCATATGAATAAAAGATGATTAACAACGAAATTTACTTTGTGAAAACCTTTGCATATATTTAACCCAAAAATACTTTTTCAACTTTTAAGGACTATTAAATCACAATGCAAGCCTACTTTAACTCGTTTTACCTACTAATAAACTATAAAGAAATGGTCTGGAAATATTTTCTCTGGTTGTAACAGTGTTTCGTTTCCTTTATAGTACTCATTTCTTTTAATTTGAAAGCATTTAACCCTTGTCATGCTGAACCCCAAATATTCCTGCTTTAGCAGGAGGTTTAGACGAAGATCAGCCTGTACATATGCACAATCTGATCTTAGTCCATATCACCTGATTTTTCTTTTTTAACCAAAAAAGTTTAAAAATAATGATTTTGACATAAAAAGAGATTCACAATCAGCACATTCAGTGCTTTAGGCACTTTGATCTCAAAGCAATTTTGCAAAGAATTTATAGAGCATGACACTTAGGGTCATTATTCATGTTGGAAACCTCCTTCAAGAGAACTTGTCTAATATGTGTTCAGGGTATGGGTTAATTTGTCTACACTAAAAATTGCTTATAATAGATATAATATCAATAACCCTTCCCATGCTGTTCATTGCATATTTCTGTTGTAAACAAAGCTTTTGCATATAGTATAGACTAAGATCAGCCTACACAGACATGCAGTCTCATCTTAGCCTACATTCCCAGCTTTCTATTTCATTATCATTGGACTTTGACAAAACTGTATTAAAATCAAAGTACTAAAAGAACTGGGTGCATGAGTCAGTAGAAAGAGTAGGTTATATATATACCTTGATCAGACTATAAATATGTGCAAGCTGATCTTTTTCTATTCCTCCTGTTAATTAAGCACAAAAATATTTGTACTTAATTTTATCTTGACTTTTTATTCTAACAAAACTTCCAACCTATTTGGCCTGTAAATAAGTTATTTCAATTTGTTTTTGAGATTTGGTTGGGATTTCAAATAAACTGGACAACAATGACTTTTTCAAGGTGGCAAAATGTTACAAGATATCCCAGTAAAAGTGCTAGGATTTTAATTGAAGTCTTAAAATCAACAAAGTTCAATAACTTATTAATGTAGCTAGGTAGAGTTATGGTTCTTGTGCACTGTACTCAGTTATCATGAGAGGAAAATAACTGCCAAGTTTCAATTAAGCTAATCAGAGTTATACCAGGGACAAAAAAGAGGAGGAAGCCTACCCATAGCAACTGGTGCGACAGGTGATAACATAATATGACCCGTCTTTAGATAGGCTTATAAAAAGCATTTGTACATAAGTTCAATAAAGTGACAAAAACAAGATGTGTTTGTGAAGCACGAATGCCCCCTTAACAGCATTTTTTTCAAAGTCTGACCTTGACAGATGACCTTGACCTTGTCACATGACCTTGACTTTGGTACCAGCAGATGCGGATCATTGAGATCTATCATCATGCCAAATATGAGCCTTGTATGTCAAATACTTTTGGAGAAAAGGCAAAGGTTAAGTTTTCGGGCTAAGTTTTCGGGCTAAGTTTTCGGACAGACAGACGGATGGACAGACAGACGGACATGAGTATTACAATATGCCCCGGATCTCTCATTACGGGGGCATAAAAAATCGAATTATTATTTTTTTGTGGTAAGAATTACCTCCCTTATATCAAAATTTTACGCAGCGCTGAGTAATATGTGATTAGAACTTGCAAATGTACAGGTACTAAGCTACAGCGTAATATTTGAACATTTAATGATTAATCAAAAGGAAAGGGGGTCAAAATAAATATTTACTTTAATCATTTAATATGGGCATATGAATCATTAATGACCTGTAATTCAATAGAAATCATGAATACATTTTGTGGTCAACCCTTAACACTTAACAATAGAATTTTAGGGTCCTGCATTTTCAAGACATTTACTTTGTCTGCAATTTTGGTACAAATACAAATTAGTTGCAGACAAAAACTTTCAGTTAATAAGCTAATACAATACTATTTAATAACAAGATGTGTTTGTGAAACACCAATGCCTGTTTGTGAAACACCAATGCCCCCGTAACAGCATTTTTTTTTCAAAGTTTGACCTTGACAGATGACCTTGACCTTGTCACATGACCTTGACTTTGGTACCATTGGATGTGGATCATTGAGATCTATCATCATGCCAAATACTAGCTTTGTATCTTGAATAGGCTTGAACATATTGGCAATGTTAAGTTTTCTGGTTTACCTTTGCAGACAGACAGACGGACAGACGGACAACGGTAAATCAATATGCCCCCGATCTATTGATGTGGGGGCATAAAAAGCCTATCACGGCCTCAGAGACACTCTACTGACTGACTTTGAAAGCCTATAAGGCATTAAGCTCTGAAAGCAATAAAGTTACATAACAAATTAAAGTATTTATGGAAATGTTATCTCTTTTCAGTTAGTCAAAGGTCAAGGGAAATATCTTTTTACTCAAATTTTCCTAAGGTTCCTTTTTCTTTGATACTCATTTATTCATGAACTCCACCCATTTCTGAAAGGAATTATCATTTATGGTCGTACTATTAAATTGTGTAAGTTTAAAGAAAATCTGATGAAAACTATAATGGACTAATTTTAATGCGATAATGTGAATAACAAAGATTGATAAATAATGTCAATTTTCTTTTGGTACTGTAATCATGGAATGCTGAGTTTTTTTTCAAAATAAACCTTCATGATAACCATCCATTTTTGAAAGCAAGTATCCTTATGATGGTACAATAATTCTTTGCAGGTTTAAAGAGAATAGTCGATAAAAACTGTGGAGAGATCGCTATCATGATAATGAGGATAAACATCCCTGTGTTCAAGATGTAAAAACGTTTTCGAAAGCGCTTTGAGATGATACCCCGCTTTGCATGTGCACATACATGCAAAGCGAGGTATCATTTCGAAAGCGCTTTGCCTAAGTTTACATCCTGAACGCAGGGCTTGTCTCATCTTGAAATCATTGTTTATTTGGGGGAATAAAAATTGACAATTATGATGAAATTACTTGTTACAATCAATTTCTTCATTTTTCATAATGCACAAATGTCTTTCTTAACCCTTGTCATGCTGAATAAATTTTGGCTAAAAATTTTCATCAAAATCAAAGGGCAAAAAGCACTGAAAGCTCTAACTGTAGGTCAATTTTTATTTGAAAAACTCAATCTATTGACAATTCTGGTTTAAAAGTGAGAAACAGGTGGTGTAGACTAACATCAGACTGCACATATGTGCCGGCTGATGTTTGCCTATAGCTCCTACCAAAGCAGGATTATTCCAGGTTCAGCATGACAAGGGTTAGCAGCCACAAAATGTGGCATTGAGTGGGATTAGGTTAAAATCATGACAACAAATCACTGAGAAACATCTTTTCTTTTAAAGATTACTTTCAAATTCTAAAATTTATAGCCATACCCTGGAAACACAATGATAGGACACAATTACTCTTAAAGGACCATTCAAAGAAACATTGCATGCAGCTTCTTTCATTTAAAAAAATCTACAATAATTATCATCTAATAAAGGGTAAATGCAATATTAGTTCTGCAGTCAGTGATGCAATGGCTGATTCCATTATAAATGTGCAGTCAAATATAAAGATGAAATAGTTATGATAAATGAGTAATCCATCGGATAATAAATTTCAGTCAACATTTACATGTCTTATGTATCTGCGCAACTTTTTTTCCCTCTCAATTCTACTTTTTCATGCCCTTGAAGAAAAAAAAGCTTCATAAATTAAATGTAGATATGGTGACATTGTGAAGAGATTGTTAAAAGTGTTTTTTTTCCAAATTTCTACAAAGTTTTCTTCACAAAAAGACAATTTTTTTTTTTAATTTCATCCATTAATAATTACTTCATTCATTTGGATGCAGTCTACAATTTTCTTGTCTGGTAATGGATTAAAGCCAATAAATTGACTGAATAATTAATAATTTTCAACTGATCCAAACTAAAACAAGCTTCTTTTGATGATTCAAAGAGTGTGTCCTATAAGTTTCAGCATCATTTACCTTCAATACCAAAGATATTTTCTACCAGAAAGAAAGACAATTCCTTCATGATTGTATTGTACAGATTAACCTCCCTTGTTTATTAAGATGTGATGTAAAAAATTTACCCACTAATCATGGAAATGAGGATTATTTTGTCTCACATTCCGAAAGTTATCAAGATTTAACTGGTACTCCCCTGTTAAAAAGTTCTTGATCATTTTAGAATAAAACATTGCAGTTCAAGAACTCTTAGTTCTAAAACTACTTCTTTAACTCAAGTTCCAGAACCCTGAATAGAAGTTCAAGACCTTGTTCAAGGACAAGTTCTTGAACTTCAAGAACTAGTTCTAGAAGTTCAAGAACTTGCTCTTTAACCAGTTCTTGAACTAAGAGTTCTTTAACCCTTTGCTGTTTAATCCCTGCTTTTTACGTGTCTGTGATTTTATGATTGAGAAAACATTGTGAAAAAAGAAGAAATTGCTTCTGACAAGCAATTTCTTCTTTTTCCACTCTATTTTCTACCCTACTGAATGGTTATTTTCCAAATTAAATCCACTTTAAGTTTTCGTCTGCAAAACCTTTGAATTTGAACAGGTCCAAAATTTTGTAAAACAGGAAAGGGTTAATTGCCAAGAACCAGTTTTTCGCACGGACAAGTGTACTAATGAAGACCTCAAAATAACAATTATTAATACAAAATTTGCTCAAAGTTCATCTGTTGCCCTAAATACTTAGTTTTGATCTTGAGCCTTTGACACATGCTAAAGTTAGTAAACACATGACCGTGCTAGAACCTAGCTAACTGATTTAGAATGACCCCATATAACACTCTGGAATGGTCTCTTTAAGGTGGGTAAAACAATCATTATTATCATTTTCAAACAATTTTATTGCCGCTTATGACAAAGTCTGTTTACCTTGGCATGTTCAAATGTTAAAACCCTATCCTACAGAATTCAATTTTTCATTTAAAATTGTTCTAGAAACTGGTACAGTACTTGAATATCAGATAAATTCTTGAACTTTTCTTAATTTATTCCATAGCACAGTTCTAGAACTTCAGTACTAAACATTTCTAGAATTCTTTAGAACAAAATTTTGATGTAAAGTAATAAAGGAAGTATGACAAAAAGCATGAGAATTATTAGTGAGAGGAGGTCTACAATGATTCTAGAATTTGCACGGGTGTGGAAATATGGATTCTCTCCACTTGTCCATGGACATGTACAGTGTGATATTCTACTTGTCCAGGATTAAAATGAAATAGAATTATAGAAAAGATTTTGAGAAAACATTAATTTTTAAAAGAAGTAAATGCTGAAACCCAGCATTTTCTTCATTAAAAACAGTGTTTTCTACTCTTTGGTACAAACAATAAGCTTATTTATCTCTTTGATCAAAATAGTGCCATACTAAGATTTGCCGTGATATTTACTTGTCCATGGACAAGTGGACTTTCAAAATGTACTTGTGTGCAGGTAGAAAAGCCCATGTCGGACATGTCGAGCATAGATATTCCACACCCCTGAATAATTGAATTGCTCTAAAACTTCTCTACAATAGTTATAGTGCATAATGCACAATGTTAAATAAGACATAGGCATATTTGTAGAAAAATAATAAAACTATTGTAGGATGTTACATTCAATATATTTTGGAACAAATCAAATCAAAATAGAATGTTAAATGAGAAACTATTCTTATAGAACAATCCTAGAGCTTGTAAAGAAAACAGTATCTTTTCAGGACAAAATTTAAAACTCAAGACATTGTCATTTGAAAAAAAAAACAAGATGTGTTTGTGAAACACGAATGCCCCCGGAACAGCATTTTTTTAAGTTTGACCTTGACAGATGACCTTGACCTTGTCACATGACCTTGACTTTGGTACCAGCAGATGCGGATCATTGAGATCTATCATCATGCCAAATATGAGCCTTGTATGTCAAATACTTTTGGAGAAAAGGCAAAGGTTAAGTTTGGTTAAGTTTTCGGACAGACGGACAGACAGACAGACGGACAGACAGACAGACAGACGGACATGAGTAAAACAATATGCCCCCGATCTCTCGATACTGGGGCATAAAAAATCACTAAATTTTTTTTACTCTTACAAATCCCTAAAACATTAAATTTTCTAAAGCTAATCTAGATCTTTTAAGACCGTTAAAGAGAGGTAATTTGTTATGAATTATTTTTGTTCCAATATGTGGTAGAATAAACCTGTATATAAGGAAGGACTGCATTGTAATTTAATAAGAGATTGAATCTACTAGATTTTTTAAAATTATTAAGAAAATGCATCATATTAAGAACTTGTTATCTTCTGGGGGCATTGCTCATGTGGGCATAATTATGCTACAGTAGCAACAATAAATAAACAACAAGTGCATGTTGTGTTGCGATGCAATACAGGAGTCCCCCACCGTATAACAAAAAATCCTTTCTTATAATATATCTCCAACTTACTAGATTTATAACTGTATACAAAATTTAAAGTTGCTAGCACATTAGGTTTTGAACAAAATGTCCCAAACAAAAATATAAGAGTAAAAACAACCAATGGCAAAAACTCCAAAAGTGGGTGGAGAAGAATGGTTCTTGTACATGCCACTTGTCCTCAATGAGATCTATAAGTGTACCAAGTTTGAAGTTGCTAGCACTGATGGCTCAGGAGATATCGTCCGGACTAAAATATCAGGATAAAAAACAACAACAGACAATAACTAAAAAAGTGGATGTGGCAGAGTAACAGTTCTTGTGCATTACACTTCTTCTCAATGAGATCTACCAGTGTACAAAGTTTGAAGTTGCTAGGGCTTATGGTTTAGGAGATAAGTACAGGACAAAAATGTAAGGATAGAAACAACAAAGGGCAAAAACTCAAAAAGTGGACATGGCAGAGTGACAGTTCTTGTACATGACACTTGTCCTCAATGATATCTATAAGTGTAGCAAGTTTGAAGTTTCAAGCACTTATGGTTTAGAAGATATGTTCCAGACAAAAATGTAAAGGTAAAAACAACAAAGGACAATAGCTCAAAAAGTAGGTGTGGCAGAGTAACAGTTCTTGTACATGACTCTGTCCTCAATGAGATCTATACGTGTACAAAGTTTAAAGTTGCTAGCACTTATAGTTTAGGAGATATTATCCAGACAAGAATGTAAGACTAAAAACAACAAAGGGCAATAACTCAAAAAGTCGACATAGCAGAGTAACAGCTCTTGTACATGACACTTGTCCTCGATAAGATCTATCAGTGTACAAAGTTTGAAGTTGCTAGCACTTATGGTTTAGGAGATATGATCCAGACAAAAATGTAAGGGTAAAAACAACAAAGGGCAATAACTCAAAAAGTGGGCGTGACAGAATAACAGTTCTTGAACATGACACTTGTCCTCAATAAGATCTACAAGTGTACCAAGCTTGAAGTTGCTAGCACTTATAGTTTAGGAGATACGATTCGGACAAGAATGTAAGTCTAAAAACAACAAAGGGCAATAACTCAAAAAGTGGGTGTGGCAGAGTTATGGTTCTTGAACATGACACTTATCCTCAATGAGATCTATAAGTGTACAAAGTTTGAAGTTGCTAGCACATATGGTTAAGAAAATTTAGCCCAGACAAAAGTGTGACGGATAGAGGGATGGACGGATGGACAGACAGACAGACGGATGGACAGATGGAATCAAGCAAACCTGTAGTCCCCCAACTGGTAACCGGTAGGGGACTTATAAACAGAAATATAATTACACACCCTAGCTTCACATGATGAAATGGGTCAGAGTAACATTATTGTAAGTGTCTATAGATATAAAGGCCTTTACAATAGTGTTGCCCTAACCCCTCAAAATATAAAGTGGTCCTCAAAAGTACAGGAACATTCAAGAAAGAAGTAGTAAATTATAATGTAAATGGAAGTAAGATCAGAGCATTCTTAATTTTTAAAGACAGAATGATAAGGAGGATTAGGAAAAATAGCTTTAAGTAAGTAAGGACACTCACACAGTGTTAAAAAGACGTGTCAAGAAGTGTTGAACACTTCAGCGATTATAGGGACTTTGTGTTCTAAATCAGGTCCTAAAAATGTAATCTAGGATAAGTTTTCTTTAATATCTCATTTAAAGATCTGCATATGGACTAGATTTACTATTCAGAAGATATATTCAAGCATTTCTAGTGATAATTTCTAGAATTATTTTTTACCTTCTCCCACTGATGGTACCTTCCTATTGAGCCCAAAGTGAAGGCTCAGATCACTGTGTGAATGCACAAGCTGATCTGAGTCTTAGCATTGTCCTTCATTTGAAATGTGACTGTAAAGCTCATGTATCTCTATCTTGTAAGTGCTACTTATATGGAAGATTTTTTGTTGTCCTGTCTCAATCAAAAACAGTCTCAATTTGACAAAACATTTGCTCCTGGGACAACAGCAAGCCAAATATTAATGCAACTTAGCTAATAAGTTACTTGGTTGAGATCCACTTGACCAATAAAATTCAGGTGAGTGGTTGTTTGTTCTTGTTGGTCATAGGTCATGGTCACAAATTGACACTTGTGACCTTTGACCTATAACCTAAAAGAACTAACAAGAGGGCCAGAATGGCCCTAAACGGCTCACCTGAATTTCATTGGTCAAGTGGATCTTACTCAAGTAACTTACTTGCAAAGTTTCATTAACATTTGCCTAGTTGTTAACATTTGTCTAGTTGTTAAGGAGGAAATGTTGTTCCAACATTTCAATCTGAAAAATAGGCCCACCCTGCCACACCCTTATTTATGGCCCAATGAGAATGTCTAGCCAATTTTTTTTAAAAAAATCACTAAAGATACATTCTGGAAAAGTTTCATTTCAAACAGTCTTTTGGTTTAAGAGGTGATTATGTTCACAGATTTCTAAGTGAAACAAGAGCCATATGTCAGACATGGCCATCCCCAACCATGAAAGCTTGATAGTACCGGTGTCCCAGGGTAACCTGTCCCCTGGGTAACGTGTCCCCGGGGACAGGTTACCCCGGGGTAACGTGTCCCTGGGGACACGTTACCCTAGAAATCAGCCGGGGTAACCTGTCCCCCCCTACAGATATTGTAAACCAATATTAATTAGTCACATTTCTTTTACCAAGATATTTTTATTCTATGCGTTACAAGTCTCTTTCTTTGATCTGTATGAAATTTTAATCTGTTTTGCGAACTGTTTCAGTTCGGAAGGATTTTTTATTTTTTTCATGTTAAGTATTTTAACAATTAAGCTTTTTTTTATTTTAGAAAAATAATTGTTTAATGTCATCATGACAATGGACATATCTAAGAATGATCTTGTCTTTAGAAAAATTAGTCAAAGCATGATTTTTTTCTTTGTGTATATTAGGGGGGAGGGACACATTACCCAAGCTGGGGTAACCTGTCCCCGGGGACATGTTATTCAGGCCTGGGTAACCTGTCCCACCCCCAAAACTGCTGTCAGCAATGATATATGCAAAAATAAACCCATATGTTTTCAATTATTTAGTAATATTTCAAATTGTTTGGGGGTAAGGTTTACAAAGCTGTGGTCACTTGTCTCTGAAACATGTTACCCAAGCCTGTTAACCCAATGAAAACACACAAAAAAAAGGTTGTTAATGAGAATTTATTAAAAAAAACTTGCAAATACATTTTTCTTCACTTGAAAACTGTGTGTCTCATTTATATCAAAACTGTTATACAAATTAGTTATTCACTTATTAGAAATTTTATTGTGAGTGTATGTGTATGTCTAGGGGGGGACAGGTTACCCAAGCTGGGGTAACCTGTCCCCGGGGACACGTTACCCCAGCTTGGGTAACCTGTCCCACCTCTAAAAAGGTTGTCAACAATGATCTGTGCACAAATTTACCAAAATATTTTCTTTGCTTATTTATTCTAAATTGTTTTGGGTACATGTAAGATTTTCCGATCTGTGGTCACTTGTCTCTAAAAAATGTTACCCCAGCTTTGGAAAACATTGCTACCATGTTAACCAGGAATTTTCACAAAAGTTTACAAAAAACAATTTCTTTTCTTTATAGTCTTAATTATATCACAACTGTTCTTACTACAAAAATTATTGATTTATAAGAAAATTCATTGAGAGTGTATGTGTATGTATTGGGGGAGGGGACACATTACCCAAGCTGGGGTAACCTGTCCCTGGGGACACGTTACCCTGGCTTGGGTAACGTGTCCCCCTTTCAAAAGAAAACAGTTTTGAATTATTTGTCATGTTGTTTTCTTATCAAAAGTGCCATATAAATATTGTATATGTTCATAAAGCTTTGTATCATTCAAACCATGGACTTGGAAAAAATAGAAATGATGCAAATAATAAGAAAATTGCACTGGCTAAGAATCCTCTTGAAAAGGAACACATTTCAAAATATATCTGAACATACATATTCTTTGAGGGAATGTTCAAAGTATATCATACCATACATTCTTAATTAAAACAAGATGTGTTTGTGAAACACAAATGCCCCCTTAACGGCATTTTTTTTTTCAAAGTTTGACCTTGACAGATGACCTTGACCTTGTCACATGACCTTGACTGTGGTACCAGTCGATGCTGATCATTGAGATCTATCATCATGCCAAATATTAGCTTTGTATCTTGAATTGGCTTGAAGATATTGGCAAGGTTAAGTTTTCGGGTAAAGTTTTTTCAAAGTTTTACCTTGACAGATGACCTTGACCTTGTCACATGACCTTGACTTTGGTACCAGTGGATGGGGATCATTGAGATCTATCATCATGCCAAATATTAGCTTTGTATCTTGAATAGGCTTGAAGATATTGGCAAGGTTAAATTTTCGGGTTAAGTTTTTTCAAAGTTTTACATTGACAGATGCTCTTGACAGATGACCTTGACTTTGGTACCAGCGGATGCGGATCATTGAGATCTATCATCATGCCAAATATTAGCTTTTTATCTTGAACAGGCTTGAAGATATTGGCAAGGTTAAATTTTCGGACAGATGGACGGACAGACGGACGGATGGACGGACAGACAGATAGACAGACAGACAATCTCTCGATACGGGGGCATAAAAAGAATGAATGGAAGGTGATATCTTTAATGAAAAATAGCATTTGGAATAGGGGGACAGGTTACCCCGGGGTAACATGTCCCGCTTTCCAAAATACGAGTTTTAAACAATTTGTCAATTGACATGTTGTTTTCTTATCAAAACTGCAATACTAACATGATAGTTGTGTTTTTAAAAGCTATTATTCAATCTAATAATGGACTCTGAAAAATTTGAAATGATGCAATAATGAAAAATATTCAAGTGCTAAGATTTTTCTTTAAAAAGGTACCAAAAAAGAAATATAAACATACATATCCATTGAGGAAATTTTCTACGAATATCTTTCTTAATAAAAAAGAATGACTGGAAGGTGATATCTTTAATGAAAAAAGTATTTGGAATAGGGGGACAGGTTACCCCGGGGTAACCTGTCCCCTGGGGACATATTACCCTGGCTTGGGTAACCTGTCCCCCTTTCAAAGGAAGAAGTATTGAATGAATTTGTCATGTTGCTTTCTTATGAAAACTGCAATATTAACATGATATGTTAATAAATGCTATTTATCAATCTAAATATGGACTTGGAAAAAATTTAGTTATTGCAAAAGTAATATTGCAAAAAATTAAAACATGCAAGCACTAAGATTTTTCTTTAAAAAAGCCTCAATTTTTTAAAAATGAATGAAATATTTTTCAATGAATATCATATGATAATTTCTTAAGAAAAATAGAATGACTGGAAGGAGAAATCAAATGAATAAAAGCATTTTGAATAGGGGGACAGGTTACCCCTGGGTAACGTGTCCCCCCACTAAAGTTTCATTTTTTTTATTTTTTTTTCATTGAACTTTCAAATATTTGCATAAAATACCAAGATTGACTACTATAATAATTAAAAAAAAAAAAAGGAAAATTGATTTGATTAGATAATCATAGTAAGCAAATTATATTTTGGTTTGAAGAATTGAAAACCACTCAAAAATACAGATATACTTTTTATATGTTTTTTTAGCTCGCCCGGGACGAAAGTCTCGAAAGAGTTATTGTCATACCCTCGGATGTCGGCGTCAGCGTCGGCGTCAGCGTCGGTGTCGGCGTCCGCATTAGGTTAAAGTTTTTTATTTCTATCAATATTTATCCTAGAGGCTTTATTTTTTACAGAAAGACTCATTAGGGCATAGGCTTTCATTTGAGACCAACATGTCGAAATGACCTTTAGACTGTGACCTTGACCCTTTCAAAAAAACTTTAACCAAAAACTTTAACCAAAAACTTTAACCAAAAAAACTTTAACCTTGCTTATATTTTCTGTAAGCTTTTACCTAGAGACATCATTACTTCATATGCACACTCATTAGGTGATAGGCTTTCACCACAGACAAAGGTCCTTGACAATTTGACCTTGACCTTGACCCTTTGTGGACTTAGAAAAACTTAAACCAAAAAACTTTAACCAAAAACTTTAACCTTGCATATATTTTTTAATGCTCTAACCTAGGGACATCATAGCTTCATATATATACTCACCAGGTGATAGGCTTTCACCAGTGACCAAGGTCCTTCACAATTTGACCTTGACCTTTACCATTTGTGGACTTGGAAAAACTTTAACTGAAAACTTTAACCAAAAACTTTAACCTTGCTTATATTTTCTGAATGCTTTGACCTAGGGACATCATTACTTCATATACATACTTATTAGGTGATAGGCTTTTGTGAGAGATCAAGGTCCTTGATAATTTGACCTTGACCTTTTATGAACTTAGAAATACTTTAACCGAAATTCTTTTACCAAAAACTTTAACATTGCCTATATTTTCTGAATGCTTTAATCTAGGGACATCATTACTTCATATACATAGTCACCAGATGAAAGGCTTTCACCAGAAACCAAGGGCCTTGAAAATTTGACCTTGACCTTGACCTTTTATGGACTTGGAAAAACTTAAACTGAAAAACTTTAACCAAAAATTTAACCTTGCTTATATTTTCTAAATGCTTTACTCAGGGACATTATTACTTCATACACATACTCACTAGGTGATAGGCTTCTACAGAGACCAAGGTCCTTCACAATTTGACCTTGATCTTGACCTTTTGTGGACTTACAAAAATTTTAAAGAAAAACTTCATGTTTGATACAAAGAAATTCCATTGGTAACTTCATCTGCTTGTAGGCTTTCACTTTACCCTTACCTTATACATGCAATTAAAACAAAAAAGTTTTTATATTTCTTAATTACTACTCAAACAGATATATATTGGGTCATGGACTTTAACATTGAAAGAAACCACTTTGAACTTCGGTCTTCGGTCAAGCGCTGTTTGTGACAAGCAGCTGTTTGGGCGAGCTACATTGTCCGCGGACAACTCTTGTTTTAAAATTGATTTAGAGTTATACAAAATTGCATGAATGAAAAATTAAAATTTTGATAAGAAATAATGTTTTCCATGGGGGGACACGTTACCCCGGGGTAACCTGTCCCCGGGGACACTTTACCCCAGGGGGGGACAGGTTACCCCGGGGTAACCTGTCCCCGGGGACACGTTACCCAGGGGGACACATTACACTGTTACACCGGTAAACTGAGGCCTAATAGTTTAAGGATTCTTTTGTACTTTACGAGATATACCCCCCACAAAATGTAAGTATTAAAAATAACAAAGGGCAATAACTAGAAAATTATGCAGGCAAGAGTTGTAGTTATTGTGCACTGCACTTCTCTGCAATAAGAACTATCCACCTATGAAGTTTCAAGTTGATAGCTTTTATACTTAAGGAGATATGCTTCAGACAAAATCTAAGTATTTAAAATAACAAAGGCCAATTACTCCAAAATTTATGCAAGCAAGAGTTCTAGTTCTTGTACACTGCAATTCTACTCCATGAGATCTATCCACCTATAAATTTTCGAGTTGATAGCTATTTAACATTCATAGATATGCTCTGGACAATATCTAAGTCTTGACAATAACAAAGGGCAATATCCAAAATATTATGCAAGCAAGAGTTGTAGTTGTTGTGCACTGCACTTTTCCTCTATGAGATCTATCCATGTATAAAGTTTGAAGTTGGTAACTTTTATACTTTAGGAGATATGCTCTGGACAAATCTAAGTATATAAAATAACAAAGGGCAATAACTCCAAAATTATGCAAGCAAGAGTTGTAGTTATTGAGATTCTTCAAAATTTTTGAGAAGGGTCACCTACTTAAGGAACATTTCTGCCAAGTTTAGTTGAAATATGCCAGGTGATAATTGAGGAGATGTTTAAAGATTTCAGGGCCAAAAACTGTCTCGCCCTGCCATGCCAATATTGAGGTCATTCAAGAGGAGCAATCCTGCCAAATTTGGTTGAAATCTGCCTATTGGTTTCTGAGGAAATGTTGTGATAATTTTTTCTGGGTCAAAAACTGCCCCACTCTGCAAGACCCATATTTAGGGGTCAATCAAAATTTCACAAACAAGTTTAGAGAAAGGTCACCCATGGAACACTTCTGCCAAGTTTGGTGGAAATCCACTAATTGGTTACTGAGGAGAAGATGGTCAAAGGTCCCATATTTGGGAGTCAATCAAAATATCATGAACAAGTCTTGAGAAAGGTCACTCATGGAACATCTGTGCCAATTGGCTGCTGTCGTGAAGATGTTTAAAGATTTCAGGGTAAAACTGCCCCACCCTGCTATGCCCTTATATTGAGAGGGGGGGGTTGAAATCCACAGTCATGAGTTCCTAAGGAGAAGATGTTTAAAGAAATGTTAATTACTTCACACATACAAAGCTTGACAGACAAAAGATGATCACAAAAGCTCACCTGAAGCTAAAAATAAGAGGGCAATTTCTTGGGTGATTAGCAACAATTTTACAAAGATATATATTGTCCTATCCAAATAGGCTCTCAGGTTAGAGATTAGAAACAAGTCTTCATACATGGTTCTATTCTGGCCTTGACATTTGACCTATGTGATCCAAAAACATGGAGCCATTATGCACTTCCTTAGGTCAATTGTGCATGAATTGTCCTTTGTTCTATTTCAATTTATTGTTAAGTTAGGGCATTAACCAAAACGTTTTTCAAACACAGTTCAAATTTTAGACTGAATTGGGTAAACTGAGTTTCCCAAAATTAATAAGACAATTCCATTGGTCAGTTGGAAGTATTTGTGTTCATTGAGTTCTGTTGTTCCAAGTCAGAAGGCCTAAGAGCATGGAAACAGTTTTCAACCTCTCCAGATGGTCCCTTTCTACTTGGCAAGTCAGAAGGCTGTGAGTAGCGAATCACATCAAATATAATGCAAAGTGCATTTCCAGAGATCAGTGTAAAATATTGTAAATGCCCATGAATCTATGGGCAATTACAATAATTTTGCACTGAACACTCGATTTTGAGGGGGCAAAATTAATGAATTTCCCCCCTGTAATGAATCCAATTTTATTAAAGATAAATACAAAATTACATATTAAACCAAGTAAAAAAAACTTAATTATCTAATACGAACCTCAACATCTATTCACATTTGAATGAAAGTCACATATTTCCCATGAAACTGTCAACATAAGACATGACTCAAATCACAGCAGTACACAAAATCCGACGACAAAATGCAATTATATTTTACGTTTTAATCCTATAAAAATATCGACGATGATTAGCATATACCTGTAATACCAATATTTCAAGTGATTGATATGGGTATGCTATGTTTCACACTAAGTTGGTAAAGTGTATCACAACAATTTGATAAACCGTCAATTTATGGATATAGAACTGCCCCCATCGTAAATTTTGATCAATCTGGCATAGATCTGTTTTAATTTTTGTGATCTATTACCCAAAATCCATTAGTTTATTTCAATAGTTTGGGTCAAAATGACAATTTTGAATAGCTCTTGTTCAATGAGCAGAAAAAAATGACATTAAATTAATGAATTTTGACTTTTCAAATATAACATTCACTTGTTTTTTTTTTAAGAATGCATGCATAAGTGTTAATATTCTATTGCCAGGGACAATTAAGACAGAAAAAAGATGGACAAATTTCCTGATCTATTGATGACTAGGCTTTTAAATTTCAGGCAAGCATTGTGGGAAAAAAGAGCTATAATACCTTAGCAAAACATTGTTGTTGCAGGCATGCATTGTCCCGACTAGTCAAAAAATATTACTGTTTGATAATGAATTAGTTATATCAAATGTTATCCCCTTTGCTAATTATAAAAGCCTTGGCAAAATGAAATTGAAATCAAAGTGCTGAAAGTACTGGATGTACCAATTGCAAGTCAGTAATTAATTTGGAAAATACTATTAATTTAAACTCTTCTGGATTAAAAAAGAAAATCAGGTGGTAAAGATAAAGATCAGCATAAGCATAATGTGCAGTCTGATCTTAGTTTATACTTCAAGCAAAAGCTTTGCAAACTTTGAAAATGTTTCATTTTCTTAACAAAAACTACTATAAAACAGTGAAGATTATAGGACATCTAATGCAGTAAATACATTTAATTATAAATTCAGCATTCTTGAGATTAAATTTTCTTTCAGAAAACTTTAAAATTGGCCAAGCAGAAAATATGTTTTTTCTCTCATTTTACGCATAAAACCTCTTCCTTTGTCAGAAAACAGATATCAAGTGTCCTTCTCCACAACAATAAAACTTGTATCTTCTCTCTTTCCCTTTTCTGTACGAAAATTATACCAGACCACACAATCACTAGGTGTATTCATTAGAAGTTATTGACGACATTATTATTCAACAAGTTTATGGAAAAATATCACATTATCTGTATCTTGCTGAACCTAGAAAATTCCTTCTTGGAGAGAGGTATTGACAAAGATCAGACTGCACATATGTGCAGTCTGCTCTTGGTCTTTACTACCTGTTGTTCATTTTTAAACCAGAAAAAAAAGAAGAAAATTGATTTTAATGCCATTGTGTATGTAAATGTTTTATTCAGCATGGGTCAATACAATTTTAATCTACATGTTATGACATTAATTTTCTTATAGACTTTATAAGGTTTTTTTTCTTTGAAAAATCTGTTACATATTTCTAAACCCTCCACCAAATTGGGAACCCTCAGTGATTTTATGGAATAGAATTGATCAGGAATCATAAGGATGCATGCAATCATAAATTATGCCATTTTACATTTGGTTTTTGTGACATCAAAAGCATCAACGTTCCCGCTAACGATGATGTGAAATACAAAATCAATAAGAACTAAATTTAATCTGAGCATATCATAATTCGATGACAAAAGGCTTTTCACTGAGTTTGATTATCAAAAAATATATATATAACAAAAAGATCTCCATAGACTTTCAGAAAGTGTTATAAGATATTTGTTTTCCTTCAAGTATAGGTCAAAGCCATGAACTGAACTTTATTTGGAAAAATGTTGCCTCACTCCAACTAATAAGCCATTTTACTAAAAAATCATGAAATTACATACTCTTATTGCTAATGAACAACATTCGAGGCCAAATTGAATTTTGTTTGAAATTAGCATTTCCCTGCTCTATCTAATGATCATCTCAAAAGTCATTTTATCTTCCACAAAAATTGAATCCCTGGAAAATTAACCCTTGTCATACTGAACCTGGAATATTCCTGCTTTGACAGGAGGTATAGACAAAGATCAGCCTGCACATATGTGCCACACTATTTTCTACCCTACAGAATGGTTATTTTTCAAATTAAATCCACTTGAAATTTTCGTCTGCAAAACCTGTGAATTTTGACAGGTCCAAAATTTTGAAAAACAGAAAAGTGTTAACTATAAACAGCATATTATAAAGACTAACAAAATTAAGCAATTTTTGATTGCAGGGAAATAATACAATTACCTGATGAAAATTAAATACTCTAATAGATTACATTTATCTAACTTAAATGATCCTGAACAAATGATTTTTAAACATTTTAAGACAACAATGACTTGGACAGAAATAGTTTTAACTGCCTATAAGCATATAGGCAAAGCACTGTTTTGGGCTTAGGCTATTGGTATTGAGTAAGACTGATTACAAAAAGAGACTGAAACCAAAGATTTGAAATATCTTTGATGCTCCAAAGATCAAAAAGCCAAAAGCTATTTAGATGTAATAGCATACTTGTGTAAGTAAATGTTTAATAACTTGTATTCTATTATCTATTTATCCAAATCTCCCTCTCTTGACATTGACAAATACTTGATACTTTTATCTTTGCAACACATGGCGCCCTTAGAGCTCTGCTGGCTTCAAAAATACCTTACTTTGAATACCGAGTCATCCAAAATTCCAAAATATTAGCTCCCTCCTTTTTTGATTGGTCAATTTTTAGCTCACCTGAGCACATCGTGCTCAGGTGAGCTTTTGTGATCATTGAATGTCTGTCGTCCGTTGTGTGTCGTCCAGCATCAACAATCTTAGTGTTTACACTCTAGAGGCCACAAATATGACCCAATCTTCATGAAACTTGGTCAGAATGTTGGCCAGGTCACAAAGATGAACCCTATCGAAAATGGGAAGGATCTATGCCATATCACAGGAAAAGGGGCCTTAAAGACAATTTTCTTGTTTACACTCTAGAGGCCACAAATATGGCCCAATCTTCATGAAACTTGGTCAAAATGTTGGCCAGGTCACAAGGATCAACCCTATTGAAAATGGGAGATATCCATGCCATATCACAGGAAAAGGGGCCTTGATGACATTTATCTTGTTTACGCTCTAGAGGCCACAAATATGGCCCAATCTTCGTGAAACTTGGTCAGAATGTTTGTCAGGTCACAAGGATTAACCCTATTGAAAATAAGAGATATCCATGTCATATCACAGGAAAAGGGGCCTTACTAACAATTTTCTTGTTTACGCTCCAGAGGCCACAAAAATGGCCCCATCCTCATGAAACTTGGTCAGAATGTAGGCTAAATCACATGGATGGACCCTTTCAAAAATGAGAAGGATTTAATCAATATCAAGGGAAAAGGGGCCTTCATGACAATTATCTTGATAACGCTCTAGAGGCCACAAAAATGGCCCAATCCTCATGAAACTTGGTCAGTATGATGGTCAAGTCACAAAGATTAACCCTTTTGAAAATGGAATGGATCCATGCCATATCACAGGAAAGGGAGCCTTAATGATAATTTTCTTGTTATAACTCAAGAGGCCACAATTTTGGCCGGAACTTCTTGACACTTGGTTTTAGTGTAGAAATTATCTCCTTTATGACATCTAGCTGCCTATTTAAATGATGTGATGTCCCAGGGGCAAAGAGAGTCAGGTGAGCGATCTAGGACCATCATGGTCCTCTTGTTACTTATCTCTTCTGCCTTTAATCAACTAAGTTGCATGTGCAAATCAAGTTTCACAAAGACAAGCAAGATAGGTATACTAAGGGAAATAATTAAGTTATTTTTACTCTTCAATCCAAAAGTACATTGTCTCTCTTAGACCATGAATTAAATACAATATACAGATAAACCAGCGTTTTTTCTCCTAGCTTTGGGAAAGGGTCCGAGACCGAACCAATTGGGAAAAATGCGTTTTTTCTCAAAAATTGGGAATTTTCATTGTGATACTCGTTTTAAAAACATTACTTTTATTTATATCATTAGTATTCATTACAATATGTATAATAGAAGTTCCTATGCCTCTATAGTCATATCTTAACTGAAAAGCAAACCATAGTCCTTAAACAAGGAATCTGAGCAAAAACAATGACAAAGAATTAGTCTGATTGCTCTGGAATAAATGTTTTATATCAAATCTAGAAATGTCACTGAGTTTTTGTTAAAAAAATATCATGGTTACACCTAAAATATAGATAAATCAAGTTCTATAATAAAATTCGTGGGTTGAACATTCTTGGGTACGAATCAACAGAAAACAAATACATATTCAATCCTATTGTTTTTTTAAGAGCTTTAAATGAATATTTCTACTAAAATCATAGAAACTTTTTAAACATATTTTCAAAATAGATCATATACTCAGATGTTCTACCTGCTGTAGAAAGTTTGAAAGACTATTCAGGTTGGTTCTGAGAGGTGCCGAGATCGTGAATAACAGTCAACTTTGTTTACGAAAATTAAACAAAGATGAACAATTATATTTTTGGTTATATAACAGGAAAATAATTTGCTCCAGCCATGACCAAAAGTCCTTCTTTCTAGTAAGTATTTTCCTTTGAAATTCATCTTACATCAATTGATAAATAAATACAAAAAATTTGTCTACTGCAAATCAGGTCCAAAAATCGCAATATCTTGGCTTCACAAAAATATACCGTTTTGCAATGCGATAACTTCCGAGTTTTCCAAAGTACACTAGGTTTCCTGCTTCATAATTGTTTATGCCTATGAGATCGAGAACCATGTGACTAAAATAAATTGATCTTCCGAAATTCCCCTCTTGTTGACAAATTACAACACTGATATTTATTGCTAAAAGTTCCAATAGGAAATAATCAAGGTTTATGTTTAATTCAAGAATTAGCTTTGAATTGGGAATTTCATTCTCTCATTTTGGGAAAAAATAGTAGTTTTCGTCATTGGGAACGGGTCCGTTTGCCGGACCCGTTCAAAGAAGGAAAAAAAACGCTGTAAACTTGTTTTAAGTGACCTCTACTGGGACCACAAAATATCGGTTGTTAAAGAAAATGGCCACTTAATACATATTAGGGTTTTTTTTATTCACAAATAAGAAATTTTATGACTTTTTTATTGTATCCTCATATCATTGCGATTCTCAATAATCCTAATCCTCTGTTGTTAAAACTCAATAATAAACATAACTTGTGCAAACCATTAACATTTGATTGGGGAAAAGGTGCACAAAATCTCTTGAATTTTAGTGACCTTGATTTTGTGGGTATGGGCCTTTATTAGAGGCTCAATGAATTTGTTAAGGACCATTTCGGGAGTTTGTTCTTGCGCAACTTCTTTGCGCATCGAACTCTTCAAAAACGAGTATGGGCCCCAAACTTGCACTTATCTCAGACATAACAAAAACACTACAAAACCCCTCTAAATTCTATATTTCGCAGAAAATGCTTTCATTAAGACGATTAATTAATCCTATCACTAAAACATAATTATATAAATTATCGCAGCCATTTTATTTTATAGAAATAAAGGATATGACTTCAGCATCGTTTTTGTAGGCATTTATGACGTTAACGTTCCCGCGCATAATCAGACATCAAATGACGTTATCAGTCGTATATCCGATAGCTACATAGAACCGTCACATTTCATTGTGACAGGCTTAATTTTTGAAAGGTTGGCCTTATTAAACGATCCTGTCGTTGTCAAATGATCTTGTCAGATTTTTAATTTTCAATGTTTGGATTATTTTTTAACAGACCTGGGTGTACTTGAAATTTTATTGGGGGATGGGGGTGTGAGCGAGATAGATGACCTTGATCTCATCATATGACTTCGATCAGGGAATTTGATGATGCTTATTCACAAGATTAATTATTATTCCATATGTTAGTATTCTATTTTCAACAGGCTTGAAGATTTTAGAAAACACTAGATTTTTGTGTTATTTATGTAACGTTGGCCTTGACATATGACCTTGACCTTTTCATATGATTTGACCTCAGGATTCGTTGACGCAAAGCAAAGTGATACCCTAACTGTTGAGGAATTCAACTCCATAATCGATTAATTTAAGAAGGATTGAATATCATTGTTTTTGTACATAAAATTGGTATGAGAAAAACAATCTGGAATGATTTTTCCCTTCGCGTCAAAACTGGGTGACCTAGAATTTTGCATTTTTTCTCAAAAATTAGCACAGTGACCATACCTTTTTTATATCAATATAACACGAACACATAATTATCTACAAAATATAGAAAAAATAAAATTTTCTATCTCAGAGTTTTTGAGATATTTGATCAAAAGTTGTAAATCTTAAAAATATTCTCGTTCATTTTCGATATACCAGTTTTTACGCATTGGGAAAAAATACGTAAAAAATCATTATTTTCCTTTCAATCGATAATTGTGTATTAGATTCAGTGCAAATAACTTACTATCTATGAAATTAGAATAAAATTGATATTAGTTGTTTGATTAGATTTGAATGTGTTACGGTTTTATGTAATTACCAAGGAATGAAAATCGGCGAAAAATCGGACAAAAATTTACTCGATACCTATGACATTCTATAACGTTTTACAAAAAATCTGATTCGGTGACCCCTTTTTTCTTTCCATTTTTGCAATCGGCATACTTTAATCTACAAAATATGAAAAAACAAGAGGACCGTTGGCCCTGGGTCGCTCATCTGAGAAAAAAGCTTCATTACCTAGGTATGTCCATGCAACCACAGAAAAAGAGATTTTCACTTATTCAATCAGATAACATTTGAAATAATTATTCCCCCCCCCCCCTCTGCTCCTCCCCTGGGCATTATTTATTTAAGCCTTTTCCATAAAAGGTCTGTGATCAGCTAATCCATGCCAGATATACAGGCTGATTCTGAGACTTTTAAAGTTTTCTTTAATGAGTTGATCAATCCATGTCAAATATAAAGGCTGTAGGGATTCAAAATTCTCAACAACGCACTCCCCCCTCCCCCAAGGTGCTCTGCACCTGGTGAATCTACAGTCATGATTTTAGCTAATTCAATATATGTCCATATGCTGATCATCCATACCAATTTTCAAGTCTGTAGGACTCCTGGCTCATTAGAAGAAGTTAAAGATTTCAAAAATGATCCAAAGTACTACCCCCTCCCCAAGACACTCAGCACCTGGTGACCCTACAGTCATGATTTTAGCTATTATCAATGTCAATATATTGATCACCCATGACAATTTTCAAGTCTGTAGGGTTCCTGATCCAGGAGAAGAATAAGGTTAAAGATTTCAAAATTGATCCAAAGTACTACCCCCTGCCCCCTAATGCTCCGCATCTGGTGGCCCTACATTCATGATTTTAGCTATTTTATTTTAGATCCATAATTATGCTTATCATCCATGCCAATATTGATGTCTGTAGGGCTCCTGGTTCATTAGAAGATGAAGATTAAAGTTACAAAATTTTCACAAAAGTACTCCCCCCCCCCCCCTGGTGCTCCGCACCTGGTGGCTTTACATTCATGATTTTAGCTTTTTATGTTAAGGTCTATGAGCTGATTCTCCATGCCGATTTTCAAGTCTGTAGGGCTTGTGGTTCAGAAGAAGAAGAAGGTTAAAGATTACAAAATTTTCACAAAAGTACTACCCTCTCCCCCCTGGTGCTATGCACCTGGTGAATCTACAGTCATGATGTTTGGTATTTTTATAAAGGTCCATTACTGATCATCCATGCCAATATTCAAATCTGTAGGTCTCCTGGTTTAGAAGAAGAAAAAGGTTAAAGATTACAAAATTTTCATCAAAGTACTACCCCCTCCCCCCTGGTGCTCCGCACCTGGTGGCCCTACAGATATGATTTTAGCTATTTTTATTAAGGTCTATGAGGTGATGATCCATGCAAAATTTTAAGGCTGTAGGCCTTCATGATCAGATGAAGAAGAAGGTTAAAGATTACAAAATTTACCCAAAGTACTACCCCCTCCCCCCTGATGCTCCGCACCTGGTGGCCCAACAGATATGATTTTAGCTATTTTTTTATTAAGGACTATGAGCTGATCATCCATACCAAATTTCAAGGCTGTAGGGCTGCTGGTTCAGAAGAAGAAGAATTTTAAAGATTTTCACTTTTTTTGCCATAGCAACCAGAGTTTTTCACCGATTTCAATTCTTTTAGCAATTCTTAAAGGGGACCACCTAAGGAACATTTCTGCCAAGTTTGGTTAAAATTGGCCTATTAGTTTAGGAGGAGATGTCGTTTAAAGAAATTGTTGACGGACGACGCACGACGGACGACGCACGGACGCCGGACAAAAGGTGATCACAATAGCTCACTTGAGCACGTTGTGCTCAGGTGAGCTAATAAAAAAATCTATCTCAGAAATTAATTCTAGCAATCGTCCTTAAATCACATAACAAGAGGACCAAGATGGTCCTAGATCGCTCACCTAAGTCTCTTTGACCCCTGGGACATCACATTAATTAGATAAACAGATGTCAAAAAGAAGACAATTGCCTAAGATCCATGGAACGTTTTCAGCGAAGAGCAAGACAGATATGCCTTTTTTGCTCTTTGATTCTATGTAAAAAGGGATGCACCCGGTTGGACCCCAAATGTAACCCCAGGGTCTTGATATGAACAAACTTGAAAGAGGTCCATAAGATGATGCTACATACTAAATATGAAAGCTGTCTGCCTTCTGGTTTCAGAGAAGAAGATTTTTGAAGGTTTTCCTATTTTCACCCATCATGCTCAGATGAGCTGAAAGGGATGTGCCCAGTTGTAGCCCAAATATGACCCAAGGGTCTTGATATGAATAAACTTGGTAGGGGCCCACTAGATGATGCTACATACCAAAAATGAAGGCAGTGTGTCCTCTGGTTTCGATTAAAGAAGATTTTAAAAGATTTTCGCTCTTTGATTCTATGTAAAAAGGGTTGCACCCAAGCGGAGCCCAAATATGATCCTAGGGTCTTGATATGAATAAACGTGGTAGAGGTCCACTAGATGATACTACATACCAAATATGAAAGCTGTCTGCCA
The DNA here is from genome assembly GCA_948146395.1 of Fragum whitleyi. NCBI lineage: Eukaryota > Metazoa > Mollusca > Bivalvia > Cardiida > Cardiidae > Fragum > Fragum whitleyi. The sequence continues at coordinate 14,478,614 of OX411552.1, read as the reverse complement.
TCCAGTTTCATAGAAGAAGATTTTTGAAGATTTTCGTTTTTTTACCCTTCGTGCTCATAAGAGATAAAGGGATGCACCCTTGCAAAGCCCAAATATGACCCAAGGGTATTGATATGAACAAACTTGGTAGAGGCCCACTTGGTGATGCTACACACCAAATATTAAAGCTGTCTGCCATCTGGTTTCAGAGAAGAAGATTTTTAAAGATTTTCGCTCTTTGATTCTATGTAAAAAGGGTTGCGCCCGGGCAAAGCCCAAACATAACCCTAGGATCTTGATATGAACAAACTTGGTAGAGGTCCACTCAATGATGCTACATACCAAATATGAGAGCTGTCTGTCTGCTGGTTTCAGAGAAGAAGATTTTTAAAGATTTTCATATTTTCACCCTTTTTGTTAAGGGTTAAGGGAAAGTTAAGGGTGGATTTCATTTATTTGAACAACTTTGGTAGAGCTTGACCCAAGGAACATCCCTGCCAAATTTCATCAAGATTGGCCCACTGGTTTAGGAGGAAAAGATGCTTAAAGAAATTGTGGATGACGCATGACTGACGACGGACATTCTAGGATCCCAATAGCTCACCTTGAGCACTTCGTGCTCAGGTGAGCTAAAAAATGGTTGATTTTAACCTCTTAAAAGGGGGGGATGGGTATTTATTGGAGCATGGGGCTCTATAAGAATTTTTACCATAAACATTCTTTTTCAGGCAATGGATAGTGCAAAAAATCAAAGATGAAAACGGGACAAACCTCTTACAAAAATGCTTTCAGAGTTATCCCCCTTGGTCAATCTAAAGTATATGGTTTCTCCTTTTAACCTCCCTTTAACATAAATAGAGATTTGGACTGACAAAATAGAAACTTTTGTTTGGAGTAATTTCAAGAAACCAAAATTTGAGAACATTTTTCTTTGATAACAAATCAAAGGATTATTCAGTCCAAAATTTGTTTCTTTCAAAATCTCCATTCATAGTTATAAATATGTACAACTTGTATCAATCTACTTTTTGATCTGCATAATCCACCTTAACAATTTTTATCTCCACTGGCCGAAGGCCAGCGAGCTATTGTCATGGCGAGGTGTCCGTCTCGTGTCCGTCCGTGCGTGCGTAAACTTTTCTTTAAATATCTTCTCCTCCTTAACCAATGTGTGTATTTTGACGAAACTTGGCCAGAATGTTCCTTAGGTGACCCTCTTTTAAAGTTGTTAAAGAAATTTGGATTGATTCCCAAAATTAATATGGGCGTGGCAGGGTGGGGCTTATTTTGACCCCGAAATCTTTGAACGACATCTCCTCCTGAACCAATTGGGCCAATTTTAATGAAACTTTACCAGAATGTTTCTTGGGTGACCCTCTTCTAAAATTGTTCAAAAAATTTGGATTGACCCCCAAATATGGGCGTGGCAGGGCTGGGCTTATTTTGCCCCCGAAATCTTTGAATGACATCTCCTACTTAACTATTGGGCCAATTTTAATGAAACTTTACCAGAATGTTCCTTGGGTGACCCTCTTCTAAAGTTGGTCAAGAAATTTGGATTGACCTCCATATATGGGTGTGGCAGGGCGGGGCTTATTTTGACCCTGAAATCTTTGAACAACATCTCCTCCTGAACCAATTGGCAGATTTAAATGAAAATTTACCAGAATGTTCCTAGGGTGTCCCTCTTCTAAAGCTGTTCAAGAAATTTGCATTGACCCCAAATATGGGCGTGGCAGGGTGGGGCTTATTTTGACCCCGAAATCTTTGAACGACATCTCCTCCTGAACCAATTGGGCCAATTTTAATGAAACTTTACCAGAATGTTTCTTGGGTGACCCTCTTCTAAAATTGTTCAAAAAATTTGGATTGACCCCCAAATATGGGCGTGGCAGGGCTGGGCTTATTTTGCCCCCGAAATCTTTGAATGACATCTCCTACTTAACTATTGGGCCAATTTTAATGAAACTTTACCAGAATGTTCCTTGGGTGACCCTCTTCTAAAGTTGGTCAAGAAATTTGGATTGACCTCCATATATGGGTGTGGCAGGGCGGGGCTTATTTTGACCCTGAAATCTTTGAACAACATCTCCTCCTGAGCCAATTGGCAGATTTAAATGAAAATTTACCAGAATGTTCCTAGGGTGTCCCTCTTCTAAAGCTGTTCAAGAAATTTGCATTGACCCCAAATATGGGCGTGGCAGGGCGGGACTTATTTTGACCCCGAAATCTGTGAATGACATCTCCTCCTGAACCATTGGGCCAATTTCAATGAAACTTTACCAGAATGTTCCTTGGGTGACCCTCTTCTAAAGTTGTTCAAGAAATTTGGATTGACCCCCAAATATAGGCGTGGCAGGGCAGGGCTTATTTTGACCCCGAAATCTTTGAATGACATCTTTTCCTGAACCAATAGGCAGATTTCAATGAAACTTTACCAGAATGTTCCTTGGGTGACCGTCTTCTAAAGTTGTTCAAGATATTTGGATTGACCCCCAAATATGGGCATGACAGAGCGGGCTTATTTTGACCCTGAGACTGTTCCTTGAATACCCTCTTCTAAAGTTGTTCAAGAAATTTGGATTGGATGAGATCCACTGGATTAATATAAGCTGTTTAGGGCCATTCTGGTCCTCTTGTTTCAAAGTGATATCTAAATAGTTTTCTTCCCTGTAATTTTACATGTTAGTTAAATAAGTTCATTCCTTCATAAGTCAGTTTCAACTTAGAAAAAGTCTGAATTCCTTCTGAATGTTGTTCACTGAGATTTTTAAGCCAGTGGAGCAATAAGGCCCTCTTTTGCCTCTTGTTTACTTTAGTAACCCAAAGATTTTGGACACAACCAAAAGTGAGACGATTATCATTGTTCTAAAATAACAGTCTTAGATAGTAGAACCAAACAAGTTACCATATTTCCCCTAGTAAAAGGGCTTTCTCTAATAGTAGCACCCCTACATTTTTGACTAAATAACCACCTTCAAATGCCTAAATTTTCAGTAAATTTTGATATTTTTTCCCTAATTTGATGTGAATTTCCACTAAACAATCATTTATATGATAGGTCAACGTAGACAAATTTGGGTCCAAAGAACTTGATAAATGGGATTTTAGGGGTCCTTTCTAAAATTTCTAAATTTCTAAAGTTTGGGAGTCCCTGCTTTAAGTGTAGACTATTTCTTTCAGGCTATAATCTTGTAGAATGCACATTTGGAGCTGTTCCTTAATTAAAGGAAAAGAAATTGATAGAAGTATAAAAACGTTTGGAGCTCAACTTCAGGAAAGTATTGAAGACTGTTTTTAACAGTCTTCAATTCTTTTCTGAAGCTGACCCCAAGAGAGTCTATGGGACTCACATCACATAGTATGAGAGTCCTGGCTACTTATTTCTGCATCTCAGATGCACAAAACTTGAGTCCCTTAAAACCCTGCCACATTTTATAATAAGCTTGACAAAGCCTGCAATTTACCCATACTTTTGCGAATCTGGACTGTTTACAATCCCATGAAACAAAGCATGTTAAACAAGAGCCATGTTGGACATGGGCATAAGTCCCCTACCGGCTTTGTTTGTCTCAATGTTTTCCCATGCCAATTCTATCAGGGACGTCAAAACCAGGTCTTGTTAAAGGGTTAAACAAGACTTACATGAGTTGTTGTCTCTGCTGTGCCCACTATACAATTCATGGAAGCAATAGACAGATGCAAGAAATAGTATCAATAACAGTTACCTTGTCTGATCCAAGATGTTTTTCTTCAGTCTTGTTGGTAAGAAATGAGAACTTTCACTGGAGGTGATTAATACTGCTGCATCACCACCCTGACTAACATTGCTTATAAATTTTTTTACATTTTAAAACAGGTTTCATCAAGTTAGCTTGCTTAGTTATTAAGTTATTGCAGGATCCCATTTTTGGCCATATTTTCACTATTTCCGTTACCATAGCAACCGCACTTTTTGTCAAAGAATAAAGATAAAATGATGTGCATAATCTACACATTGCCATCTAGTCATATACCAAGTCTCATCAAATTAGCTTGCTTACTTATTAACTTATCACAGGATCCAATATTTTTTGCCATATTTTCACTATTTCCGTAACCATAGCTACAACAATTTTAGTCTAAAAACAAAAATAAAATGATGTGCATAATCTACACATTGCCATATAGTCATATACCAAGTCTCATCAAACTAGCTTGCTTAGTTATTATCTTATCGCAGGATCCCATTTTTGGCCATATTTTCACTATTTCTGTAACCATAGCAACCTCAATTTAAGTCGAAAAACAAAAATAAAATGATGTGCATAATCTACACATTGCCATCTAGTCATATACCAACTTTCATCAAAAACGCTTGCTTAGTTATTAAGTTATCGCGGGATCCAGATTTGAGCGGACAGACGGACGGACGGACGGACGGACGGACAGACGGACGGACAGACGGAGGGCAAACCTATAGTCCCCTCCGGTGTGAACACCGGTAGGGGACTAAAAATGTTCTTAGGATAATTATACCATGTTTTATATCCCACAATGTTTTCTTTCCTAGAAGATGCTTATTTACTAATTTTGACACTCTTTAGTTTGTAGTCTGCACATTTCAATTTAGACTTTAAATAGTGCTGAATATTGAGTATAATTATATTAATGCATATAGAAAATTGAATAATTGGTGTTTTTCAACATGCATCAACATATCAAGCAAAGGTAAGCCAGGGTGTGAAATTCCCACTAAGTCTTGCTTTTTCACACAGGCTTTTCCACTTGCAGGCAATTGCATTTGTTTACGCTACTTGTCTGTGGACAAGTAAATACCAGAGCAAATCTTGATACAGTACTTAAAAGATCTATGAGAAAAGTCATCCTATTGTTTGTATTGAAGGAGAGTAAACAAAATGTCTTTAATGAAGAAAATGCTGGGTTACATCATTGACCCGTTTGTAGGCAAAATTGATAACTTGGATCAATTTTTATTGATGATGTAATTGTGCTACTTGATTTCATATTTGGTACTGAATTCAATTCAATAAAGACACAGTTAATTTGAACAAGGTCCAAATTTTTACGACAGCTAAGCCTGAAAAATCAAACATAATATTGATCAATTATCGTCCAATCAGCTGTCAGATCTGACAACTAGAGATCACATGATAAACACCATAATATCATATCTACAAATTAATGATCTACAAATTTAATCAAATGTAACATTCCATAGTAAACTCTGATCAACTCCATCCATCATAATAAATTTAGCAAACCTAATATTATACTGCAAGTCCTCAGTTATAACGACTGTTATATTAGTTTTTGCAATGAAATTTTGCATTAGATTTATGACAATCTATGCGATGGATTAAGATTTTATATATACCAGAGATTTAAATTCAATTTTTTCCTAGTGGTTTTTTAAAAATTGAAAATGATCATTGTATATTTTGCCTTATCTATTATATGTCTTAATCATCATAACAGTTATAAACTTATAATGATAAAGCAAATAATTTGTTTCTTTTAATTATCTAAAATGATAGCAATATTTTTTTCATTACTTTAGCCAAATAGGGTTCAGTTGGTTAACTCTTTGATTAAAGATGATAAAATCTCAAATTAAGATTTCTAGATCAGTTTTATTAAATCTTACCCCCTCACCACAAAAAGGGACTACCATGAACTTGAGAGGAATATCAGTTATTGTGTAGCTGTACATTCATAACTTAAATTGGGTTGTTTCCCTTTATCAGCTTATTGGAAATTAAGAAATGAGAGTTCTTATACCTTGTGGTGCTGAGCCAGTAATATTCCTTCTTTTGCATGAGGTTTAAACAAATGTGCAGTCTGATCTTAGTATATACCATCTAATGTCGTTTTTAAAAAGGACATTTTCAAAATACATAGACTATAATGCCTACTTTCAGTGTTTTCAGCACTTTTCTACAATTTTGCCAAAGTTTTTATTCGGCATGACAAGGGTCAAGTGACAATATATCAATATGAATTTAACAAATATTAAGCTTTCTTCCTGAGAAATACTGTTAGATTAAAATTTTTTAACACATTTAACATGACGGCCCTTCCTTTATCAGGCGAATCCTGCAAATTGAACTCCTGTGTTTTCAGGAGTTGAAATTGATAGATTCATCTGATGAAGGTTACTATGCCATTGGGAGCTCTTATTAGTTTATACTAATTTATTTAGTTCGATTGCGACGAAAGCTTCAGCTTATAGAATCGCTCTCGAACATTCAATCCTGATGTTTTCACGTCCCTTAGAGAGAGGCAGTGGTTTAAACCCACTGCTACCCATTTTTACAGCTGGGTGAACTGGGGCTGGCTATTAAGTGTTTTCCCCGTAAACACACCCCGGCGACAGTGGGGATCAAACCACAGACCTCAAGGTCACGGGTCGAGTGCATTTATCACTTGGCCACCGAGGCAGTCAAATTGAAAATCTACTATTGAATTATCAATATCTTTATTATTTTCTTTTAAATCTTTGAAAAGCATGTCACTTTTTTTTTGAAAGAGAAACTATGTATACTTACAAAAACTGCAGCTTTCTAAATTCATTGGTCTTCATTCTTGATTTTTCTCTTTCATTTATCACATTGGGGTAAATATATTAGATCCACACATTTTTTAAAATACTGCAAACAAGCTTTGTTACATAATCATCTTTTTTCACAAAACACAGAATGCTCACAGAATGATCAACCAATCCTATGCAGATCTGATGATCTGTTCTTTGCCTTTACATGATCTAAGAATCCACGGAATTCATTTTTTTTTCATTCCACATCATAATGTTTGCTATAACTATAAATCACTTTTCCAATAAACCCTTGTCATACTGAATAAAAACATTTTCAAAATTGCATACCAATCAAAGTGCTGAAAACACTTTTTGCACCAATGTCATTTAGTATTTAATATTTTGAAAAAAAAAAATAAAAAATCTTATCTTGTCTGGTTTAAAAAATCTAAAAAGAAAATCAGGTTGTATAGACAAGGATCAGACTGCACATAGATGCAGACTGATCTTTGTCTATACTTCCTTCAAAAGCACTTAGCAGGAATATTCGGAGTTCAGTATAACTAGGGTTTAATAAATAACCTTTGCCTTTACTTAATCCACAGCATTCAAACTTTTTTATTCAACACCATTGTTTAAAACTTCCGTAACTTTTCTTCATAACACCTAAATATCGCCTGATTTATAATTAATGGCACGTTATATTTGTTTAATGTTGTACGAAATAACCAACATGAAAATTTTTTCTCTTATTTTTTCAGAAACTTGATGACAAAAATCCAAAACGATTAGTACCTGGTATTAAAAACACACTCGACAAAACGAGTGAGAGTATTTTTCAATCAAGTGTCAAAATCATGATCGTACATGGTCCTCAAGTATTTTAAGTGAAAGTAAATTTGACATTGGAGATGTTTCACAATGCTCCGCTAATGGAAATCATCAATAATAATTTTATGACATGATTTGACTTCGAAAAACATATATTATTATTTATATTTCATAACCTGACGCAACCTGTACAAAAAATTTCTTAATTTCTAGATTCTTTTCTTCCAGATTTCATTTTCACTAAACACACAGAGAATGGTGACATATGTCCTTTATGAGAGAATTTGTCTTCAATGCAGTGGAGCTGAATTTAAACATCTGACTTTGACCTTGAATCCTACAGCTAAGAAAATTTGTATCAAATAGCACATTTACTATACTTTGATGAAAGTCAGCAGGCAACCAAACATAAATGCAGCTAGTAAAAATCTTATCTTCAACTTCTCTGCATTTTGATTCGACCCTGCAGTCTCTGATATTTGGTGTTATTGTTACACAAGTAAGTATTTGCAAATTTATCCAAAGTGATGCAGCATCCCAATGGCTCAGCGCGAGACAGTTGTAACTGCCTATAAACATATAGGCAGTTACAACTGTTTTGCGCTGAGCTATCGATCTGTGTCCTTAGTTTCTATATCAAATTTAATACCCAGTCCTGTAAGACATACAGTACAATAATTTTAGCATCAAAACAACACAACAAACTCAGAAAAACTTAAATGATATTCATCCCTTTCAGCATAGATCCATTACAATTGCTCAAAGTATAATGATATTAAGTTCACCACTATTAGAGAAATCATATCATATTAAAAGCTCCAATGATTTCATATTTTCCAAAAGGATCAAATTAGAAATTGAGCATGATTATGTTCAAAATTACTAATGTTTTGGCGCATACTTTGGTAGTTAAATATGTAATGATCTGTAATCATGAAAATAACTTGATCTCTCAATTATAATTTAACTTTAACACTAATAGAGCATGATATACACAATATCAAACACTCCATGTTTAATCACTAAGAAAATTTTTAATTTAGATTTGCATTAAATCCATCTTTACTAGAATTTGTTTAAATCAACAAACTTTCGTTAAAATATACCTTTTGATAGGTAGGCAATTCAATAAGTCTATAAAAAAATTAATGAACATAGAAAAAGACTTCTCAGACTAGGATGATAAAATTTACATCTTAAATAGCCACTTGTTTGATGCTCAGGGTTGGATAATGGTTCTGAAGGCTATTTCAATTGACTGAATGGAGTTTTACGCCACTTTAAATTTTTTTTCAGTTATATTGCGTTGGCTGGATCACCTAACAATGGATTCCTGGTATTTCCCTCACCAGTACAACCATCACATCCTTTCCTAGCCTCCAGCTGCTATCTCACATAGGTCTACGATTATCAACCCATTGGTGAGAGACAAATAGTCGAAAAGAATATCGTGTGCCGCAGTGGGGGATCGAACCGTTGGATGCTGGTTGGATAGTGGATCAGAAGTCTATTTCAAAGAAGATGTGTTTGTGAAACACAAATGCCACTGAAATAGGGAATTTTTTGGAAGTTTGACCTTGATAGATTGACATTGACCTTGTCACATGACCTTGACCTTGGCACCAGCCGATTCCAGTATCATTTAGATCTAACATCATGCCAAATATGAACATTGTGTTTTAAATAAGCTTGAAGTAATTTGCAATGTTAAGTTTTTTGGTTAAGTTTTGCAGAAAGACAAACTAATGGACAGACCAATTTATTGATCATGTGTGTTACTTTAGGTGATGGTAGCAGCTGAAGGGAAAAAAATCTATCTGAGCTTTGACTTTGATAGAAAAATCTTGGTTATGGTTGTGAACCCATAATAGTTCAATGTCTCCAAAGCAATGAACTTGAACAATGCTAACCAAGGTTTCCTAATGATTTTCATTAGGAAACCTGGGTCAACATTGTGAAAGATCATGAGTTCCAAAATAATGCAGATCTATTATGGACTACTACCTTATATACTATTTCGGAAAGTTGAAAGGGTAACATAATTGGATTTTAAAATCGAGAAATTGGATGTTAGATTGAAAGGGCTTTTTGTATAAACTCAAGCTGTAATTTAAATGTATCCCTAGATATGATCTCTAAAATGAGCTAAAAAACCTGTACAATTACGATTTTATGGGTTTTTCTTTACTTTAACATATAAATAACTTTCACTTTTATCCCTTTTCATTTCTCTTTTATGACCAGGATTTAACCTTTTTCCTACTGTTTCTCAATAACTCCATGGAGATTGAATTTAAAAGGTTAAACACAAGTTAAGACACAAAGTCCTTAAGTTATACTTTCTGCCTCAAGCAGCCCTTATGAATTAGATGATTTTCTTAGTACAAATGCTATCAAGCCCGCAAAATACTGACTTTAGCTCCAGATAAGCACAATTCTAACATTTGACCTTGATATAAGACCTTAACCTAAAAGCTATCTAAAATTTGTTTCAAACGACACATCTGCTCATGATGGCAAACAATTATACCAAGGCATTTGAAATCTATCAATATAAATATCTTTCGAATGGCAAATCAAATCATGTATGAGAACAATTCTGCAAAGCGATTTTGAAATCCATTCATTAATTTATGTAGGAGTAATTGTCCGGATAACCTCAGACAGACTGACAGAGGCACTAACCCACATACACCAAGATTTCATTTTCACTCACAGCAAGCAGGCTTGAAAAGGAGATGTCAGTCAACGATTTTCCAAAAATGCTTTTTAAAGCCCCCTTCTGCGTTTATACTAAAAATCACTATTTCATGAACATTCTTTGAATAATTATTCTTGATTTAGCATCATGAAAGATGAGTTTCATTAGAATAGAAATCAATCAACATACGGGGGCTTTTCCAGGAAACTCATAATCTGCCATATGTAGTCATATATGTAAATGGGATTTTGGTCACATGAAATACGCCCATGCAAAGGACCAGTAATGCTCTCTATTCAACTTGGAGTCCGAAATGTTGCGAGTCATAAATATTAATCAAGTTAGGCCTATATTTAGATCATCACGTCATAACCATTTGCATTAACAATTATTGGAATGACAAATTCAAGCTTACCTTTGAGAATAATAGTATAGTTTTTGTGTACATAGTCATTTATTTAAGATCATTGTCTTGCGTTTTGGAAATGTTAACGAATACAGACGGGTCCTTTAAATTTTGGTATTGAAAAACTACAGAAAGAGACAATATTTTTATATTTTTTCTAAATCCATTAACTGAATGAAAATGAATCCCTCTTGATAAGATCAATTTAATCTTTATAATATTTATCCAAAGTCTCTTATCTAGAACTTATACCTATATGCAAATTTTAGAACTGCTTGAACTGCTTGGACATAATTTCAGTTTAGAAGTTCTATATGAGTTTTTAGCAAACAATAGTTAAATATCTTTACTAAATTAAGCTTTAAAATTAATTTTAATCAAGGTTGATTTAAACATATGTATTTTCATAATGTGCATTTTATCATAGATTTACATATAATTTTCATTCATTGTACTGATTAATATACAGAAAAAAAAGATAATTCCATGATTCAGTTATTCAAAATTTAATTAAATATGATAATTAATCTAGACTTAAGTTTAAGAGGTCAACAGGTTTAAGCATCCATAGCTATATAATTTGAGCCTTCTCATGATGTTTTCTGTATTTTCCTTCTGTACATGTGACAAAGTTTTGGCAGTCTGTGTAGGCTTAAATCAGCCTGCACGGATGTGCAGTCTGATCTTAGCCTACACTGCCCCGCTTTTTGCTTAATTATTTTTGGGAAAACTTGAGCCAAACTTATTGTCCCCAAATGGGTTATTTGTTTAGAAAGAACATTCAAATTTAGCAAGGGTGAAAAAAAAACTATTTGAATTGACCTTGTGTTGCATCCAACAGTGTTGACTGAAATATGATGTCCAAATAAGTCATTTATCATCATCATTTATATAAATGATTTCCTACTTAATTGAATGGAAATGACCACCTACCAATAACAATTACTTATTCTGTATAAAACCATTTGAATGATTGTGAAAGTTATTATCTTTCTTTTTTCTTATACTGTGATTTCAATAAATACAGCAGCAATGGACCATTTGTCATTTATTAATTTTGAAAATTTAGGCCTAGATAAGCCTAATTTTTACATTTGACCTTGAGATGTGAACTTGACCTTGGAGTTCTGTGAAAACTTCTTTCTTTTTGCATAACTAATAATGATGGAGAACTAAATTTATTTTCCAAGATAAATTGAAATCAAGCCACAAATGCTCTGGACCTTTAAGCTCATTGTAACAATTGACCTTGAGCTCTGACCTTGACCTTGGAGCTATCTGAAAAGCGTATATAATCATGATGGAGAATAAATGTGCTTAAATCCAAATCCATTGTTAGATGTAGCAGAAAAAGACCGGACAAACTAACAGGCCGTCTCAGACACACTAACACTGAATCGTAATTATGACAACCATAACCCTCTCACAGCAAGTGAGATCAACAAATATTACCATTTATTGATCATGCAAGTGAGGCTGTAAATAATATCATCTATGCAAAAAGGACAGACATAGTACAACCTCGGAAAACCCACAGTGCACTTTTCATCTAAACAAACATCCAATAAGAGGCTATTTCTACAGCATTTAGTGAAGACTCTGATGAGGCGTGTAACTGCACAGGATTATCAGAGTCTTTTCAGTGCGCACATGTGAAATATTGTTGAAAATGTCATAAACTGTCTGGTTCAATAATATTCATAGTAAACATTACTTTTCAAATTATCCCTTAAAACTTCAGAATTCAATATCACAAACACATTTTTCACATGATATATACAGATAGCTCACAGCTTCAAAACTTCTATAGAAGATCCAGAATTAAAGTATTATTTCCACAGTTTGCACCTTTAATCCATGAGTGGTTCAGAAGTAGCTAATAAACACTCATATAATGCACTTATTCATCTCCCATCTTTTCAACTCTTCTTTCCCACATGACAGGACCCGAATCTTATATCCCTTATCCTTCTGATCTTAAATTATACTGCAAACAAATTGCGAATTTTTGGAACATTTCAAACAGTCTTGAGCAGGTTTTCCCGTAATAATAAAGTAAAAATCAGACAGTATAGGCTAAGATCAGACTGCATGCTTGTGCAGGCTGATCTTAGTCTATACAGTCTGCCAAAGCTTTGTACAATCCAGGAATATATTGTGAAAAGCATGAGAAGAATTAGATACCCATATAAAAATTGTATACATCCAGAGCCCATGACAAGATACTGTGACATTTAAGACTCCTTTTATTGCTATTGCAATTATCAAAACCGTAAATATGATGAAAAAGTATAACAAGAAAAACTTTGCTTGAATGTGGTTTTATTCAACTTTCAACAATCTTTCATGTTATATTGCAGCAGCTGGAGCAATGGATTCCTGGTACATGTTTTTCTCACACCAGTACTACCATGACATACCTTCCTCCAGCTGCTATCCTACATGGGTCTACTATTTTCAACCCATTGACCCGAGACAAATAGTCAGAAAGGATGAATACCCTCATCAAGAATCAAACCCAGGACCTTTAGAAAAGTAGTTTGATGCGCTGAAACTGCGCTATGATGGCTGCAAGAAGGAAAAAAATGTCTGTAATAAATCACTCTAGCTAAAGGGGAAATTCTGATCCGAGGGCCCACATGAATTTTTTCTTTAGAATTTAAAGAATTTGTTGTAATTTTAGCTAAATATGATGAAGAGATAGGAGGTCATTATTAATCCATGTTACATCAACATTCAGATCATGTTTCATTTTCTCACCCTCTTTATCCTATATTCATATATATACTTGTTTATCCTTATCTTACAGAATTTAAATTTTGTTTCAACATCTTTCAAATTGTTTTTTTTTTATGTTGAGTCAATTTTGTTGCTAAAGCATTACCCATCATTTTTGAAAGGAGTTTGTGTTTCGTTACAGGTACAATACCTGATAGAAAACTGTTACAGTATTGCAACCTAGATTGCTTTCTTATCCTAAACACAGTGCAGACTGTGCAAAATTTTGATTGTCTACAACTTAGACAGGCATGATGCCTAATCTAAAATGTAGACAATCAAAATTGTGTAGCCCTCATGTCGTCATTGCCTGATACCAAATTTACTTGATGCCTTTTTAAAATCTGTAAGCTTAACTTCATGCATGATCTCAATATCTCTTACAGAGTAAACATAATGATGATTGTCTCTTAGTGAGTACATGCTACAATTGCAATGAGTGGACTTAGTCATACATTTGTAAATGCTAATTACATAATTATCTTTTATTCAATGTTTGATGAAATGAAGAAGATTAATAAAATAGGATCTTTTTGACATTTCTGAATTCAGATGTGTATATTTTTGACAAGTATTACATACCCTTGTGCAATAATTTCGTGAACTGATTTTTGGATATTCTAGGACATGAAATGGCAGCTCAAGAACTCCATTCCAGAAATGGTTCATAAACTAGTCTAAGAAGTTCAAGGACTATTTCTAGAAATTCAAATTTCTTGAATTTTTTTTCATAGGGGAGTGAGCTAAAGTTCAAACCTAATGGAAAAGTGTTGATGTATAAAGAAATGGCCCTGCTGGGTTGCCATAACCACTATATGGTACATTTAATTTTTTATTTTGTTGAAACATGTAATAGGAGACCCAACCTGTATGGGGGGCCACTTTGTTAGATAATTTATAACCCATTACTGACACTTATTTTCACACCTGTAAATATCTTGTACATGTATATAAAGGCTGTCATACACAAATGTCAGCCAACACCAGCCCGATTAGCTCAGTTGGTACAGCACCGGACTTCAAAACCATCGAAGTTCGACTGCGTGGGTTAGATTCCCGGGCTGGTACACTAACAAAACTAATTGTCTTTTGGATGAGACATTAAACAGAGGCCCCATGAGACGGTGCTTTACACCGAGCATGTTAAAGAACCAACGAGGATCTCAGCAGTAGTTTGGTCATGTATCCTTGCACTATCCCTGTAACAACTAACCGCCTTCTGGGGGCGTTGCTCATATGGGCATGTGCTACAGTAGCGACAATAAATAAACGGAAAAACACACACACATGTCAGCCAACGGAAATAAAAAACATAAAACAAACAATTAATTAATTTCTTGTATGCAATCAAGACAAATATGATGATTTTATAATTTTCATGATGTCAAATAGCGTGAAATAAACAAACACAGAGTTTAATCTCTCAAACAATGAGTTTATTATTTCCATAATTTCACATATTTGGTGGTGAAATTACTAAGCGATAATTCAACATGAAATCTTAATATTGATAACCCACCAGAAAGCACTAATTATAGTGAGTGTGATTATTCAATTATATAAAAGTATAGTCTGATAATTTAGCAAAAAAATATAATCATCACCCATGGTCAAAGAAGTCAAAAGCTTATCCCAAATTATTGCATAAAATGTGGTTTTAGGGTCATTGTAGGTATATACATTATTAGACAAAACTGGGCCTTATTGAGAAGAAACATGGATTAAAAAGTAAATTCACATGTTGTCAACGCCCAGCTTTGTTCACTTCAATATCCTCAGTTTGGACCCATACTCTTAATCAGTTTCTTTGTCTAACATTAATTTAGAGCATAAAGACATCAATCCTATTCCCAGGTTAATTTTTGTGACATCATTAATTTACCAAGCATTATCGGTATAAACAAAAGTGATGACTCAATGCATAATTTAATTTTTCTGGCACATTATTGGTTTTGGAGCTCGTTTTAAAGCCTTCCTACAAATTACTTTGCAATTTCGATTTCAATAAATACGACAGTCTTTCTTTTTATGCAACAATAGCGTCATCTCATGTTTTTTCAAGTGCTTATATTTGCAGAGACCCTAAAATGCTTTAATGCCCTCATGTTTTGCACTCAGGCATTAAATCAATTTTCGGGTCTCTGCAAATTTGGATAACCTAAATGAATTAACCCTATATTCTTATAGGTGTTCTTCAGCATAAGTGTCATTTCGAGGGTTCGGTGCAAGACTGTAGTAAGTGTATATACAATGTATATACACTAACTACAATCTTGCACCGAACCCTCGAATTTTGTACTCCTGTGAAAGCACTTGAGAAGATTCTGCCATTATCACCATTATGAAATCGTATAGTTTTATTTCTGGAAACTCACATTAAACATTTGGATATTAGACAGGTCCATTTTAAGCCTTGTTTTGAATTGGATAAAAAATCCATGAACAACTTTCAAAGAGGGTCACCCAAGGATCATTTCTGTGAAGTTTGGTTAAAATCCATCAAGCAGTTTCTGAGAAGAAGATTTTTTAAAGAAAAAGTTTACCAAGCACAGATGGATGGATCCATTACAGACACAGCACCATGACAATAAGTCCCAATGGCCTTTAGCCAGTGGAGTAAAAAGCATTTAACTATGTTGGTTGGCCAATGTTTTTTTTGCCATACGATGTCATGACATTTTAGTTTCACCAAAGATTACCTTTTTTCGGCATCATGACGTATCTAGAACATCATTTACATGTACTTCAATTGGTTAATTGCCAATATATTTAGGTTACAAAGTTTAACCAAGAAATTCCATGGTCAGACCAATTCCAAAATTATATGCATTACACTGGAACTACCTAAATAAAAGGATTGTATCATTTGTAAATTAAAGAAATTAAAAGTGAAACTCAATACCAACCAAACACTTTGTATGATATTTCTTAACAAGTTTATGAATTTGATAATTTTACTGGTTTTGTCTGAATTAAACAAATATATCAAAAGACAATCAAACTAGAACTCTAAGAGCTCTTTCAGGCAAGTCATGAAATTGTATTGTTTTTGTAAATCAATTGATATATATAGTTAAAATTCCATTTGGTGGCAACCAAATGTAAAATTTACACTTTTATTCAAACTGTACATACAATATTTGAGCCACACAAGGAGGATATCGATGGCTCAGCACAAAACTGTTGTAACTGCCTATATGTTTATAGGCAGTTACAAATGTTTTGCACTGAGCTATCGATATGTCATAGGGAAATCTGTAACAATGCTATAAAATGTGAAATCTTGTGTTGCACTATTTGGCATGATATTGCACTATTTGTCACAATATTTGAAAGTCTATAAAATTTGTCACCAGAAGCAATTTCTTCATAAAGTTTGATTGTAATCATTTGGCTTAATGGATAAGACCTTATCTAAACACATTGCCTGCTTAAAGCATTCTCTTCACAAAGATGTTTGATCATTATCATATGGTTTCTTGGATTAGAATTTTATCTATTAACACATTGTACACTGCATGCTGAGCTATCAGCCAATCTTATTAGAATGATAACTATTTGATCTCTGGAATTATTATCAATGCAAATTTATGTTAATCTTGATAAGTTTTGAAGGCTGGTCACTCCAAGATTAATTAAGATCATCCTATGATGTTCTTGATGTAGATTGGATAATCATGTCTAAATTTTCATTGGTCAACATTTATCATCTTTATATCTTACAATTTCATTGGTTGTGTTTAGAATAATCTTTTAGGTTTAAATAATAAGAATGTTGATTGCTAGTCAGTCGAGTTTGAGTTTTAAGTTAGGTTAAGAGTAAGAACTTTGAATTAAGAAATTGTCAGTATAGATTATCAGTGCTTGTCTAACTGTAATATCATATGCAAAAACTTAGTGTCTACTTGAATATAAGAAATACAGAACGAAATTGGACTTTATAGAAATATTGTGTTGAACCAAATACTCACGCCAAGCGAGTTATGAAACAATGCAATAAAAGGACAAATTCCCCAACCCAAATTCCCCAAAAGCGTGATCGGGGAAACGACCCTCGGTCACAAATCCCTCATTTGATACACCTGTAATGCATAATGATGGATAAAGTCTAGGCTTTACTGAAGCACATCAAATTCTTTAGTCATTTTTATTTATACCTCAATTTTACAGTCATTTGATACAAGTATATAATAAATGTCGTGACAATACAAATGTATTTTGACGCAGAAATAAACTTGAGAATTTGAGGCGCCTGCCCTGCGTTCAGAATGACAAAACCATGCAGACTGTTTGCCAATTATATCCCACTTTGCACACGCACTTGCATGCATAGTGGGCTAAAATTGGCACACAGTTTGCACTGTATATGGACTGAAAAAAGCATTACTTCCTTGTAATGTTACTAGATGTTCAAATAGATTAATTACTTCGGGCAAAAAATTCAGTCAGACCAGTATCAAGGGAAGTAATAACAAAGGGAAGCAACTTTACTAAATGCTTCAGGTTACAGGGAACTATTACATTTCCCGTTGTCGACCATTATAACAAAAGCCTATATAGCTCCTCCCCAAAAATTGACGGGAAGTCAAGCCTTATATCAAATTAAAGAAAAATCTGTCGCGCATCCAAATAGACCATTTTGAATATAGCATGATCCATTTTTTCAATGAGTAATGACGTCATTTTTAAGATACCCTCCCCACCCACCGAATTTCACTGTCGGTTCTGGAAAATACCCCGATGTCTAGAAAATGCCTCTCAAGACCCGAAATAGACTCTCACCTCTAATGTTTTGTTTCAAACTTGTAGAAACAATATAAATTGCCGAAAATAAATGATTAAATATGGTCTTTATCTATTATGGACCAATCAGAGGCCGCCCTTATCTTTGTTTACTTCACCGTTAATTACCTGGACAAAATGTGACAGATGGCGGGAGATTGTAATGGTTCCCTTTAACCATCAACTTACATCAGTCAGCACTTATCACCCCTGTAACATTATTTGAAATTCTACCAGAAATGAATTCTGTAAACAAATTCCCTTTTCAAACAATTTTTTTCCATATAAGCACTATAAATTTGTCAAAAGTAAAAAGACCTGTTAAGCAAAACTGGATATGTGAACATTTCTGATACTCTTTCATTTTGAGGTTTATGTAAAATCCCTAAGAATTGCTAAGAAATTGAGCAAACAAGGTTTTTTATAAAGGGCCATAACTCAATCAAATATCAATGGACTGTAATGAATGTATAATATCCACATCCCTGCTTCATTCTGAGCATATCCTGTAAATTCTCAATCAAATTCATCCATTTAAGTAACAGAGAAATTGAGTCGACAAGTACAGACGGACTGACTCTGACTATCAAGCTGAATTCCAATTATCCTCCCTTTACATGTAGTTTTGAGAGGTGACATATCCCTGAATACGTAGAAGTAGACAGCTAGTCCAGAGGCCCGTTTTACTAAACATCTTACGATCATTTTTTGCGTAAAGCAAAATTAAGGTTGCTTCTAGATTAGTAACTAAATATAGAATTCTGCCATGCATTATCTCATTGGAATCGTCTTCTAAAGACGATTTCAATGAGAAATTGCAAGACAGAATCCAACAATGAGTGAAAATACCAGGTACAATTTATTATTTTGACCTTGATCAATTTTTTCGTAAGAAGTTTAGTAAAACGGGCCCTCGAAACGTAAGAACAGACAATCAGCTTACATCAGAAATTTGATTTTTAGAATTGAATGAGAGTACACTCCAAATGTTAAACCTTGTCATACTGAACCTGAAATATTCCTGTATAAAGATTTGGTATAGACAAAGATCAGACGGCACATATGTGCAGTCTGATCTATATCTACATCACCTAATTATCCCTTTTTAAGACAGAATTGTTTATGAAAATGACTGACAAGGAAAAGATTGTCTGATACTCTTAGATTCTAGTGCTTCCAGTACTTTGATTTTACTGCCTTTTTGCAAAGTTTTTTATTCAGAATGACAAGAGAATGAGTAAAACCAATGCTTACCTCCATCCTGCCCAAAACAATGACTTCCTGCTGGGCAAGGAATCAGCTCTGCCATCCATATTGTTGGACTGTTTACTCTATAGATCCACAATACTTGATTGATGTGTTACACTATATCATTTCCATAATAAAATATACACTGCTTACGAAAATTTCAAAAGCATTGTTAATGTTCAATGGTCTTCTATATAATTATGCGCACAATGCAGAGCTGAATATCCCATCTAGTCTGAAATTCTGTTTTCTTTTTAATTCCAGATCAAAATGTTTTATTTAAGTTGATTATCAAAAGTATGATTCATTTAGAAATTACTTAACCTAAAAGACACATAAACAAAGGCTTTCTACCATGTATCATTATTTAGCACTTGAGTTAGACTTGCAGTTTTAGAATTTTATTTAAATATAGTGGTCAAAAAACATGAAATTTACACTTATACTTCCCTAATGCAATATTGTTCCCTTTTCCATTGCAAGGCTGCAGGCTTTATAATATAAACAAACATATCAAATATATATTTGCATAAATGACATCTCATTTGCTGTTTTATTGTCTTCTTAAACTTTGCAACAAATTAAATTATTATACTCATTCATTATATATAAACCTTTATCTACCTTTTATTTTTTGGTTCAAAATATAGACAATTTGAAAGCTTTCTCAAACTTGTAAATTTACGCACACTGCAGAAGAAATCTAGATTACCTGGTTAAATGTTAAATTTGTAACAGAAATCTAGATTACCTGGTTAAATGTTAAATTTGTAGCAAAAAATGTGAGCATTTTAATGATTTGACCTCGCAGGTTGACCTTGATGTCTTTCCTTCTTTAGGTAGTGGACCCAAAATAGTTCTGCAACATTTCGGAACTCATAATCTTTCACAATGTTAGCAAATGTTTCCAAATAAAACTATTAGGAAACCTTGGTTAATGCTGTGAAAGTTCATTGTTTCCAAAAGGTTGCAGAACTATGACGGGTCCTCTACCTTAAACAGTTCAATTAAAACTTCTTTAACACAATTAAAAAATGTGCCAAAGTATTTGACATCTGTATCAGCAGCTGCCAAGAGGAAGAAATACTTGATATGAAATATTCAAGGCAGCAGACCTGTAAAAGTTGCACAACATTTTCAGAAGTCATAAATTCTAATTATGTTAACCAAGGTTTCCTAATGACTTCATTAGGAAACCTCTGTTAACATCCATGAAAGTGAAAGATCAGGAGTTCCAAAATGTCATTTAGGATCTATTACAGGTCCACTACCTTAAATGTAACAATATTGATACCCTTGATTGCCCATTCTTGGGATAGTCCAACGAATATGGACCACACAACAATAACCAATAATTCAATTTTGATAAATAGCAGAGAAAGATTTGTCCACCACCAGACACTCTGTCCTCAAACATCAAACAAAGATAAAAGTTAATATTCACAAAATAGGAGAACAGATTTGAACAAGTAAACATCCATTGTTGTACACTTAATATCTTAATGAATGAAATTGATCCATGGTCCATATCATTTAGAGTTGAATCCTAGCATTCTCAATCATTTTCCATCATCTTAAGAATTTAAAAACAAAGTTTTTAGTGCAATACTGCTGTAAGAAACCTATCTTGATCAAGATACTTTTAGAGTTAAGTGCTAAACTATTGTAAGTGTCTATATATTTATAGGCACTTACAATAGTTTTGCATTGAACAGCCTTTAAAGTGTTGCAATTTTAACCCTTGTCATGCTGATTCTGGAATATTCCTGTTTTGGCAGGAGGTATGGACAAACACCAGCCTGCACATATGTGCAGTCTGATCTTAGTCCCTACAACCTGATTTTCCATTTTAAACCAGAAAAGTTTCAGAAATTATATTATCAAAATCAAATGCTGACTCACAATTAGGAAATACAGAGCTTTCAGCACTTTGATTCATATATAATTTTGCCAAGGTATTTTATTCAGTCTGACAAGGGTCAATAAACCACGAAAATTCTCTTCAACTTGTACTTTCTTATTATGATAAGAGAATAAGGGCAAAAAGTTATAACTTCTATCAGAAATGACAATTAAATGACTTTAAACTTATCTTAAAGCAAGAATGCTAAACTAAGTATGCCTTTTTGCTTGATTATAAGCCCCTTGCCTAAGACAATACCATTGTTATACATTTCCCTGTCTGAGAAGGGTTTATGAAACTATTTAAACAACTTGGACAATGATATTATAATGATGTTACTTAATACAACTTTTGTAAAGTTGACTTACTTATGAAAATCTAATGAAACTTAAGCTACATTGAGCACTTTTAAACATCAAACTGAGTTATAAAATGATAAGAAGAATTAAAACAAAAGTTTCAAATTGATCAATTTTGCCAAAAGATAATTTTGAAAAAATGTATTTTCATATATTAACTGTGTATAAAAAACAATAAAGTGGTGCATCATGTGAAAGAAAAAAGTCAAAGATTTATTCAAATATTATACTTGAAGCAACAGGCTAAATCTAAACCCTTGTCATGCTGAACCCGGAATATTCCTGCTTTGGCAGGAGCTATAGACAAACATCAGCCTGCACATATGTGCAGTCTGATGTTAGTCTTCACCACCTGGGTCTCACTTTCAAACCAGAATTGTCAATAGATTTGGTTTTTCAAATAAAAATTGACCTAAAGTTGGTACTCTTAGTACTTTTCCCCTTTGATTTTGATGAAATTTTTTTTGGCCAAACTTTATTCAGCATGACAAGGGTTAAATATCATACTTAAAGCAACAGGCTGAATTTTTCCCTCATTTTTTTTATGGACTGCATAATTATTGGCCACTACCAATATAATCAAAATGTGCAGTGTAAAACGATACTTAATTATAAATTTGATTTTCATTGTATTTTAAACCAAATTTCATATTCATAAATGAATCTATCCTCCCATTCAAATCAAGGTTTTAGAGATACCCAAGTAACAGTTAACAGTAAGATTTGATTTCACAACATACTGGGTTTGAGAATGTTTATATCTTTTTGAAGCTTTCATGGGTTAAATTTTCCCTTTTATGGGGAGATTAATTTCAATTTATGAACCTGACTTGCAAGCTATACACATAAAGAAAGCTGAGCTATAGATAGAGGGGGGTATTTTGGATTTTAGATCAATGTATTTCAATGATAATTGCACAAACTCTATGATGTTGGTACTCATTGGAATTGTTTTACCGAGATGATTTAAATGAGCACCCTTAACCTTTGTCGTGCTGAACCCGGAATATTCCTGCCTTGGCAGAGGCTATAGACAATGTGTGCTGTCTAATCTTTGTCTATACCACCTGTTTTTCCTTTTTAAACCAGAAAAGTTTCAGAAATTATATTTTTAAAATCAATAATGGCTGACTCACAAGTAGGAAATACAGAGCTTTCAGTACTTTGATTTATATATAATTTTGCCAATTTTTTTCAGCATGACAAGGGTTAACAAGGGTTTCATTGAGAAATAACCATTTTAGACTTGCTTTACCCCCCATTTATTTGTAACTCTGGAAGGAATAACTATCATGTGAAAAATCTTCTTTATTGGGATAGCAAAAAATCGTAACTTTCCCTTGAACAGATTAAAATTATTTTTGCAAACAAGTCATAAGAAATTATATCCATAATTTTGCATGTGCTATAAAATCAATTTTTAAGCAAAGAAAAAATGTCAAGAACAACAAACACAAAAATATAAGTCCAACCCTTGCACTAAATATGACAATGTCTTAGCTAAAAAGAGCTACAAATTGAACAAAGAGGTTCTGCACTAAACTGCATCAATAAGATAATAATCGCCATTCTTCTCACCGATATGGTCAAACAAGTTTTCACACTAAGACAATAAAAGGCTACGCTATTCATAAATTATAGGTCCTCTGTATATATACATCACAAAAGGGGTCTCAATAAAATACTGACACTAAATACCACATTCGGTAAACTGTTGCTTAAACTTGCAAGAAGACTGCCTCGGTGGCCTAGTGGTAAATGCACTCAACCCGTGACCGGGAGGTCCGTGGTTTGAGCCCCACTGTTGCATGGATTTGTTTATGGAAAGCTCCAGATCAACCAGCTGTAAAATTGGGTAGCAGTGGGTTTAAACCACTGCCTCTCTCTTAGGGAAGTGAAAACATCAGGATTGAGTGTTAAAGACGGATTCTATAAATTTAAGCTTTCATTGCAATCAAACTAAAATAAGTAAGTATAAACTAAACTTGCTTGATGCACCAATACTTCACTTGCATGTTAAAATCCTCAACTCATGACATATTGAAACAATTTTAATTGATGGATTGAATGGAGTTTAATGCTGCTTTCAACATTATTTCAGTAACATTGCTGCGGCTGGAGCACCTTACAATGGATTCCTGGTATTTCTCTCACCAGTACAACCATCACATTCTTTCCTAGCCTCCAGCTGCTATCTCACTTAGGCCTACGATCATCAACACATTCTTGAGAGACAAATTGTAAGAAAGAATGAGTGCCGCCGTTGGGGATCAAACCGAGACCTCTAGATTGACAGTGTGACGGGCTACCAACTGCATTATGACGGCGCCTTAGAAGATTGTATCATCACTTGATAATTTAGATGTCAAACCAGTGGAATTTAAGAAATAGCACACTCACTATTAGATACACTGGACAATTATTTCATCAAGTTTACACTGTTTGACATGATATAAGCATGATCTAGTTTCTTTAATGCTTTTCAGTGGTTTATTGAGGAATAATGGTTGATTAGTATTTTGATAAACTCAATACCTAACCAGTGAAATTATCAACAGCTTATACCAACTTTCTTTCTTTGCACCCTACCTGACGTCATCTAGGCAGAGCCAAATAAATGACATCACCATGAACATTGCATAGCAAGCATGTATAAATAACACTATTTTAAGAAATTTTCCATAATTTGTCTCATTTGTGCATTTGATAAATA
Source organism: Fragum whitleyi (assembly GCA_948146395.1). NCBI lineage: Eukaryota > Metazoa > Mollusca > Bivalvia > Cardiida > Cardiidae > Fragum > Fragum whitleyi. Next base: position 14,454,379 of record OX411552.1, on the reverse strand, counting down.
GAATAATTGTTTGCTTTTGGAGTAAGATATAGAGGATAATCGTTTGTTTCAGTGTAAGATGGATTTATATTTTATTGAGTGAAAATATAGCTTTTGTTGTTCACGAAATGAAATATCAATTCTATTTCTTTAATGCAAAAATGAGACAAAATGGGAAATTTCTATGACATATTTTCGTAAAGTGCGTCATATTGCACGTGATTGCTAATACCTTTCCAAACTTCATCCGCAACAAGATGTGTATGTTTTATACCATTGACCCCCAGGCTGCCATTTTACCGAAACAGTAAAGCTTAGTACAACATAGAATTCAATAGCAAAATGAAATGTGTAAAGCTTAAACCTTCCTAGCCCCTTATATGCTCTTGTAAAATGACCCTGACCTTGCCTGATGACCTCGGAATCGGTACAAACAAAGGTCACATCAAAAGCAAAAAAATGTGAAATTTAAAGGCTCTTTGACTTGCCATACAAAAGTTATAGCCAATATGGAAGTTTATAGTGGACAAACAGATAAACAGACAAAGAGACAAATAAATTTAAGACATTAAAAAATGTCTCTGATCTATCGATGCAGGAGCAGGATTTGCGACTGTGAAATAAGTGGCCAGGACTCTAAAAAACTTTCTGATGTGAGTCTTAAGGACTCTCTGTAGTTCAACTTCAGAGATTAATCAAATTTGATTTTGAACAGCCTTCAATTCTTCTTTGGAGTTGATACTTAAAAGTAAGCATTTCTTTACAATGCCTTGTGTAGCTTAATCCCGAGAAAATTTAACAATTACACAAAATCATGAGGACTATAGCTCAAATTAGTAGTCCACATTAAAAGCATGGTCTCTGAAAAATTAAGCAAGGACTCCTACTAGCCTAACTATATTGGGTCCTTTGGACCCCATTTTTCATGTAATACTAAAACCATGCATGGGTAAAAAAAATATGTTTCCTGCAAGTAAAACTGCTAGAAACTTTTAAAACTTACTTTAGTTTGGATTTAATGATGCTCCTCAAAACAGGATGTTGTATAATTCCATTTGCTTTTTCTTTTGTACTCTCCATTCCTTTCGTCTTTCTTTTCTTGTCTTGCCATATATTAAGCTAAGTAACAATACTGGGTAGTTTTTAATGCACCGATTTTGTATTATTTTCAATTTATGAAAGATCTTTTTCAACCTTCATATAAACTTTGTCACTTATATTGAAGCTTCATTTCTTGACAAGTTTTGAGAATTATTACTTCTATGTATCGATTACACAGTATTTCTTTTTAGCATTTAAACAAAAGAAATTATAACTTCTAAATATGAGCCCCATATTAAGCTCTAATGCACATTTGTATTACCATTTCCATTCAAGTGTCCACCTGAAAGAAAATCCCAAAGATTTGTATTCTTACACCAATACAGACAGAAGAAATACAAACATCATCATTTAACTTCAATCATTTTGTTATCTCCAAAACAGGCACTGATACAGAATTTACTACCGTAACTGGGGGTCAGAAATGGACAGTGACACTAACACATATATTAACTCATAAGCAGACTGGTAGCTATCTCTTAACACTTTCCTGTTTTACACAATTTTGGACCTGTCCAAATTCAAAGGTTTTGCAGACGAAAATTTAAAGTGGATTTAATTTGAAAAATAACCATTCAGTAGTGTAGAAAATAGTGTGGAAAAAGAAGAAATTGCTTGTCAGAAGCAATTTCTTCTTTTTTTTGCACAATGTTTTCTCAATCATGAAATAACAGCCACGTAAAAAGCAGGGATTAAACAGAAAAGGGTTAAATAGTATCAGGTACATCATTGAAAATATAAGATATAAAATCAATGTCTATTTCGCCTGAAATTCTAAAAACAGGGCATGTTTATTTTGTTAAAAAATACCAATTTTCAAAGACATATTCCAACTAATCTGGACCAAGGTTTTCAAAAAAAAAGAAGTGCAGTGTACAAGAACTACAACTCTTGCTTGCATATTTTTTTGAGTTATTGCCCTTTATTATTTTAAAGACTTAAGAGTCGTAGGGGGTCAATCTCTGGTGCACTGCACTTCTCCTTCTATGAGATCTATCCACCCATAAAAATTCAAGTTGATAGCTTTTATGCTTTAGGAAATATGCTCCAGTCTAAATCTAAGTATAAAAAATACCAAAGGGCAATGACTTGAAATTATGCAAGCAAGGGTTATAGTTCTTGTGCACTGCACTTTTCCTCCATGATATCTATCCACCCATAAAGTTTCAAGTTGATAGCTATTATTCTTTAGGAGATCTGCTGAGGACAAAATCTAAGTATTAAAAATAATAAAGGGCAATAACTTAAAATTATGCAAGCAGGAGTTGTAGTTCTTGTGCACTTCACTTCTCCCACATGAGATCTATCCACCCATAAAGTTTCAACTTGATAGCTATTATACCTAAGGAGATATGCTCGGACAAGTTTAGTGACAGAGCCTCGGAATGATGGAACAATTGACAACAGAATGACAAAATGACGGGCGGAGACCATTACTATATCCCTTCACTGAAAATGGCGGGAGATAAACGGAACGACGGAGGGAGACCATTACTATATCCCTTCTCCGAAAACGGCGGGATAAAAACTAGGGGTATTACGGTAATATAAACTAATGACAATTGTGAGAACAGATTCCATACATTCCTGGTATCAGTGATGTTGTCCCTATCTTTATCAGAGAGTCAGACACAAATTTGAAAACAAGTAGTTAAATGGATTAAATGCATTAACCCTTTCACTTACAAGATTAATAATGGTCGTCAGGCAAAAAACAGCCTTCCTGGAACTCTTTGTTTGGGGTTTGACACTAACTCCTATCTGTCAACAATATTAAAGACCTATAATTGTACTTGTCATGTTTGATAAAAACAGGTCCTCCATGAACATGTTTATCTATTCTTAATCAATTTAAGAAGTTAATTGCCTAGAAAACATTGAGGGCAAAAAAACGAAATTGCTTTTCTTCTTTTTACATAATGTTGTCCATAGGGCAACGGAAAATTTTAGTATTGGAAAGGCAGCTACTTTTCAAGATATGACAGATTTGGAATGATATGGTCATTGACTGCAGGCCTGAAGGACATGTAACATGGAAGCTTATACCAGTCCTCTCTAAAATCCAAAAAATATCTACCTAAAAATCTACCTGAAGCCAAAGTGGATATTGGGTATATCAATCAAATAGGCACTTACAATAGTTTAGAACTACCCCTTCAATATGTTCAATGAAGTGCAGAAAACCTATTTACTCCCATAAATTATCACTTACACTACTTTATTACAATTAAATTACCTTCATTACTTCACCAGTTCATTGCCAAATATCAACTTGCCAACAGCTATAACGCCTTACCAGGTGATTTGGGAACGAAATTATGATAATTATCAAATTTTCCCATTAGCAAAGTTTTTACCGTTTTTAAGACTTCTTTTACGATTGACCAAGATGACACACTTGAAATCTCCACGATCAGTCTACATTTGCTCGACTTCAAAATGACTGATTTTTAATGATTGCAATCTCAAAATTGGTATTTTGATTTATCTTTCAGTAATTTTCATACCAATGAACCTTTACCAGTAAACATGTATCTTGCCATAATGCAATATTTCAACAAAATTTCAAGAAATCAAAACTTTAATACAATGGAGTATTATCTTGATCTATACATGATCTTGATTTTGTACTGGACATTCATTTATTGAGCAATGAGCATTGTAGTTTACCTTTAAACTGCTGTTTATGGCATATTCCTACTAGCCAAGCTAAGGTAGTAGACCATTAATAGTTCAGCAACCTTTTAGAAATTATGACCTTTAACTGTGCAGTGATAACCAAGGTTTCCTAATGATTTTCATTCACCAAGGTAGTCAACATTGTGAAAGATCATTGGTTCCCAAATGTTGTGAAACTATTATGTCTCCACTACCTTAAATGGAAGACAGAATAGACTAAGAACCGCCTGCACAGACATGCAGCAGTCTGACATTAAGCATTCACTGTCTGCTTTCTACTTAATAATTGTGGGACATTTATGTTCAACACTGGTTGAAATGCAAAAAAACCCTGACAATTTGTTCGAAACAAAAAATATAATTCAGCAGGATAAGGCCAAACTAGAAAACTTTGAAGCCATAATGATACTTTGATTTCCAGCTTTTCCAACCCTGATAACAATACTTATTTGCGGAAATTCCAGGGAAGAAGAAGGGGGGGTCTGGATCCATACATATAAGCACCATGAATGAGAAGTTATAAGACATTGAGGCTGTTTCACAATTTTGGATATTGTCATCATCAAGCTAGTCTTGGGTGTCATGGAGAGGTCAGTGCACAACTATTGTTAGTGCCTATAGACCTATAGGCACTTACTATAGCCTAGCACTGACCTCTCAAAATGAAAAAGAAGTAGGAACTTAGATCGAGGCTGTTTCACAATTTTGGGTATTGTCATCATCAAGCTGGTCTTGGGATTCATTAAAGGGTCAGTGCAAAACTATTGTTAGTGCCTATAGACAAATAGGCACTTAAAATAGACTAGCACTGACCTCTCAAAATGAAAAAGAAGTAGGAACTTACATTGAGGCCGTTTCACAATTTTGGGTATTCTCATCATCAAGCTGTTCTTCAAAGGAATTTTCCATCCTTCCTTTACGTTGTTGTTTGATGATTCTTCAAATAAAATAAGAATATAATCTTCAGTATCATTTTATTCTTAAGTGGTTTCCTAAATATTGTTAAAATTTCACTATGAACTATCAATTGACAACTTCATTGACAAATGTCTGAAATTATCAAAATGATTTTCGTGTGTATTGCAATGGCTCAGTGCAAAAAAGTTGTAGCTCCCTATTTGTTTATAGGCAATAACAACTGTTTCCAAATGAGATTTGGTTCAGCTATGAAATGTTTTTCTTCACATTTTGTCATCTCAATTTGACCAAAGATTATATCATAGGGTCAGTGCAACACTTTTGTAAGTGCCTATTTATTTATAGGCACTTACAATAGTGTTGTACTGATCCATTAATATATAACCTACTACCAAGTAGAAGGCAAAATTATTAACTTACTTTTAGGTATACTGTGTCAAACTTATTCACTTTCCATTTGCCACATTTTTGCATGAGAGACTAATTGATTTGTAAATTGAAATCTGTTTTAACAAATGTAGGTAAAAATACCAGAGGTAAATATGCCATAGGCAAAAAAAGTCAGAGGTAAAAATGACATAGAAAATAATGCCATAGCTAAAATGGTAAAAAAATGTCATAGGCTATATAATGACATTAGAATCTTTTTCTTTTAATTCTATGAAAATCTAGCTAATTTTCTTTATTTGTCATAGAGATTTTTGTTAAAGGAAAAAGGAAAAAATAATGAATATTTTCATTTATGTGAGAGCATACTGATAAAAAACATATATGATTATATTTGTCATATGAAAATTAGATATGTTACAGAACAAGATCCTTGGCAATATATTTCATCTGAATTTCTACTTTTAAGAAATACCACTAATTAAATTTAGTTTACAATTGGTATAGGATGAAGATTTTTGAAATTGTTTTAAAAAATGTGCCAGATTTACCAACACATTACTTAGAAAGGTGTGAAATATCACAATAATGTGTTAAATATATCTTTAAATGTATCCTGCCTTATTCCAACATTAAGCCCCGTTCCCACTGTCACGGTGTTGGTCCCGGACACCCACGGTACCTCCCGGTGGGGAAAGAGCTGGTATTCTGGAATGATCCGGGATCTTTTCTCTAAAAAATGATTCATATTCCCATATTCCCACCATTGCCCCGGTGTACCCCCGGTTTACTAGCAGGATCTTCCCGTTCGACCCCGGACTATCCCGATTTGTTCCCGGTTTGCCACGATGTATTTACGGTGCAGGGGCCGGCGTGATCCCGGTTGATCCCGGTACGACCCGGTGTAACCCCAGTCGTCGCCGGTAGCGCACCGGTAGCCGCCGGTATCGCCCCTTCATATCACGGTTGTATTCCCGGTTTGTCACGGTATCCCCTGGACCACTCATCCGGGACTAACCGGGGGTCCAAACCGTGACAGTGGGAACGGGGCTTAAGCGGAAAATGTCCACGGATCATCAGGGACTATCACGGTTGAGCCAGGGTAGAGAACCAGACTTGCCCCGGAATATGCCTGTGTTTCTCCGGATTAAGCCGATTCTTGAAATCCTCCCCGTGAGTCCCGGTGACTGCCGGTTGTATTAAACATTTTTAAACATCCGGGGTCGGTTGCCGGATCAACAAGGTTCATCCTGGATGGTCCAGGATATTCACGGTGCCGCCACGGTTGTATTCCCGGTTTGTCACGGTTTCCCCCGGACCACTCATCCGGGACTAACCAGGGGTCCAAACCGTGACAGTGGGAACAGGGCTTTATACTTGAAAAAAAAGTAAGCTATATTATATATGTAAAAATAGGCATAGTTTATTTCTACTATTTCTTATCATTTATTACCTGTTTTCTTGTTTATGTTCATATGTACACAAATGTTGTCATTTATATATGAGCCACTAATTTGTATACCCTGTAACTTAATTCATTATCAAAGTCTTGAAAAATGAAAATGAAATTTAACAAATCAATTAAATGTAATTGTAACAATTCCTTTAGTACATGAAAATATATTTTTTTTTTAAATTAAGGTCTAATTAAACTGAAAATGAAAGATATAATAGACCTCTGGCATTTTTACCGCTGGCACGATTACCTATGGCATATTTACCATTTAAGCTATGGTATTATTACCTATGGCATTTTTTCTTCTGACAACTTTACCTATGGCATTTTTACCGCGCACCTTTTTTAACATGTGGCTATACAACTCTTTAAACAAATTCTTATATTGCTCAGACAATTATTTTAGCAATATGAAGAGTATGTAATATTAAAATCTCTTGGGTTTTTTTATTCGAAAACTTTATAAATTTAACATTTATTAAATAATAATGCATACATGTATACAAAATATTCTGGGATGTACCTTGTTAAAGCTAAAATTTACAAAGATACCTTTTAATGAGACACATAAGTTCCAACTGGGCAAGGGTGTTACTTATCTGTCATAACTTATATTAGCCCAGCTTCTCTAAAAGAGCCATTGTTGACACTCCCTCATGTTTTGTGTTTTTTTTTTATCTTGAGACTCAGTTTAAATATTGGTTAGCTTCTCATGACAGACCCCATGTACCTAGCAAATAATTCAGCTACACAAATATATAGATGATTCAAACACTTAACAAAAAGATGATAATAGTAAATAGGGAAGAAACCATTACAAAAATGCTTCTGGAGTTATCACACTTAATATTATGGATTGCTCTACAGATGGTAAACACTCATGTCAAGTTTTAAGTAAATTTTTTGTTAAAAAAAATGATAAGCAGATGAAAACATAGGCCAATAGATGATCATTTGAGTACAGGTCATTAAAGCATAATCAGTTGCCTAGGTATAATTGTGTAAACATGTGTCATTCTGAAAAAAAAACTTGGCTAAATTGCTCTGAGATCAATGTACACTTAACACAAGTCTGTACTTATTACAAAAATATAATTTTTAAGCACTTGTGGTTAAAAATGAAATTCAGGCAGTGTAGACAAAGATCAAACTGGGCACATGTGTGGGCTGATCTTTGTCTTAAGCTCCTATCAAAGAAAGAATATTCCAGGCTCAGCATGACAAGGGTTAAAAATCTAAAGTCCAGGGGTTCTTTATATACATAGGGGAAGGGGTCTGGGGCCCTAATTTTGAAAAAATGTGTTGAATGAGCTATTACAGGCAAAAAGTCTTCAGGAATATATTTTTAGCTTGACTACTGAAAATACTTGAGAATATTCTAATAAAATAAGAAAATAAATTCAAGAAGCAGTTTATAGGCTGATTATCCAAGCTCTTGATAATTTAACATAGATAATCCGATGGGAGAACCCTGTAAAGGTTAGAACATTGATTTTTGAGGGGAAATTGCAATTTCAAGGGAAACATTACCAGAGGAGAAGGGGCCGAGGTGCCGATCTTTAGCCCAGTGGTTCTGAAATAAGCTGCCCGAGCTGTCCGAGTCGTCCATTAAGCTGCACCGACAAGCAGATTTTCTTTCTAAGTTGTCCATGGACAAGTGAATAATCTCAAGAAAAAAATATATAATATTTTCTTATAGTAAAAGTTAGCCGTTTTCTAAAAATAATTGCCATAATACTTATGTTTACATTGAGTGAGACTATTTTAAGGATGCTTCTTAAAGCAAAACCCGAAGTATCTTCAACATTAGAAAAATAAGAATATTTCAATGGCTCAGCGCAAAACTGTTGTCACGCCCTATAAACAAAAAGGGAGTTACAACTCTTTTGCACTGAGCCATCGATTTATTTGGAAAAAAAAGTTTATGATAAAGAACAGAAAAGAAAGTGTTTGATACGGACAAGCCAGATTATGATTGTCACTTGACTGTGGACAAGTTGACTTTCTAACTATTTCAGTAAAAAAAGTAAACTTACCTTCTAAATTACCAAACTTAATCCACAGTTGTCTCAAATTCTTCAGGTTTGTTGTACTTTAAAAACTGAAATAAAAGTATTGAAAAGCAACAAAAAAATAAGTGCATCACTTAAAAACATTTTCACTCGTGCGAGCATAATAATAGGTATTTAAATGTCTCACATGCTATTCAGGACATTTCCCACGGTTTGGTTATTTCCTTATTTCAGTACTTTTTTCACTGATTGATTTATTTTGTAGTTGAAATTATTTTCACAGTCCAGAAAATTTTGATCATTATTGTGAACAATATAAAATAAACTCTATTTCAGTAAGAAACTATAATAATTATAACAAAGATCAACAATTATGGAATAATTTGATTAAAGGTGCATGTTCATAGACATTCTAGTACTTATGGAAGTCTCTTCTTGGATTGCCTTACTATTTTTAGACTGTTTGCACTTAACTTTGTGTAATTACAGATAGATTTTTATCAAAACTGTAGTTACTACGTTTCTGAAGCTTTTAGATCATTTGAAGAAAGTGTATGGTTAACAACTCTTATTTATTAAGTAGAACTATTTTTAAAACTGTCCAATATCGTAGGTGGCAGTGTCAAAACATTCTTTTACAAAAATTTATATATATGCTAAATATTTAATAATGTTTTTTTTTTATATAATTTCTTTGATGCCACCTGTGTCCAATATGTGATTCATATCATTGGCAATAATACCTTTAAAAATATGATAATTCTTCAATATTGACCCTGCATGACCCAAAATATTGACAATTCCTTTGATTGACAATATTATTTACCACATATTGCCTAAGGAATTGTTAATAATTGATATTGTTTAGGCCACTAGAGGAACATCAAACACTTTAATGTAAGAACATGTAATATGTAAATCAAAATCCTATTTATCAATGACTAATGTAAAGAGTTGAAAAGGCAAATGTGAGAAAAATAATTAACATACCTGTATGTTAGAGCCCAGCTATATTCAATCAATTTATTTTTCCATTCAGGTAAATTTTTTTCATTGAATTTTGGACATGTTATCCATAAAATACCCTCAGTCTGTAAAAGAATATAGTACTTGCATTGCTACTTTGAAACAAATTCAAACAAGAACTTAGCATGCAGGCGCTAACTCAGCTATTGTGTGCTGAATTGTAGATAAAAGAAATACTGTAAAAGCTCTAGAAAAACCCTGGGGTTCTATTAGAATCATCACATTTCGAATAGAAAAGGAATGGCTTTTATTACAGGCTATGCTACATATCGATGGCTCAGCGAGTAACAGTTGTAACTGCTTATATGTTTATAGGCAGTTACACCTGTTACCCACTCAGCTATCAATATTGGTAAAGACGGCAAAAAAAACCCTCAAATATAAACATAATCCATACAAAATATTAAATTTAATTTGTGGAAAAAGGTGCATAAAAACTGTTGAATTTTTGGTGACCTTGACTTTGTGGGTATGGGCCTTTTTAGAGGCTTCAATGACAGTTGTGTTTGCAACAAAAGTGTAACAATTTAAAGGGAGATAAGCTGCATTTGATATATGCAAATGAGAGATACCTGCCCTTAATTAAATGGCTTATTATAGTCAATAGACAGAGTTGATTGATTTAGGGTTGAGGATCCTTTTCTCTGAAAGGATCACGTCTGTCTAGTCACTTGGTTCTTTACAAAAGTATAATTTGTGATCTTGATTAATCAAACATGTAACCTAAAATCTTTTATACAGATCATTCATTATTGTACTAATTGTGAAACAGTTTCAAGGTCCTCAATAAGGTTACTTTTGAATTGGAAAATGCTGATAGTTTTGTGGGTTTTTTTAAAAAAAGATTGTGACCTTGACCTTTGACCTACACAACCTAAATATGATACCGCACTTCCTTGGGGCATTTAGTCAATCAAGTTAAGTATGTATTGGCTATCCAATTAAGCAGTAAAATTTTTGTCGAGGTTTATACTCAATCCATACCCCCAATGGATCCAAAGATGGACCCAAACCTGCATCAATACGACAACCCACTTGAGCAAGGGACAAAACGCCCCAGGGATGCGTTTTCTCCAATACACAGGGGCCTTTTGCCCTGAGGGTGAGGCAAAACACCCCTTTTTAAAAAATAATGTTTTCATAAATATCATCTAGATTTGATTGCATAAGTAATAAAAATGAGTTGAACATATTCCAGTAAGCCGAAATGTTTATCACAATCCAGATATCCGGTTTTCCCCTAACTGTTAGCAATAAATATGTGATAGTGTAGAGCTATTGTAGGTGCTCATTGTTCTGCATATTATGTACACCAACAACAGTTCAACAGCATTTTATTCATGAATATAACTTAAAACGGTGCAAACTGTTTAACAATTATACCCCATTTTGAACGTAGGGTGGGTGATGAAAAAGCATTTCAAATTAGGCCTTATGCCCATTCTAAATAAGAAAGAACATTTGATGATCCAGACTACAGACTCTTTGATAAGACCCATAGCCCTAAGAATTTTGTAGTTTTAGAGGAGGTCTGGCTTAGGGGGTTGCTAATCCTGTTTAGAGATGAAACATACTCATATTTCTGTACAGAATTTGATCATAAATAACCCAAAATAAAACATATGTTACTGTTGCCTATGTTATTCTTATACTTTAGACCTGAATGAGAAACAGAAGTCATATTTTAGGTATATGTTCATTCTATTTTTGCTATAGTTAGCATTAATTGTGTTAAAAAAAATCCACATGTAGTATTGTCAAGTGAAATTGTTAAGTAAATTTTTGCATTTTGCTGATGTCGCAAAATCTTAAAAGTTAAAATCTTGCCATTGCAATCACATTTAGATTCAACACAAACATTTAATTGCAACTTCTTTGGCAACTTAAAAGTTTAAAACAAAGGACTACATGTTTGAAAAAGTTATGAAATATTTCAAACCTTGAGAAACACATGTTAAAAAGAATGACACTAAATTAGAGAAAGGCTTGTTTTCTTCATATCGAACTGAAACAAACGTGACCAGGGTTCTAGCTTTAAGGAAAAGAGATCTTCATGTTAAATGTTCTTTAATTAATAGATTTTAATGGTGCCTTGAATAGGAAAAACAAACAAAAGGTCAAAGATGCCCAATGGTGCAGATCTGATGCTTCTTAACCCTTGTCATGCTGAATAAATTTTGGCAAAAACTTTTCTTTATAATCAAAGGGCAAAAAGCACTGAAAGTATACCAACTGTAGGTCAATTTTTAACTGAAAAACTAAATTTATTGACAATTCTGGTTTGAAAGTGAGAAACAGATGGTGTAGACTAACATCAGACTGCACATATGTGCAGGCTGATGTTTGTCTCTGGCTCCTGCCAAAGCAGGAATATTCAGGGTTCAGCATGACAAGGGTTAAGGCTGAATGAAAGATACATGATGTAACATACATGATCTTTTGAATTTATTTGTGGACAAATAGCCCTCATAAGTTTGGCACATTTGTGTCTAATATTTGATGATCTTCTACTGAAGAGAGAATGTCGTCTTTTTGCCTTACAATATGCTTACCTAAATGTGTTACAAAAGCCTTACTAACTGGATTGGTGCTCAAATTTACCTGCAATCCAATTTGGACAGAACACATCAATTGATCAAAGTTTCTTTAAACATTAAAATTCATTTATACACAAAGGAATATATTAAAATGTTGATACAAACGTTACCATGTGTAACATACTTTTCTAAAAAGAATAATTTTGAAATTATTTTGCAGTAAATTAACCCATGG